>WHYT01015437.1:130387-166239 GCA_009806455.1 Tetrax tetrax
AACAGAGACGATAACTACATCAGAATAAACAGTCTTTCACAAACATGACTAATCAGTCTTTAATTGCAGGTAACATCATGAGCAAATACCACCTCCTTGTACAATTCACCTGAGACAAGCACTAAAATCCAGCATTAACCACACTTTACCTTTCGCCTTTTTCAAGTCAACATCTGGCTAAATATGTTCAGGGCCTATTTGCAACCCAAGGATTGACATTACTTCATTTAAAAGAAGGTGGGCTGCGTTATGGCGACATTTCATCTGCAGCAGGCTCATAAAGCCATTGAAAAATATGTCACTCAACAGCATAATGTGAATTTGTAGCAGAAAAATCAACTCTTAGTCCAGCTGTGAAATTTGAGTAGTTGACTATTACAGAAGCAATCCCTTGAAATTAAGGTACGTCTACACATTGAAATGGGAAGCAATTATGTTCATGAACATGACAGTTCTATTTCACTTGCTTTAATTTCTGAAATGTTGTATTTTTTTTGAAGACAAGGTTATAGTTTCAGAGAAAACTGCCACGTTGCTGGCCTCACTTTGCTTGGTATTCTGCATCAATAAGTTAATAATGAAAAGACCCAGAGACTCGGACTAGAGCTCCTTAAGTCCACTAATTGTACATTCACTGAATCAAAATCAAGACAGATGGACATTCTATGAAATGTCTGTTAATGTTCCTTGCCAATTTTCTGAAATATCCAACACAAAACAAACTTAATTAAACTGGTCTGCAGCAAGAATGTGTCTATTAAAGCCCTGATTTAAAAAAAAATATATCACCTTTCAATGGTAAAAACACACAGTAAGGATATATGTTCATAGGTTTTCAGTCAAAAACTCAAAGTATTACAAACTTCTGATAACATCCTCAAGCTGGGCTTTCATTTATGTTAGTAGCTGCCAGACTTTGCCCAATTTTCTCAGGATGAACAGAAGATGAATCTTCCCTAAAGTTCTGTGAAGGGTAAATCACAGTGCAAGTGAGACTAAGAACTTGGCTGGAAAAGGAAATCTATTCTTACCGATTCTGGAGCAGAGAAGCCAAGCATACACTCAGACTAGAGAAGCACGAAGAAACAAATCAAGGGCTCAGCTTGCCCTTCTCTTCTTTCAGTCCATTTCCTGTCATGTACTCTTCTCTTGGAAGGAAACATCCACAGACGAAACAAGATGCTTTTATGCACCTTTAATGCATTTCCATCCACCACTGACACAAAGAGAGACTTCAAAAGCATCACAGCTGCAAACCCAGGTCATGATGCCCCAAAGCATCCAACAAGTCAGCCTTCAAGCTGCCATTGAACTTCTACACCCAGGTGATATTTAGGAATGAAGGGCTGCAGGAGCTACCCCATCATCTAGCCTAGGACACAGAGGCACTGAAGAGATAGAGAAAAGCCTATCCACAATCCCATCATTTTTCCCCCTCCCTCAAGAATGCAATCCTGCCAAACGAGGTGGGCAGTGCAACCAGGTGGGAGAGTCGAAGATTTGACACATGCCACAGTCAATTCACAGTGAACTTTTCAGCAGGTTTAAGCTCTGTGCTATCTTAGACAACCAGGAAGAC
Organism: Tetrax tetrax; assembly: GCA_009806455.1. Classification (NCBI taxonomy): domain Eukaryota; kingdom Metazoa; phylum Chordata; class Aves; order Otidiformes; family Otididae; genus Tetrax; species Tetrax tetrax. The sequence continues at coordinate 131,967 of WHYT01015437.1, forward strand.
AAAAATTGCCTTTCAAATCCCACTTTTCCAGTGCCTTCAAGCCTCTAAGCATGCCTGCATTAGAAGGAGCTTTGGAGATGTCCCTCCTGCAAAATACCACCGCCAAATCCCAGAGATGCTGCCAGCAGATGCGATCACATTATTCTCAGGAGCTGGTTAGGGACCCTCTGCAGGACCAAGGACAGGGAGGAATCCACATCTCCGCCGCGTGCCGAGGACACAGGTCAAGGAAAACAGGGGAATGGAGTAAGTCCCAGCTCTTCCTTCCCTTCACCCTCTCTCCCTAAGGGACACAGCAGAACACAGCATCAAGGCTCACCATAAAAGCCTCAGACACCTCAAATTTCCCCCTGTGCACTCCAGGCACTACAGTCATAAGTGTTTATTTCTGGCTTGTACCAGAAAATACACACTGAAGAATAAGGGTAACTATTTCAAGGGTTTTCAGGAAACCTGTAGCTGAGTCCAAGCAGGATTTGCTCCTTCATCCAAACTCTAAAGAACATCTGTAAAGAAGCAAAAATTCCGGGAGCTCCTGGTTCAACGGAATCTTAAGGAGTAATAATATTGGTACACACAGGTTTTGAGTCTACTTGACAAGATCAGGATGAGGTCCTGTACTAACTTTAAAGTGGGATCCCATAAATAAAGATTGTAGTCATTAAGAGGAGACTACATGCCAGATTGTGTTAATTTTAACTTTAAAAGAAAGTCACAGGTGGTCTTGGGCTCAGCATAATCTAACTGGTCATCTTCAGAGGCTGGAAGGCACCCATTGCAAGTCATCCATATGACAAGTCCTTTTAGAAAAACTCTTCCTTGTTCCTTGCGTGTTCAGTAAAGTGCACAAGACCTCTGCAATCCAAAGCAGATCTAAAGTAGACAAATTCCTAATCTGGAGAAAATTGTGATGGTTAAGGATAATTTAACGGCCAGCTTTGCGCAGTGTGTGAAGGCGACTAAATCACACTAAAGTCCAACTGACAAAACATTTGCTGGCTCTACAACAGCATTATTTATCACCTCGCCCTTAATCAGTTTATCTGTCTAAACCAAAACCCCAGGATGCTTCTCAGATTGAGGGTTTAGAGACTCCAACCATTCAAAAAAGGCATCTTTAATTCAAAGCTCTTTGATGATGCATGTGTGGTTGTCTGGAGCGCAGATACTTGGATAGGTCAAATCCTTAATGTTTGGTACACTGCTGCTTTGAGATGGTCCAGGAATTTCACATTCCTGATCACCTTCGGTCTTGGTGGTTTATGGCAGATGCTTTATGTTCCATCTGGTTTTCATTCCATGCAGATCCTTAAAGAATTCATCCTAATTTCTGGTTTCTGGGAAGAAGTGGCACATCCTAATATACATATGTTTTTTTAAAATCCTCTTTTCCCCATATCCTATTTGAAAGGGCACAACTGCTCTTAAGGTGAGTACTTCACATTTGAGCTGAAGCAGTTCTTGAGTTTCACCTTGGCTCATTCTGGATCTTCCACTCTTCAGAAATTGTATAACAATGCACTGACATTTTTTAATCTATACTTGCATTTTATACCAAAGCCACTTTTCTGGAGTATTTGTAATGCTGGATTCTCACTATAACAGTATTTCATCTTTCAGGGAAGATACAACCAAGGAACAGTTCTTTCAAGGTAGCCAACCCCAGCACTTTCTTTAGGCCCAACCTGATCTGCTATGAACTTTGGTTCATGGAAAGCTCATGGACTGGCTATAGCTGACAACCCCAGGGCTAAGAGGCAGAAAGCACAGGTTACTTTGGATGTGTGCAGAGCCAGAACACAGACCCTGAAAGAGATTTCCAAATCTGCCAACATTCAACATTGGCTGTAAGACCATTGCATGATGTGTTTGTGGCTGTGAACCTGCTGCACTCAGGCACTGACAGCTATAGGTAAAGCAAGGAGACACTGCTGTGTCTTGAGATGCACACGGGTCCCCATAGGATGCTTCTCCCTGAACACCAGTCCTGTAGCACTTTGGTTCTGAAGTGCTTCAGTATCCCTTTACAATGAAAAGTTTGACTTTGTGTCTGTTTTGCAGGGCTGCAAGAGATGAAGCACCCTGAACCCACCCCAGAGGTGTTCAAATTAGGAGCTTAAGTCCCCTGCTAGATCTGGTGCCAGTGACTCACAAGCCAATAAATATTTTTTCTGTTTTATCAGACTCCTTGCTGCTACCCCAAAAATAATTTCTTGTCCGCTTCCCACCTCAACACATCCTCAACTACCAGAGAATGTAGCATTAGCTTGATTTCAAACAGAGCCAGTCTTCCTTTCACCCCAAGCCACCTGGAGAAAGCACCCAGCACAACCACTGTGCTAAGCCAGCATCTCATCTGGTTTTATTCTTCCCAGTAGAGTGGATACCACCAACTGCAAAATGCATCATAGTGGATGAAGCATTCCTAGTCAACAAAGCTGGATCTTGGTAGAAAGCAACCACCAAAGCCCCAAGATTCTCCCTGCCCACATTCTACATCTTTATTTTATTTTTGGGGTTTGATACTTGAATATATTAACCAACTCCCCAGTAAGCTGTAAGAAACTGAACATGTTTTGATGTCAGGTCAAGGTTCTGTAATTATGATTTGCCCTGAAGCCTTTTCACAGCCTTTAAGAACCTTTGAAAGTGAAAGTTTGAAAGTGAAAAGGGAGAAAGTGACTCTTAAAACCAACAAGGCCAGTGTGGGAGCTATATAAAGCCCAGAATCTGAGGCTCTATATAAACATTGTATTGCTCCTCCTGTGATCTGCCTACAGCAGACAAGCTACATCCTGTTTTTAAAAGCACCGAGCTGAAGTTACTGCAGCTCAGATTTTGTTTAAGCATTCTCATCTCCCACAGCATCCCCGTAATTGCTATTGATGCTGACTTGCAAAGACAGCAGAAAGGGCCTATTAGGCCAATACCGAGTAATTAGGTTGCAATGAGTTGATCCATCTCTACACACGACAACAATCAATCCATTTAATCGCCTCATTGCTCAAAAATTAAAATCCTCATCTGCGTACAGCTAGCATCTTCATTAAGGGAAGACTGCAAGATTCTCATCTATGGTGTGCCACGCTGCCTATTCACAGTCTTTTGTCAAAATATCCTTTTAAATAAGAAATAAGAGAGCTATTACACATATCAAAGAACACATTCAATGCACACTGTAAACAGGACATCGCATCACAAAAACTCAAAATCAGGGCCAACGCTTTCATAAACATTGGCCAACATACCGTCAGTGAAGTCCAAAGCGTACACTGGAAATCTTCGTGCAATGTCATCAGAAATCCCCTTGCCAACATTGAGAAACTCATGCAACTAAAGAAAGGAAGGAAGTGCTGTGTCAGTTTAAAGGCTCGTGCATTGTTAAAGAGATTAACCTCTTTATTCAATACTGATAGAAGCAAAACTGGTCATTTTGAATAGGGCATTCAAATCAGATTTTGTAATGATGATAAAAACAAACCCTTCACACTTCAATTTATAGCCTCAAAAGCATTGTAAAAGAAAGAAAATCCCCAGACCACCCTATTATCCTCCCTTCCTTCCCTTTTCTCCCCTCCCATTCATATCTGCATCCCTGCTTCGCAGGTGAGGGAGCTGGTGCACAGTGTGACCCTGCTGAAAACACCCTGGCCAACGGCAGGATTAGACCTTGGGTACCATGGCACTAAACATCAGGTCAGAGATGCCTTTCCCATCCTTCTAGTCAACTGTTTTCTTTATGGGCCACCACAAAAAACCTGTTCCCACAAATCCACGTGAAGCATATGAAAGCGGATCCCCAGCAAGTGGTCCCTTTCTTAGCGTTGTCACGGAAAAGGGAGACCTCAAATCAAGGTAGCAAGGGAACCAAGACTGTCTACACCTCAACCTCCACCAAACAGGGGACAAGCTAGAATAACTTCACATAACCAAACTGTAATTTCTGCCCATTAAAGGACAGTTAAGATCATTGTGAAAGGGTTCCAAAAACCCAACACGTTCCCTTTTGTTTCTGGTTTGGGGGTCTGCGAGGTGCAGCATGACTGTTTATACTATCTGATGCACATCGCAGGCAATAAGGAGCTTTTCAGAAATGTGACAGCTGCTATTGACTTACAGCCTCCCAATTCTCACACCTACATCCTTACAGAAAGCACATGGAAAGCATCAGAGCAGGCAACACTTGCAAATGAGGCACCTGTCAGGTTTTTCTGTTATCCTCAACTGAAGAGTACACATACTACTCTGAAAATCAAATGCACCTTTATACAGTGCTAATTACCCCAGCTGTCTCGTCTAAAAGACTTCATATGTTTGGTGCAGAGCTAGACATAGACTTGTAACCTCTGCTAGAGAGTGTAAGGGGGGGGGATCACAGATCCAAAATTTACACCAATAACTCATCTTATAACAGCTTGGACATCTTCCTAACTCTTCGGTTGATTTATGTGGAAATTGTAAAGACTACTGCTTTAGAAATGTCTTGACTACAGTGCTCATTTGAGAGACCACACATAGCTTTGCCTTTCCTTATGGGACTCACCTGCCTTGCAGTGCCTGGAAGAGCAGAGGAATAAAACTCCACAAGGAAACCTCTCCTTTAGAAGGAATACATCAGGCACAGCAAACACTAGGGTTTGGGGTGCAAAAGGTTGCTCAGAGGACCAGCTTCTTTAACAGTGATTATCACATCTCCTATTTCACTTAAGTCATTCTGCTGCACTTTGCATTTTGCCAACGCACCTGTATTATTTCAGGACAGCTCCAACTCTCTAGCCTGAACAACCAGAATGAAAAGACAGAGACCAGCAAAACATCTGCATTTTAAGCATTTCCAAAAAAACCAATGAGCTTAAACCATACTTGGGAGATCAAAGCCATATGCACTTGAAAAGCAATTTAATTTTTTTTCCCCTTGAAAGACATTCCTGAAGGCACGAGTCAGCCAGAGAATCACAATAGCTTTAATGACTAATATGTTTACTCGTCTTGCTGCAGTGAATATGGGAAAAGTGATGCTCGGTGTATCTCATCTTCTGGGGAAGAAGCCACACACTTGCTGCTGGCCCAGGGCTGAGCGGTGGGCAGGGAGGGAATGGACACTCACCTACACTGCCTGTTCAGAGCCAGCAGTGAGTGCGCAGAAGAAAAGCACTGCTTAGCTTCTTATCCCACAAAGCACATTGAGGGGAATTTGAGAAGGAGAGGCAGTGGGTTATGTTTGAGACCCCTGATTCCTTCATGTATTTATTTCTTGCATCTGCACAAGTTAAGCCTAGGGTGGAGGATAAGGATGTCAAGCTAAATCTCATCAGCATCTAAGTATGGGGAAAGCTGTTTCTTCTGTGTGGTTAATCCTCCTCTCACTTCCCTCTCCACCCTACCACCCTCATAGTCAACTTGAGTTGCACTGTGGAGAGAAAAGACCAAGTTCTCTGACCTCTGAAGTTACCACTCTTTTCGGTTTTACTTCCTATCCACCATGCATCTTCATTGTGTAACTCTTCTCCAGAAATATTTAAATCTGTCTTTTACCTCTTGCCATCTTCTGAGCTGGAAACCTCACAAGGTCCAAAAACCCTGGGAAGGACAATGCTGACACTTCATTCTTGCCCTTTTATTACTAGCTTCCTCCTGTCCTCTGGTGCTGGGAATCCCTTGGACTGACATTTCTTGCTTCTTTCTCCCTCAGTGGGAGAAGTTTGGCTGATCCATTGGCTTTCCACTCCCATTCATGGTGGCACCTCTCTCACAGGCCTGTCATCTTCTTCATTTAACATTCTGATACTAGGTAGCCTTACCCAGACAAAGCTTTCTTTCCCAGAGCTGCAGCTCCCACCAAGCTCACGGCTTATTAGCCTTCAGGAACCACAGCTCAGGTACCCACCTCTTCTGCAAGTCCTTCCAGTGCTTTTCCCATGTTGCTCCTAATACACGAGGGAGGAAAGAGCAGCCAGAAGGAGCATGCAAAAAAATCCTAGGTGAAGTTCATGAATTTTCTAGTTTCCACCTTACAAATCCCTCCAAGTTTCTTGCCATAAACAACCACCATTTGGATTAAAGGCTAAACCAGCACTGAGAGTTACACAGCCAAACAGAAAATATCTGCGCCAACAACACTGGTCCTTTCTCAGTCCTCCCCTAAAGTACTGAGTGGATGCACAACTGCTTTACACAGACCAGGAACACATGCTGTCATCCCTTCTGTCAATGCTGAGCCAACACAGCAAACCCACGCAGGTATCAAACAGACAAAAGTCACAGCCAGAACACAACTGTCAGGGGCTCCTCCATGAACAAAATCACAAACAGACACCTCAGTAAGCAAGAGGATTTCAGGCTGACTTAATTGTGACTGCATACATAGACTTGCCTTGACTCTTCATCCTCAGAGATGAGCCAAAGCAAACGGACTGTGCTGTGGGCACAGCGTGGTATGCAACCGTCATGTCCCCTTCAGTATTTTCACAAAAGTAAAAACGAGCACATGCAAAAATCCCACTTGCACAGAGCATTTGAGGCCCATTTCTCCACCATCATTGCAGAGCCAAGGGAAGAAAGAAGGCAGGAGGCAGACTTTTATTCTACCAAAAGACTTTATCCCCCTGATGGCTCAACTTGTAATAATGCAGTGGCTCCAGATTAGGGTATTTCTTTCACTGGGGGTAGTTCACAGGTTTAAATCACATCCCTGGTCTCAAATGAGTTTGTGCTCATATTAAATGCTTCCTTTCTAGAAGGCCATCACACAGGGCAGGCAGAGGGGGAGGAGATGTTGCTGGAGGTGGCTCTCCTAAGAACGGAGGGATGCAGGCTACAATCTCAAACCAACCTCACTTCTCCAGGCAAATCTTTCTTTGCCAGGAAAATAAATCTCCACCCCGACTCTACAGGTCTATGCTGGCAAGGCAGGGTGGGGGACAGCTTCTTCCAAGAGACATGAGAAAGCAGAGTCACTACTACAGAGGCTGCATCTCCTGAGAGCTGAAGGATAAGGCATTTTAAGAAGGATTTACCAAATTCAGACCAAGAACGGTCAGTGTCAAGAGCGAGTGCTAAAGAAACAAGCACCATTATCTACAGCACTGGCTTAGAGCTGCCAAAAGTCTGCCTGGCCAAGGCTGCTCACCCAGCAAGGGAGGTAGGAACCACCACTTCTCAGGGCCAACACCTACAAGCTGCATCCAGCCCTCCTGTTCAAACCACGGGGCAGAAATTCCTCCACAGATATTTAAAAAAGGGCTGGTTTTAGCACTTTGGCACTTTAGCCAGACACTTCAACTGCTCTACCAAAAACTCTTTTGAAAGACCAAGTGCAAAGGGTTAAACTAAACTTTACCTAAATTACATTACTGCAACTACTCCAAATATCACCACTCTGAATTATTTAGGTTTAAAGAAGGTTTCAAGACTTGTTCTTCAAACTTAAGAGCAGGTATGGGGTCTAGAAAAGTTCAAAGCGCTACCCATAAGCAAGGGGATTCTGGAGGAAAAACATGAGCTTTGCTCATTTCCAGATGTGCAGATCAAAACCCCTTAAGTCTATTCCAGGAAAAAAGTGATAAGTTAACCAGGTTCTGCACTGTAGGCAATCCAAAGCTTTAAGGTTATTTGTAATTCAGGGACAGAAACAGCAAGCTAGAGATGGCAGTTTGTTTTTCAGGTATGCTGTCTAGTTAAAGAATGAATTTCTGAACGGAAAAGCAAAGTGATGACCAACACACGGGAAATTCCAGAAAAAGCCGAGTTACAGCATTTCCCTCAACCTTTAAAATACAAAGCAAGTAACATTTTACAGAGCTACAGATCAAACAGAAAGAAGCCAGGCCAAACACTGACAGGCAACTTAAGTGAAATTACCGTACAGGGATGGCCAAGAAGTCTTTTGGCTGCAGGAAAGACAAGCAGAAACTTTTTAGTAGGGCCTGGTGTGATAGGACACAGGGTAATGGTTTTAAGCTAAAAGAGAGTGGAATCAGACTAGATATAGGGAAGAAATTTTTTACACTGAGGGTGGTGGCACACTGTCCCAGGTTGCCCAGAGAGGTGGTGGATGCCCCATCCCTGGAAACGTTCAAGGCCAGGCTGGATGGGGCTCTGAGCAACCTGATCTAGTCAGGGAGGTCCCTGCTTCTTCCAGGGGGGTTGGACTAGATGACCTTTGAAGGTCCCTTCCAACTCTAACCATTCTATGATTCTATGATTCTAAATAATTCAGTGTGGCTTGACACAGAAGCATGGACATGTGGGTGGCACTGCACTAGTCCCAAAGTCATCACTAACCCTATGCTTGCTCCATCACTCACCCTGCCCCGCCTCCACCTCTTCTCCATCACCTTCTCTCCATCATAGGCAATGTCCCTTCAGACATGCTTGCTAGGACATGTTCAATCTAAGCTTCTAGAGAAGGGTTTGGATTTAAGTGGAGATAATCTGCTCTAGTTGTAGATTTACAGTTTCTAAGTTTGGTCCTTTCAGACTGAACCAGCCTGGATTTGCCACCACAGGGAAGGCTTCTCCTTTCACCTCTAAGCACCATCCTTGGGCTGGATGCCCAAGGGAGGTGCCCAATGCTGCTCCCTTTCTTTGCTTTCCCAGAGAGATAAACTGGTTGAAGGAAGAGCACAGATTTGCAAGAGAACCCAAGGGTGGGTTTTTTTTTTTCCCCCCATCATCCATATTAGATAAGGCCACGGAACCAGTTTCTTCAGCACAACAAATGCCCATTTTCTGAGCTTTTTTCCCTCTGCCCCCAAAGCAAAGCTCGTTTAATTCGTTACTGTCAGCAGGTTAATTATTTTAACTGCTGTACCAGAAACGCGTATTTAAAGCTGGCTAGATAAACTAATTTAAAATAAAAAGCATATTGGCAACTGCAGCTCTGCTTGGCCTCCGCTCCTTTTCCTTAATTTGATGTTGTCTGTTGGAATTGCAGGCTTTCAGGATGCAAGCGGATGCAGAGCTGTTCACGCTGGGTGCTTTGCGCGTAGCTGGCCAGAGATAAGCAAACTGCCGTACAATGAAAGATCAATGCAATTCTGCACAGGTTCAGTTGTTTGCCTGTTGCTTTTGGTAAGGAACCTCAAGATGTTTTCAGTCTGTTGGGTTTGAGGTCTATGCCAAGAGCTCAGTTGGGAAAAATCTGCCAGAAATCCTGGGAAATAAGGAAACGACAGTATTTCCATTCAAACAAGGGTGGTGGTGGAGGAGACAGACCGACCAGACAGAAGGTCCCAAGGTCACACAGGCAGCATTGAAGAGCAGGAAATTGAATCAGGATATGGCCTGTTGCAGACAAGGTCCCCAACCTCTCCAGCACCTCCCAGAAGCACAGACCTAGTAGCCCAAGGTGTAAACAGCCAGCTCAAGCGTGAAAAGGTCTTGAGCTTTGAACCCTTCAACATTAGCTAGGAGAACACACCATCTTCATCAAGGCAGTGCTTTCTAGGAAGACAGGACGGTGATTCCCAATTGACCTTGATGCCCTCCATGATACTGCACTAAATATGTATTACTAGGTCATTTGTTGGCCTTGTCTACATCAAAGAACCAGTAAAGTACAATTAAGCAAGCTTTAACCTTGCTGGTTTGAGTGCCAAAAGCTATAAAAACATCTCAAAGGACCTCAGCACAGCTTGATCTCAGCACTCGAGCTCCCAGTCTTGCCCATACAGCTACAGAGCTCAAAACTACATGTTCCTCTTGGTTACACCAGTCCATCTACAACTGCCACAACCACATCAGTCCCATCAAAAGCGTTTGCTGGGAAGCAACCCAGACCTTTGCAGGGGGGCATCAGCTGCAAACTCACAAGAGTCCCTCCCAGGCATGGCTTTAAGCAGGAATAGCATTCCTTACCTCTAAAAATAGCAGCTAAACTGGTAGAGCTGGAAGGGTTTGTGGGGAAATCTGTGGAGTATTACATGCATCTTGGACGTAGCACTAGCAAAGTATGGGGACTACAGACACACTATCTGCAGCGTTCTTCTCCCAGTCAGGCTACAGGCCATTCTCCAGTATAAGGCAAGGATGCAGCTGACTCGTCTACCCCTCCCAGACCCTGTTAGAATAAACCATCTTGACAACCGCCGAGAAGATCTCATTGTGTTTTAAAAATAATACGTTGTCATTAACCCTAGAAGGACATCAAGGAAAAGCAATTTTGGGAGAACGCTCCGAAGCACTCCAGCAAATACTCACCATTTTAGGAGGAGCCAGGACTAATATCACAAATCTCACTTCGCAGGAGTTTTCACCCCAATTCTGAGGCCTCTCCAGGCGGCTGATGCAAACGTGACGTCGCTGAAGGGACTTTATAGTGCAACTGTCAAGGAAAATGGCATTGTTATACACGACACACTCTCTCCTGGTGCGCAAGGCTTATAAACACACATTCCAACTTGGAGAAATAAAGTGTTGTTGGTTGTGGAAGGGTCACTTCTGAACTCTTAAACGGTGACTAATTTACTTTTAGCCCAGTTCTGCTAGCAATTTTGTAGATTTTTTTAATGTCCATATTTTTATAGGAAATAACTTTCAAGATTTCTTGGTGTGTTCTCACTCTTCCCCCATCTGCTCTTTAATAGACAAGAAATCCAATGACAGAGAATGCCTCTTAGAAAAAAAAAAAACCAAACAACATCTACATTACTGGAAAGCAGTTTACCCTTTATTTCACTTCACCTGATCTCCCAAAGTGCTTTTGGGAACATTAAGGCAAGATGCCAAACCAACCCATTTCCACTTTTGCCTTGGGCAGATCTCTCCTTTTGACCGGCTTTGCTCTCAGCAGTTATTTTTCCATTTTCTGGTACAGGTGTGTTACAGAAACCAAGCTGACCTCTTTCCTCAAGATCCGCAGAGGCTGTAGCAGGCAGGATTACTGCTCAGAGGGAAATCCTTGGCTGCAATCCAGCCAGCCCTGCTCAGTATGTGACGGCTGTTTGACTCCCAAAGACTAGCAACAAGTTGTTTGAAATGAACACAGAGATCACCTGTGGAAGCCATGACAGATATATAATTTAAACATCCCATTTAAGTATCCCAGGTCTGTCTCCACTCTTGGATACTTAGAAAAGAGCTGTGATCCGAGTAGACATTATTTTTCCTGCTGGGAATTTCTGACAAAGCAGTAAAGTGGCTTGGTGCAGTTGCAGGAGGAGGTTAACACCAGCCTGGACTGCAGATCTCCTGTTGCCATTAAAGCCACCTACTACTTCTCAGCTCTTCTGAAAGGCACTGATGATATACACATAGGTTTTGCCTATTGACACTGACAGAAGTATGGAAACATGTTTTACTACCTCTGAGTAATTTTTTTTTCCTGATTTAAAGTCACTTGGATTGCTTACTCTCTTTTCATCTAGCAAGCACTTATCACAGTCCTTAAGTCATCTCTCCTTTAATTTCTTTTGGATAATCCTAGCCCATTTATCTCCTTTTAACACGTATTCTCACATCCATGCACCCTGAACATGGTTCCTGAAGATCTTTGGCTGGAAATGTACTAGTCAGGAGCACATTTTTTTATTAAGTTCAGAACTTGCATGCAAAAATCACACTATCAAGTATTTTCATATTGAGTTTGACTTCCTGATCACAGATGGGACCAGCCTACTTACACAAATTAATCTGACAAAGGCACTTGTCTGAGAACTATCAAACAGCTTAATTAGAACAATATACATCATGAGTAAGATGACAGTATTTCATTTATTTCGTAACTCCCCTCCACCACAGCCCCTTGTCCTTTTTCTACTCAAATCAGCATTGGAACGGAGAAAGATCGAGGCAGGTCCTAAGGTTCAGAATAAATCTTTTCTGAAGTAATTGAAAATAGAGTGCAAGCCTTTTTCTTAACTAAACCCATAGTCTGGATCTGCAACAATCCTTGTCTTTCCCTCCCAAGGGATCCAGCGAGCACAGACAACACTGGTTTTCACAAGTAAATCAAAGTCCTCAGTAGCAATCCTGCTGTGGCTGGACAGCATTCAAGTCTCCTTGTGTTACAGTTCAACAACCAAGAGGGAAGACACATGAACTCCAGGCTTTATACTAACAGGAGAAACTTCAAGTGGTCCAACACCTTCAGTTCTTTCCCTACCCATCTGAACAGGTCAACAACAGGGAATAGTTAATGCAACATCAGCAAAAGCAACCCTTATTTTGTGCTCTGTTCTCAGTATTTTCATACCTCAGGTGTTGAGCTGAATGTTTTGAACACCATTTCCACCCCAGAGGTGGCCAGAAGCAGGTATCAGATACCTACCACTCACAGAGCTGTACTAACTCTCCAGACATCATCCCTTTCCCACCACGTCTATCAGGCAGCACCTGACCTAGCAAGAACTACAGAAGCACAAGGCATCAGAGAAGACTTATTACAGGGCAAGGGCTGATTCATCCATCCTGGTGCCTGAAAATGTGGCAGGATACCAAGGCACAGACATAAGTTTGCACATGTTGTGGGCACAAGCTACCAGCCACCTCACCCCACTTGCCTGCTCCCACTCCCTTTGAGTAAATCCAAGAACTGAAACTTCACAAAAACGAGAGAATTTCAGCTTGCTCCTTCCCAAGGTAGGAAAGCCAACACGCAGGAGGCTCCGCCCCACTAGCTACAATACGTGAAGTCATGTAGCAACGCAGCAAGTTATTTGAAAAAATCTATTATAGTGCAATATTTAAGCAAACCATGTGTTCTTCTGTAGCTAGTCTCTCCCTGAAGTGACAGGGTTATGTTTCAGCTCCAGTAACCTGTCTCTAAGGCAGTGCTTTCCAGAGATGACAGACTTCCCAACAGTGCCAGTCCACAGGGCTACAGCATCACTTCAGCTCAAGAGCTTCTTGGGTATGGAGGGGAAAAGTTGACTCTAAAAGGCTGGTCTTTGTTACTGGATCGCTTTCACATACAAGCTAAATTTCCTGGCAGCCACGCCAAAATCTTGTGTTTCTCTAAACCAGGAGTCCACTGTTTCCTTACCTTGAGGGACTGGGAGAATGTGGAACAAGAGGATCTCACCATGTTCAGGCAGTACTGGAAGATTTAGTAATACTGAGCGCATTCACAAGATGCCCTCTATTGTTATTATCCATTTTTATCTGAAATAGTTTTAACCACAGTGCATGAGTTTGAGGCTTGTCACATCTGAGACTGTTTCTTCCAACTCTCCTGTAAAGAGCTTTGTTGACACTGTCACATGCGTCTGAATCCCAGTATCACTTACACCAGTAAAGCTGAGTGTGGACCACTGAAGAATTTCCAACCTGATTTAGGTCAACGTATGGACACAACTTAAGTCTAATATCTTTACAAATCAGGCTGATTTGGTTTAGTGAGGGTAAACAAAGCAAAACTGGATTTAAAGAGGTGCCACAGAAAATTCTGATGCACATGAGCATTGCTGCACAAAGAGAAGAAACAGTGCCTTTGTGCACAATGCAGCCTCATCTGCACCATGCTGGGTCTCACTCTGTTATATCAGTTTGTTTAGGAAAAAAAAAAAAGTGTCTCAGTATTTTTAATGTAATGCCAAGCCACTTCTGCCCATGCGTCCTTCAGCACCTCAAGCTCCTCTTCAGATTTAAACCATTATTTAGCCAACTCAAACCCTATTCACTGGTGTAGCACTTAGAGCTCCCACTTCTGTTTTAATTCCAGAATCTAGATAGAAATATAGTACAAACCAGAACTGCAGTCCCTACTAGATTTGTGCAAATATTTGTAAAGGATAAAAAAATTGTTATTTGGTTCACATGGAGAAATCCCAAGTTATGCAAGACTGCAGGTAAAACTCAGAACAGTTCAGGCCAAGAGTAAAGACATTTTCAAAATCAAGTAACTTTTTTTTCAAGTAGCACTTCAGTAAATTCTCACTACGAAAAAAAAATCTGAAGGGTAAATAGTCAAAGCCCCCAAAAAAACCTGAGAACTAGCAAGACATTTTCAGCTGACTCTAAATCAAGTCTGGTTTGGCGAAAGCCTTCAAGTTCCCTTTTGGTTTGGGTTGAGCTAAATTTAATTCTCCTTTGGTTTGGCTAAAAAACTGAAAAAATCTATTTTCACTCAGTATTAGTCACACAAAGAAACACCGGGCTATGATTTAATGAGATGCCAGGTTGTGTTCTCAGCAATTTTATCTTGATCTTCCAATAATTGAGCTCATAAAAAGGGCATTTAAATTATAGCACACATTCCTGCTTCGCTGTCCTCCTCTCTTTTCCAGGCTGCGAATCTAGCAGCGCTGAGCATGGCACCGGGATGGTGAGAACTGGCAACGCTCCACCAAAGTCACTGACACACCGAGTCACACACACTGCAGGTCTGCCCCACACCCAAGATGTTATCAGAATAATAACACATTTCTCAAACAAACCATAAAAAGGGTCAAACTATGGAGACCCAAGAGAAACAGAAACCCTCTTTAAACAAGGCAAGAGGGGAAGTTAATTCAGAAACAAGTTATCCCCTGCAGTAAGAAAAAGTGCCCAGCAGAGGTAATCAGCTAGCCAGCCTTTTCCTGTCCCGATGCAGAACAATGACACTTCTTTTTTTCCTCATCCACTGCAAATAAATCTTCCTCTGCAGAACAGATCCAGGCTCAAGCTTTCAGAAACCAGAATTTGCAAGCGAGGAAAGAAGCTGTGACCAGCAAGCCAGCTCACCCGCAGCCTGGCATTGGGTTGTTTCTGCAAAGTCGCTCCAAGCTGTGTATCATTTTGAAGTGGTAAATGTGCTTTCTGGGCTCCAGAAAGACCCATCCTCTCTAGCAGTTAATCTCTCTTGGGGAAAGTATTTCCTACAGGTCAATGCATAAGGAGACACTTCCTCCTCCCTTCATGCGTGCTGCAGGCACCGAAATGAGTAATTCTTCTTTCCAACAGATCTCCTTCAGGACCCAAATTCCTAATGAAGGGTTTGAATTTGAGAACTCCTTTTCATAACACAGCACTTTCAAGAGCTTCAGTTCTCCAGCATAACCTGGGACAGCTCAACAAGGGAGGCTACAGGCACTTAGAAGAAAATTAATCAGTTCTTTGAACCCAAAGAACACTTGAGAGACAATGGTTGCAAGTTTTGGAGAACAGGCTCTTGTTTACAAGACTCAAAATCTTGCAATCATTGCTCTAAAGGACATTTTAAACAGCTGAACTGTTTAATTTCCCATAGCATCCCACTCTGCTCTTTGAAAGAGGCGGCACTATTCTGAGGAATACACAGTAACTGAAGCATCTCTATTTGAAAATCTTTTCAACAGCTAAACCAGAAGCAACGTGGCCTTTCTATAGACCCGCAAACCTCTGGCTCTGAACATTCTCAAACACGAAATAGGCTTTGTTTTTACTGTTGAGAGATCCATTACTAACATATTTCACACAAACATAATTCATACATTAAGTCTGAGAAGTTACCACTCAAACTTCACTATTTGAAAACCAGTCTTGCTTGGTAGCCAAGATAACCTCACAGTACCTGTTTTTAAAAGGCTACTTGGGTTTTTCCTCAGTTAAACTCCTCCACAGGAATCATTGCAATGCCACTTTATATCAGAGTAAGCAGTTTTATAGCAGCACGGAGCAAGGAAACTACAAAGCCATTGTCTTTGCTTACAGAAAGGCTTTTTTATCTGCTTTGCCTGTTAAAACAGCTTCAGCAAATCAGTTCAATGCACTGAAAATAAGTCCTTCACCAATCCGCGTGCCTTATCAATGCGGCCAAAAATGGCTCTTCAACTGCTCAATCCAAACTACAAAGCAGCTTGCTTTCATGTTTTTCTAAGGATTCAGCTTTGGAAGAAAACAATTATATCTCTCTCCTAGCAAGAAGAACATAGCCTGGAAGTTGTGATGCCTGGGGAACTCCACTCAGCTCAAGAAGCATTTGTTCAATAACCCACACGGTTGGACATCTAGGAGAGAGATGCACCGGCAGTCAGTTAACAGTTACTTTAACACCCTTAGCGCCAGGTATCCTTCACTCCAAGGGAAAATACTTTTTTTTTTAAATAGGTATTTGCATCTCCATTCATCAGACAGTGAAAGAAGCAGTTGAGCATGATAGGCTTGTGATGAGAGCCACTTCTCTGTATCTTTTTTTGGATAAGGGAGAGGCCTTCCTTGGGCTTTTTGAGCCACAAAGCAGTGCAACACGAAAACCAATAGCTCCCACAGGGCCTTCCTCCCCACCTTTCCTGATCCAGACGTGCTAAGTGTCCAGTCTACCCCCTCCAGGGTCTGGATCACGCTGGGTCTGGCTGGTTCCTGGGGAACTCCGAGCAGTACATCTACCTGCTGCAGTCATTGCATGCTGGAGGGGTACCAGTGTACCTCCCTAAGCTCCTACTTATCAGCAGAGCTTCCTCACGCTGAATAACTGAGGATAACAGTTCAGCCCTCCCTGTTCAGCCCTCCCTGAGGCTATCCCTCACCCCAAGTTCTCTGATGAAACAATCAGCCAGAGCTTCACAGTGGAGCAGCAAGAGATCTCTTGTGTCTTGCTGTTCCAACAAATACTATGACTAGAAGAAAGAGTTGAGTCTGTGGTTTCTAAGGTATGGCATCATATCCTTGACCGAGGAAGCTAATCTGTAACTCTGAAGATTTGCTTTCTAGTTAGAAAACCATCATGCACACAAATACCTAACAACCTTTACTCTTCTAGAGCTGAATATTATTGGTTATTGGGGCGTGCAGTAGTATGCCACTCTCAGCTACACAATTTTAATCATGGAGTCTCAAGGTTTCCATAACTTACATACTCTGGTATTGTTTTCAGCAAGATCAATTTTGGTCATTCTTGACCAAAAAAAGCCATAAAGCTTGTTGTGAATCATAAGCCAGTTGTTTTCCTGGACCTCAGTAGGACATTTAAACCTCAAGATCTTCAATTCCCCAAAGGTTTGTTCTCTATATGGCTATAGCCCAGATCCATATGGTACAGCTGACCTTGGTGGGGGTTCAATAGACCTGAAACTGTCAGGAAATAACTGATTCCAACAGAAGCAGAACAGGTATTTCACTCCAGGTTTTCCCCACTGCTCTTCCCACTAAGGATAAGTCAGATACAAAGAGCAGGCCTCTCTCCAGCACAGAAGAGAGGGAAACAAATTTTTGAGTCCATTAGCAATGCTCTTCTGCAGCCAAGCTCTGCACAACTCAGTGGAAAGCCTACACAAGTTTTTTCTTTCTGACTCTAAGTTAATTTCAGCTTTAATATTTCCCCTCTAAATCAATGCAGAAGTAGCACTGCCAAAACCATATCTGAGCTACTTTTCCACATTAATATAATCCTATCATGAAACTCAAGCCTATCTCATCCACTAGGAATAAAAAGTTAGCTAGGATGCCCAAAATCCAGTAGTGCTCATTTAGAATTTGGCAAAGAGTACAGACTAAATGCAAGGAAAAAGAACAGCAGCTATCTTAAAGGTTCTTCCCACTCATATGGAAGATTTTTCATCAACAAATTCTTTTTACTTCACAGTTTTGGAAGTTGTTTTGCAATCTGACTTCAAGAAAAATGCGAGACCTAAAAATATGGTTCACAATCTGTTGCACAATAGCTACAGCAGAGCTACAGTGCAATAATTAGATAATTATAGTTAATAACTCATCACTGCTTTCCCACCACTTTCCTCTCCCTCTTCAGAGTAACAAAAGGAAGAAACAAGGAAAGTTTTGCACAAGACACCTTCAGGCTGAAAGCTTATTTTTCAATTCATGTCTTGTCATGGAAGCTAGCATTACTCACATGGACGTATTTAAAGCTTTGGCACACTTTCTACAGAAAGGCTGAACCTACCCTTTTCAGCTCCATGTATATAATCACAGTATTTGCATCATGACCTGTAGAAATGCTTTGTTATTAAGTCAACGCTCTCCAAAGCCCTCCATTGAGCCATGTCACATGTCACAGTAGAAGCCTCCACCCTTCCTGGGGTAGGATGTACGTATCCTCATTGCCACTATGCTACCTACAGTGTCTCCAAAATAAATCTGGAGAAAACTGATGAAAAGCCCTCTTGGTTGATCAGTACAAGAAGACAATGTTACTGTGTGAACTCGTTTCCTTCTTTGTGCAAGCTGCTCCAGGTATGAGAGTAGAGCTGACAGTAGCACATGCAGCACAGACATTACCCAGTTCTCTTATTTCTCAGAACAGAGCCTTGATATGCAATAGCCACTTTTTTTTTTTTTACATAGAGACATGTCATAAGAGGTTAGAAATAAGGATGGAAGGTTTTTTTGTGGCCCTTTTTTAAATTATCCATTTCCAAGGCAGAAAACATTTTCTCCAGCCATAAGCAGAGGACAGGAGAAAAACTGCTAGTAGAAGGAAAACTCTTGTGATAGTTATCCTAGCAAGCTGGCTGTGAAAGCTAAAATATGCGTATGTGCTCCCTGAGCCTTTAGGCACCTACCCAATATATCCTAGTAATTTGTCTGGGAATTAACATATTTCTTGACAACTTGACTTGGAGATTGCACACGCATACAGCAACAGACAGAATTCAAATCGCATTGCTTTGGCTGGCTCAGTGACTCAGGTTTTGGCCGTCCTCTGTGAAGGGACAGTTTGGCTCGCCCAATGTGCTTGACTGAGACAATTTCAAAACCCAGTTTTGTTCAAGTGGAAGCCAGGGTGAAGCCACCATGTCTCATAAATCCCAGCTGACAGACTCCTTACTGTCTTAAGAGTCTACTCCAGTGTTGACAATTAACCAGTGTCTGAACTAATTGTCAAAGTAATCAGTGTCTAAATAGTGTTGGAATTTCTGACTTCAATTTTCAGTTACAAAGTTTAGCTGTTTTCATCAAAGGACCTAAGAAATATTTTGGTGCAAGTTCCCAGATTTTGGCAGGCAAAGCAGTCCATGAACCAGTCTGCTTGTCCCTTTCAGAAGTTCCTCTCATTAACATTTCTCAGTAACTAGCATTTTCTCACTTTTTTTTCAGCATTCTTAGCTTGTTAACACCAGATTTCAATAGCATCCAGCAGCTTAATGCCCTGTAAAGACTGTGGTCACCTCTGCTCAGGCTACTGCTTGTCCATTTGCAAGGAGGAACAGCCCAGTGCTGAGACAGATCTCAGGCCAGGATGGACTGTGAGGGCATCACCATCTTGACTTACAAGGGCACATTCTGAACTGTGATTCTTCCCAGGAGCAGGAAAAAACCAGGAATTTTGAGCAGCCAGTGGATTCAGCTAATTTAACCCAGGTACTTACATGATACAGAGCCAGGACTGCTGATACTGCACCCCTGTGACTGTTGCTGTGACCCCTTGAATTGTATCTGATAAGAGGTGAACTAGGAAAAGAAGAGAGGGAAATGTTACAGGCTGTCCATGTTTCATTTGCAACTGCAAATAGCACTTCCTTTCAAATGGAAGCTGAGTACTAATACCAAGCATACTTATTTATCTGCACAGTGGATTGATGCAAGGGTAGAGGGTGACAGAAAGATAGAACCATTTGTCCTGATGCTTTTGGATTCTGTCCTTAAACAAGTCACAGCTTGGAAAGGCAGCTGTTTTCTCCTCCCAACATCAACCTACTGCAGTATTAGGTTATTAGGTTAGCATTATTCAACACACACACACAGAGACAGGACTGGAAGAGGCATCATCTTCTGAATCCCCTGCCCCATCTCCCCCTCTTCCTAACTACTGTTCTTATTTTATGGCACTGCTTAATTTTTCTTTATTGGCAGAAAGCCTAAATTAAAGAGATTATAAATGCAAAGCTCTAAGATAGGTAGCAAGAAGTAACCAAAGCATGAACATGCTTACTACATGCTCAGGACTGGACATATCTGTTAAACAAATTCACTGAGGCTGTGACAGTTACATTTGAGGTGCGATGTACATGTTTGTATATTCATTCCTGTTGACTCTGAAACATCATGGGTGCCTACAGAGAAACAATGCTTAGTTAAGCTTCTTTACATTTTGGGCTAAAAGGCAGCGTTTTAGACCACACTATGACATTTGCTGAAAGCTTAAGGCAACGTGTGAGCCAACAACATTGGCCAGGGCTGCCCTAGTTTTGTTTCTGGAGGAAAGTAAAAGGTCTCATTTCTTCCAGTGGGCTGGGAGCAACACAAAGGCTCAGCCCTCCCCAACCAATTGCATGTCCAAAGCAGCCAAACTTCCCCAGCCTATGTGAATTCAGATGGAGAATCACAAGGCAAAGGAGCCATTTCTGAAGGGACACCAGCAAGTGTCTCTTCGCTCAAGAGCACCAGGCACTTGTCTGAGGACAAACATACCTAACAGGTCCAAACAGACAGGACACCCCAGTGCTGTAGACTTCTCACCCCAGAGAACATCATACATGTTATCTTAATGAAATAAGAGCAAGACTAAAACATAAATCACATCTCTGGGGTTTTTATGTTTAATGCCCCAGAAACATGAGACCCTTTAGCTTGGGTGACACAGAAAAAATAAACCTGTGGTGTCACATGCAACATGCAAGTCTGGGGACCACACAGTAGTGAGTGTTCAACACACTGCCAATGGAAAGGATGAGAACTTAACAGTAACCCACAAGCAAAGGCAAATCAAGAGTTGATTACCATTCCCTTCTCGTGGGGTCCCTGAATCCGTGAATAAAGTGCTCATAATTTTTTCAAAGTTGCAGCTTGGCTCCATGTTCTCAGGATCTTCAGCAAAGTGTTTCAGCATCTCTCGAAGAACATCGTCCAAAGAGGTGGCTGTTTCATCAAGAATGATGCTGGCTCTGGCCAAGAACCCATCCAGGTCTCGGTGGGCTCTGACTTCCTCCTCAAAATTCTTTAATTTCAGGTACTGTGTTAAGAAGAAGAGGTCAGAGCATTGGACAGCGGTACACAAAATCTAACAGCAAAGGACTAGGGTCTGTGGAGCTCACAAGCAGAGAGTTTTGCTGAGGTTACTGCCACCAAACCAATTATTCTGGAATCCCTTTGACCATTCAGATCACACTACAGACAAAATGGTTTTTGTTATATTATTAGTGCATTGAAGGCTTGCATTGTTATCCTAACAGAATCACCATAGGTGAATGCATTTACACTCTGACATAGAAAGCAGAATTAAAAATAAGCAGTTTTGTTGCCTAGGATAAAGCACAGAAGTTAGCCTAAAGGCAAAAATGTTTAAGGAAGCATTAAAAATCCTATTTAGGTTTAAATAATTCAATACATTCGCAGAAACATAGGAAAAGTTATTTGGAACAGATGGATTCTGAGCTCGACAGCACGAAAAGTTACCAGTATGCATCTCAGTGCAACCTAACCCAATTCCTCTCAAACTGGGAACCATCTCTTCCCCAGTGCTCCCAGTTAGGACATGATGAATGCCATCCAGCCCATCACCTTTTCTGACACTACCTAAATTTCTATTGTTCCCACTCCCAAGGAAGTTTTCTTTCTTTGTGTAACATTTCACTTCGAATTAACAGGGCGGGGATAAAAAAAAAAAAGACAGCAGACACGCTAGAACTGTCAACTCTCTGCTGGTTCCCTCTGCTGTCCCAGACTTGTTGGCCTTGAGATGGAAGAAAGAGCCATGCTGTATTACAGAACCTCAACTCCTGTCTGTATTTGTCAGCTGTGAAGTTCATTAATAGAGCGATCAAACTGCAAAAGCATCATTCCCATTTCACAGCCCTCGGAAGTCCACACGCACAGTTAGCACCCACAGTACTGGTCAAGGACTGACAATCCTGTTCTCTCCTCCAACAGCTATAGATTAAGTGAAGAAATGTCAACTGCACTTCATTATATGGATCTTCCTTCTGACGGGAAACCAGCCAGGCTCGAATTCATGATGCTGAGGACCAGATTGTCAAGATAGATTTAAACCCTCAGTTCCCCTTAAGCTCAGTAAGAATCAAGCTCTGAATTGCTTTTACAAATCTGACACCAAGTTGCCTCCACAACCAGGACCTCAGCACATTACCCCCAAGTTACAAGACCACTCCAGAGCCTGAGTCAGAGATACCCTCCTCTCAACACATGCCCTCTCTACCTTTTCCATTTATAGCCTAGACACAGGGAAAAAATGCTAATATCTTACTAATTACTGTAATTATCACAGCAACTATCAAGTTGTCAGTACACATCCATTGCAATTAGCACTGTTTTACTTTGCATCAATCACTTCGTACACAGCATCCTTGAGAAGGAGGATTCTCTGAAGGGTTTCAGCTCCCACCCCCAAGGCTTTGTTGCCATCTGCTCTTAGGAGAGGAGACAGTGACACAGCTACATTCCAACCCCGCTTAGACTACATAACTGCAAGTGGTCGAGTCAGTCTCAAATTGTCACTGCATGAGAGCAGGTTAAAACATTTATTGCCATCTGCAACTCCCATGTTCATGGGGTCACCACATGAGCAGCAACCACCTCCCAAAGGCAACTCATTTCAGCTTGTCTGGCATGCAGAGCCCAACTTAGGATGGAGGTTCAAACAACAGAGGCCAAATGACCTACAGAGGATTTAACAAGGTGGATAGCAGAGGAGCTACGAGAAGGTTAAGAGCATCAGGAGCACCACAGTGCCGAGGAGCTTTTAAAAAAAGCGAGAGTGGTTTCATGCCATCAACTTCTCCCATGCATGAGAGAAGCCACCAGAAGCAGAAGAGTGGAAGGAGGAAGTTGAGGGATAGCTGAAGGACAGCAGAAATTAATCAAATGCATTCGGAAGGGGGCTGTTATCTGCCCACATCATCTCAAGCAACACTGATCCTCCAGCAAGCTGTGCGTGACAGCATCATTCGCTTGTTGTGGCAGGACAGCGCTGTCAGCAGCTTGCTGTAAGTCATAAGGATTCAGCTCCATCTCTGCCACAGGCTTCAGGCAATGTCTTGGGTAAATAATTTCCCATGACTCAGTCCTGGAAAGTTTTATTCCCCTGCTCCTGATCCTTTATAAGAAACAGGGGCAATACTCACCCTTATTATCACTCCCAAAACATTGAGGAAGATACACGCATGAAGCCTCGCAAGCCACTATCAAAGGATATCAATACATCACTCCTCAAGACAAATCAAAATCAAATTAGTGGAAACACTGGTACAGCAACGCCTTAGAGACAGCTCAAACAGAACTGTTCCAGTCAGGACATCCAGTGTTTTCAAGAGAGATTAACGATTGCTCCTTCTCAAACATTTTTAGCTAGAAAGTTAAGTTACATCACAATGCTTGATACTGGAAACTGCTTAGCAAGAAACCCAAGACAGCTACCCAATAGGCATTTTAATAGCATTGAGTATCCTTGATTGCAAAGCTGCACATTGTGTCAAAGAAGGGGGAAATACGTTGAAACAGCCTCCCCTGACTTTAGGCAGGTCTCTTGGCCGAAGTCACACACTATCTGTGTAAACAAGCTCTCAGCACTCATCAAGGCTCAAAAATGCAAGTTCTCTGCTGGGTGGCTACTCTGGAGACCACCTCCAGTTACATACGTTGCAAGAACCTTATGAGAAGAACTGTCCAAAAAGCACGTTGTCCTGAGCAGAGCTCTACCTATGCTGTTGCCACAGTCACTTGGGCCAATTCCCTCAGAAACATGCCATAATGGTAACTAAATAGTTCAAATTGTGTCAAGGAAGTTATTATTTATGCTTACCAAGTGCCATGCCAGATAGCAACTTGCCTGACACAGATTGCCATTCCAGCACTTCTCAAAGGGCACCAGAAACACAAGCTACCACCAAAGACAGGAATAACCTATCAGGGAAACATCTCCAGACAAAACTTCGGACCTAACTGCTTTTCTGCTAGTGATTCCTCCTTCCCAGACACTTGGAGTCACGTCCTCTATAACTCAGATCCTAATTTCCTTTGCATTTTAAGCACAAAACTTCCACTCCTCCTCCCTGGAGGCAAAATCTGGCAATACTATCTTTTCTCAAGCCCTGCTAAAGCATACTAGCTCTCTGGTATTTGTTGCTCAACAGCACACTAAAACACTCAAGCATTAACTAGAGGCCAGAAAAGCAAGAATCCTTCAAGCTCGGAAAAGGAAAAATAAAATAGAAGAGACACGTACGTGTTAGCAGTTTCCAATTATTTCTTATCAGAGGCAGATCCTGCATTTAGGCTTAGAATTGGCATTTTAAGTGATTAAGTTCTTAGGTTACTTTCAGTCAAGTGTTGCCTTTTAGTCAACTCAGAGAACCTTGGCACTAGTATTAGACAAGACAAGTTATTGACAAAGACATTTCCATTCCTGAGTACCAAAATAGCTTATTTTAACTTCTATGACTTAATATCAAACTATGTTTAATTTTTTGTTGATAGTGGGTTTGTTTAGTTTTTTGGGGGTTTAAATTTTTTTTCAAACTAAAGCTATTACACATTTTCCTCCCCTAACTAATTCATCCTGCTGAAATACCTTCTCAGGATTTAGAGGCCTAAATCAAAGTAAAGTTAAAGACCTCTCTGGGATTCCCTAAAAAGTCCACAAGGTTTTGGTACAAAGACTTGAGAATCCAAGTTACAACCTTCAACAAAGCCTGCAATGTGTGATTTACTAGGACTGGCAACGCTACAGGTTTTCACACAGCCACCCAGTCCCTCCAAGGGGCAGACGAAGCAAGAGTCAAGACAACTTAAAGCACCACGGAGCCACGCCTCACAGCCTCAAAGACCAAGACTTCACGTAGCATTAGATATCAACCCATTTCCTCTCTGCATGCTTTGTGTAATTCCATAGTCAGAGGTTTGAAATAATACAGCCTACATAAGGGGTTTTTTGGGTGCATTTTCACCTTATTGTTATTGAGTTACAGTCTTGAGAGCAAGCGTAAACTAAGCGTTGTTTCCTAATTATCCTCCTAGACTGCGTGTTTCCAGGGAATTCACTCCTGTTGAACCTCGTGAAGGCAGATCTGATTAGCTGGAGTAAACAGGAAACCAAATCACAGCAATGTCTACTGGGTGTTTCTGCTTTCGGCTGGAGAGGAGCTCAGCAGCCTGAATCTCTATGGTGTGTACTTGGATCCCTTTGCAGGCAGCTGCAGAAGAGAAAGTGATGAATTAACATGTCAAGGAATCGTCTGGGACAAAAAGCAGCGGAACAATCAAAATTACGGAGAAATTGTTTGGAGAATAAGCAGCACATGGCTTTTCAGGTTTAAAGAAAGACAGAAATTCAAGGAAAGAGGCACTAAAATGCCTTCTGTTTTGGCCAGTAAAACACCTCTGCATCCTCCTGGGGTGTTTCATGATCCTTTAAGTGACAAAAAAATAATAAATTGATCACATAGCATTCTTACTTACCTTTCTTGATGTGTGCAGTAGCACGCAGCCAGCACTTTCATTTTCAGCTGGAAAAGAAAAAAAAAAAATCAGAAAAGTATTGCTATCACAGGTACCTGACAGGCAGCAGGAACCAAGCAGAAGGCTCAGAACAAAGTGAAGTATTGCTCTCTTGGCAGAGGATGATCTCTAGAGAAAAGCAGATTCAATTTTTACAAGATTTCCCATGGTGTAAACCAAGTGTAGAAGCAGCCTTGGCCATCATCTGATCAGTTAGGGTGTGTGTCTTACAGCTTTTTTTTTTTTCCAGATTCCCTTCATCCCTCCCTTCTCTTTCCCTCACCAAAATCTAACCCTTAATCCTTTAGGTAATCATTTAATCCCATGCATCGTTGTTTGATAGATTGAGGCTAAGATTGCATGAGTCATGCTCCTTTGGAAACCATTCTTGCCCTCGTTAAAGAGTCAACAATAACACCCAGGCACTTCCAACGGAGCGAGAGATCACACGCAGTGACTCGAAGATGAGCACATTAATGTCCTGTCAACTCACCACGCTGCCTCCATAAATCTAAGTATAAAGCAACAGCGCTCTTGGGAAAGAAAACTGCTGTTTAGAGACTATTAAATGTCATTTAACATGAGCTGAGATACAGGGACGGGGGTACCCAGGGAGTTCCCTGTTCAAACTTCCAAGCATCAACATCAACATTTTCTTAGGGTATCTATGAAGCAATTTTTTCAATTTAAGCTAAAAAAAACATAAACCCCAGTTGTTTCTGCCACAAGTCCACTCCATACTTCTTGGATCCAAGACATCTTCTCTGAAGCATCACTAGTACCCACAGGTACTGTCCGTGCATCCTCCTCCTCAAGCCCTCATCTTCACACTCTCCAAAAAACCCATGAACTGGGGGGGGGTGCTGCCACAATTACCCAGGAAACGCATGAACAGCTTTCATTCACATGAGCACAGTGACAGCATGGAAAAAACCCACTGAAGACCAAAACTTTTCCAGAGGCCAAGTGTGGAAAAGTACAGAGATGTAACACAGTTACAGCTATTAAGACAAGGTTTTTGCTTCCTTTCCAGATCTGGACTTGCAAATCCCAACCTGTTAGAATGGCTGCAATCCCACTTAACAGGCTGACCACACACAGAAGCACCTTCAAGCCCAGTGCTGCTACTCTCTGAAAAATAAGCTGAGGATGGAATTCGCATGAAAACCCAGAGTCCACCAGAACTCTAAAAAAAGCAATGATTTCTTGCACACAGAAAGCTGCTTTAACCAAAACCATCTCTGATCAAATGGGAATTCAAGTCATGGCCACAGAGGGGTTAAAAGGTTGCAACTCAAACTGGGAGCAGAGTTGACTGCAGTAGAAGAGGGAAAGGATTGCCTTCATCTCCCACTAAACAAAATAAGATTGTTCAGAGGCTCGGCTGACATCATCCAACTTCTCCCAAAGTTCACTCGGATGCTGTACATGTGATTAAAAGCATCACTTAACTAGATGAGTCTGCTGGTGCAACCGTCCCCATTGTTACTGCTTTTGACACATCTTTTGGAAAAACACAAGCTGTTTCATCTATAAAATGCTATTTATTATTAAAAAGCAAGCACCCAAATAAACCAGAAACATCAAGCATTTTCCCCAGGCTCTTACATTTGTAGTTTTCCAACGCTCACTTGCTCAGCTCACAGCCTAATTACACATGCAAAAGCACGCTGGAAGGTTTGAAAGCCATAAATATTCATTGAGGAGAAAATATGTTTTGGTTTTTCTGGTCTTGCAAGAAATAGTTCTAGGGAGAAAAAAAAAATACCCAAAACAATAGCAAGCATGTGCTAAAAGATATCTGCATATCTGCAGTCTGTCCTTACAGATGCATGCAAACGTGACAGAAATTCGTGTTGTCCTTTTATCATGCAGCAACTCTTGGTTCCTCTTATCAGTTCCCAGCGCGTATCAGTCTCCTCTGCTGACAGCTCTCTCAGGTACTCATCTTGGTTGAGCACCTTTATCAACACAAGCAAAAACATCTCATTACATTTGTTGGACCAGGATCTTTCAAACTTCTCAGAAAAGCTGTTCTGGGTACGGAGGTGATGCTTTGGAGGGCCCAGAGCCTCATTCATCATCTCATCCAAGCAACACACGGCTGACTTGATCTAGGGAAAGGAGATAACTGGATGTGGCCGTCCCAGCTCTGAGTTTTTCTTTTAAAGGCACATTGGAGTGTTAAGCCATTACTCAGGAATAGCAGCAAATCCACTAGAAAGTGAAAAATAGGGGGGAAAAAAAATACAGAGAGACTTCCTGAGTGCTCTTCTGCCTGGCTTATGAACCACCCATTCACTTACTGCAGGGGAACGCACTAGGCAATGGGGGATAAAACCCTGCATGGTTGCCCGTGACACATCCATCAGGAGATAGCTTGGCTAATTTGGCTAAAGCCCAAGACCTACCACCACCAGCCTGCCACCCATTTTCTCCTCCTTCATGGCACAATTTCTCCAGTTGTGGAGAAACTGAAAAAGATGCAACACCTTTGACACTTGCACCTCCATGAATTATAGGGTCATAGAATCTTAAAGTTGGAAGAGACCTCCAAGATCACCAAGTCCAACCATCAACCCACCACGACCATGTTCCTGCAGTGCCACGTCTACACATTCTTTGAACACCTCCAGGGATGGTGACTCCACCACTGCCTTGGGCAGCCTGTTCCAGTGCCTGATCACTCTCTCAGTGAAGAAGTGTTTCCTAATATCCAACCTAAACCTCCCCTGCCGCAACTCGAGGCCATTTCCTTTTGTCCATCACATGGAGAAAATGGATATAGAAAACTGTGGATTCCCCTTCTACTGACAAAGAAGAAACCAGCTATGTCTCACTACCAGGACTAATAACCAGATTTCACACCTTAATGTCAGGATTAAACATACTTAAACAGGAAGGAAAAAAAAAAAAAAGAGGTCAGGGCTATGTACAATGTACAATTTTCATTTCTGTTTGTGGTCCTACTCACTGGACAGAGTGGGCTGCAAAAATCTATTTTAGGCAAGCTAGCTAGCTACGGGGATTATTGTCTCTGTCCTCACACATAGTTAAAGGAGAGCTGCCAGGGGTGGCCGACCTTATCTGTTAGGCTGTGCTCCAGGTTCTGCCCAGGGGAAAACCAAAAAGTCAGCAACGCATCTCCGACATCCCCTGGCAGCCACATCAAGGCGACACGCATATCCCGAATTTCTAGGAGGCATGCACACAAGCACGCAGCATTACCGAGTACGCCACAAGCGACTCGCTGGGAGTTCGCCTGGGTTTTAGCAGCACTGATGAATTTCCAACGTTAGACTTACACTTGTGGCCTCATGTCAGCACATTCAGAGCCCTGCCAGGGCGCTGTGGCATGCCTCCATTTTTTATCTTCCATCATTTGCAGAAGAACAGGACCCATCCAGCTTCTTGATATTAACAAGATTTAATACTTGGATGTGAGAAATTAAGCAGGAAATTTGCTACACTCCAAAGCGGTTTCATCCCAGTTAGCCTTCATATAACATCCCTGGAAGCAACTCGGAGAAATGAAACCCTCTATTTGCTTCTCCTCCACCCCCTCTTTAGATAATTAATTCTTCTGTGCGAAGACAACCCTGAAAAACAACCCATGAAAGTCATATGCTGAAGTTTAAGGTTTTCACCTTTTGCCTTAAGGGATCTCCTTTCATTTAAGATCCTCTTTCCATCCCTTCCCCTGTATTTTCCTAGCACTGTCCTTAACACCTGAGAAGACCTAAAAGTCTTCAGAGTCAAGCCATGAGTGGACACCTGCAGCATCTTAAGACCATATTTTTTCCTTTGGGACAAAGGAGTGGAAATTGGAAAGCAGGAACTTTTTGGTATCTGTGCACGTCCCTTTAGATCTACATGGACTCCCCAGAGCATCTCCACAGTAAATAGGCTAATAAATCAGAGCAGAATACATTAGCACTCCCATGATTTTATCAGAAAAATATCAAGGAACTGGCAGAAGGTTTAAGTTTTGGGTTGTGGTGTTCTTAATTGTATTTAAAAAAGCTATTTTATTTGGGCATTGGTGATTTCTTCAGGGGTCTGACCAAATCTAAGCCTCAAGCACTTGTGCTGAACCACACCGCAAGCAGCAAAAACCATTCTGCTTTTAGAATCCGTTGCCTTAAAAAAAAAAAAGAAATACAAGCACATCAGCATGTAAGATGAGAGGAGCTTGTTAGAAGTATCTCCACTACAATAACTCTTCACTGGCAGCGAGGGATTGCACAAGCAGGATTCTCAAGGGGATCCTTTGCTTTGTTATCCTGCTGTGGCTGTGTCAAGTCTGGCCTCATCCTCTATCAGACTTGAGTAATTTTGGTTAAATATTTTTGGCTAAACAGTTACGCCCCAAATATCCCACGTTCCCACAACAGGATGGTGGGCTGAGCTGCAGCAGATAACTTAAAATAAGCTGGGTCCATCCCTCTTAAACCAACACCCAGGTTAAAGGCAGGTGGGGATAAGCATCAAGCTGCAAGTTTGTAGAGCAGACAGGGTGGGGAGGAAAACCTCACCTGAACAGCCCTCAGCAGGGACATCACAATGGCTGGGCAGGAGAAGGATTGTCTTGTACTCCTCTTGGACCATTGTGGAGAAATCAGAGAGAGATGGACAGCACAGAGACTGACCAGGGCTCTTTTACAGAACCAGGGACGAGATAAGAGTGCCAAGCGTTGTGTCACTTGTCACACCACCCAACTCCTCAGACACGCACACAGCACAAAAGCAATTTTTTTTTTTTTTTTTTTTTTAAAAGGCTGCCATAGATTTTGCCATTAAGTTTCAGGCAGGGCAAAAAGGTCCTTGTTTTTTCTTTTTTTTTTTCCCCATGCTAACTGGAGGGACAAGGTACTCAAAATCCCAGTGGAAGTTGCCCTGAAGCAAACCCATCCTGGAGCACCTAAAAGGAAAAACACTGCCTTCGTGAAGAACCACTCGCGCTACCCAAACCCCCTCGCACCTCCCTTGGCTTCATAAGCACCGCTTTAAAAAACCCTCCTCAGGAAATTCGGAGGGAGGCCGTTCCCCCCCACCACAACACAATCAGTGTATCCACTTTCCATTAGAGTATAGGAAGCTTTGGGAGCCCAACATCCCAACGCTGACATCAAACTGCTGAAACAGGAGTTATCAGATGGAACGCGTGGGTCAGCATTGTGCCTCGAGACATAAAAAGGACCTTGATATTAATGTGAGGAAATGTGACTATTGTGTGCAGAATGATACCCATTCAGGCCCAGACCACTTGTCTCTGGACGCTACTCTCTCTGGAATATCCTTGGCGCCAGCATCTAGCTTTTCTCCTCGTCCCCTTAAAGGAAAAAAAAAAGTCATCTCGGCAGGGGCTGGGCCATGAGTTCGTGCACCGCGTTTCTCTCGTAGCAGCGGCAGCGGGCGTGCACGTGCGTGCTTCTGGAGCGGGTTACAGGAAACTGTTGATTCTCCGTATCTAGGAATGATCAATTGTCCAGAGGGTGGAACAGGCTTTAATTTCTCCTGAAGCGTAAATCATGTTCTGTTATTTCCACCCCCCACACCCTGAGAAAGCCACATCCTGATTTACAATTTGCTTTTCACTGCTATCAGGATTTTTGCTTTCTTGCCCCCAAAAAAACTGCTTTGGGCACCTCTCTGCACTTAAAAGCAGGAGTACGAGCATCAGCTGTAAGTAGCAATGCATACTGCAGAAGTTGAGCAGCTACAGCTCCCACAAACGCCCAAGTTTCGGAAAAAATCCTGTGCAAACCCCTCTATTGCCATCTGGGGAAAGGAAGAGAAGGTGAACTGTTTTAAACACCCAAGCTGCAAGAATGAGGCCCAAATAATAAAAATATTCGTCTGGCTGATTTAAGGGAGCTACAAAGCGATAAGAACACCATGAACAACAGCAATGCAGTGTGCGGCCCCACATACTTCACAGACCCACTGCAAAAAAATTGTCTGTCCGCCAACTTCAAGGCTCAACCTAAACCAAATTGCTGTATTCACTTGCAGGGATTTATTTCCAAGGGTGCTGCAGATAAAGCAACAAGTGGTTCAATCCCCTAGCTGGATGTTTCTGCAACAGGATGAAGGGATGCAGGTATGTACACCTGCAGCCCAGGCTCTGAAGGGATTTATGGAAAAGCCCACGGATTTTATACGAAGAGCCAGTCAAATTCACATCCAGATAGGAGAGTTAATACACTTCTAGCTAGGTAAGAGAATAGAAAAGCAGTTGTAGAGCTGTGTGTGAGCCTGCAAGACACTAAACAGCTAACTCTCTAGCTATGAAATAAGCACATCAGTCTGGAGAGGGAAGAGGTCCCCTCTGCCACACAGACTCACTGATGCTCCTCATCCTCTCTGGTACAAATTCCCATGGACCAGAGCATCAAGCTGGATTCTCCACCTCCAGGAAAGGTAACGTCCCTGCTCCTGTGGTGGACCTCCCTCTCCAGCCTCAGGGCAAGGGTGTCAGAGAGAAGGGACCTCATTTGGGGCAGGAATGTATTATTACCTCCTCCAAAAAATACACGCAGCAGGGCACAGGTCTAGCATTTCACTTGTACACATTTATTGTGACTTCAGAACAAGTCTCAGTCTCTCTAAAAATTATCCTGATCTTCTCCCAAAAAAGTCTCAGACCTGCAGAATCTGAGTCTAAAAGCATCCAGCTTCAGATAAAGGCCCACCTTCAGGATGGAGCTGCTAACACCAGCAGAAAACAGAAGTCTTGCCACCAAAACGTAAGCTGGAAGAATCACAAGCAGAATAGAATTTAAAAAAAAAATAAAGTAGCTTTTCATTAGCTACCACAGGGAAGCAATAAAACACCCAGGGAAAAAAAAAAAAAAACCCAGGTGTAAAGACTGAGAAGCACTTTAGTGCCTGGGCATCTGCACCGATTTCAGCTCAATATTCCATGTGAGAATAGCCAGTATTAATTAAAAATGAGATAAGGCCATACCTTAAACCCTAGATTTCTTAAGCTATCCTGCTTTATACACAGCTGTGCATGCAGCCCAGCATTTTATGACAAGAGTTAATTGTCTGAGTTTTACGGGCCGTGCTATATTTTGTTGGCTCAATATTTAATCCCACGCAACGATCTTTTAAAAACAGAATTATAGTAAAGTGCATCCAATTCTGCTCATAGCGAACTGTACATCCATCATACGGAGATTAACGGCTCGACAGGATGATGGCAGAGCTGTTGCTGCGTCTCTAATGCCACTTAGGTTGCCTGCCAGCACCCAGACCCTGGGGTACCAGCTCATCCCCTCCCCAGATGGGTTCTTTTTTTGGATCTTTTAGCCCTACACTAAGGTGGGCAGCAAGCTCACAGCAGCTGGTCAGAAAAGGTCTCCAGACAGAGAGAATCTGGACACCACGTTCAGCCAAGAGACCGAGCTGCGATGACCAGAACCTGCACCCAGAGACTCACAGATATCACAGAGCAGCTATTTATCTCGTTTGGAGTCACCTTAGAGGTTTTTCCTGCTGGAGACCGAGCAAATATATTTAATAAAGCATGCGTGAGACAGTAGGGAGCAAATCAACACAGGTAACACTGGAGAGCCTTCTTTGCAGAAGATGGCCCATGGTGAGTCCTGCTCTGGCCAGGCAGCAACCGCCCAAGCCCCAGCAAGCGTTGCAATGGGTTGCGTGACACAAGAGGGCAATATCGAGTCCTCTGGCACAGGGATGCCTTTCAGCTCAACCAGGGATTCACCCAGCTTGGAGAAAGCAAGAGAATGAGACGGGGATAGAAAGATGTTATCACTTTTCCACTGTGTTTAAAGAGCACCAGAAGATCTTGTGGGATCCTGGAGCACTAGCTCCCTCGGGGGTTGGAAATTAGATGTTTGGGGGTGGGGGGGGATCTTGCATTTTATGGACCTGTTCTTCCCCCCTCCACCACCCTTTCTTTCAGGCTTGTCTTGCTGCAAGGGCTCAGCTCCACAGTTTTGTTCCAGGAACACAAAGCCTCAGTACAAAATAAGATGCCCAGAGTGTGGCAGCAATGCAAGGGTATTTTCAAGAAGTATCCCCTTGAAGAGATGAATAAGGAGCAGTACACTCCCAGACATACCTTGGCCACGGCATAGCTAAATCTCTGGAAAGAGCTTAGAAAGCATGTGAAAAGAGGATTTTTTTTTTCCTGCAGTTCAGGCTACTTTCATTAGCAGAAGAGCTTAAGGGGCTCATCTCAGCCTGAGAGCCACCTGAGAAGCCAGCTTTCCAGGAGGATCAGCTATGCCCTTTGCAGCCAGAGATTGATTTATTATATATACCAAATCAGCTCTGGAAGATGCTCCAATGAAGTCACCTCTGAGAAAGAGATGAAAGCCTACATAACTTGAACAGCTGGAGTTTGAGGAATCCCGTGCCTGATGCTCACAAAGAACCATCTGGATTTTGCTACCTGGACCAATTTGATGCTGTCATAGAATAAAGAAAAAAATAAATCTCACTTCACACCTGCCTTTATTGAAAGTCTGGACTTTGGTTCTGCCTGAAACCCATTTTTAAAACCTCTACCCTTGCATTTGGAAAGGAGACTCCAGCACATGAGAAATTCATTTCTCCTTAAAAACTCTAAGCATCTCAGCTGAAAGAAAAAAAAAAAAGGATACAACTAATACCACCATAACAAACATCAGTGCTTGAGGGAAATGAGGAAGCCTTTTTTTGTCCTGTTTTGAATGGAAGGGAAAACACTTAAAGCCCAGGAGGACACACAAGGAAAGTCAACTTCTTCAGACGCAGAAGAATCCACAGCACTTGCATTCCTCATCCCCAAACAATGCACCCCACGGCATTAAGCCCAGACTTGTCATAGCAGAGTACAGCTCCCCTTAAATCTTTCAATTACGATGGCATTTGTAAAATTGCAGGCTTGAAAATTGCTAGATATTATTCCTAAATTAAAGTCACGGCTCCAATTCAAAAAGTAGACTTC
>WHYT01015438.1:0-11887 GCA_009806455.1 Tetrax tetrax
CTAAGGTGCAACCCCACCACCAACCCCCCAGGGTGGCATGCATCTCTCTCCCTCAAAGGGTGTGCAGGTCACAAACACACCTCCTCTTCTGGGATTGAGGGTTCCCCTATTTACACATGCTTCGTACTGGAGATGTGAGTGCTTCTTGTGTGCCTATGCTGCCCCTATGATCCACATGCTGGTGAGAAAACATCCAAACCTTCACTGTGCAGCCCGTGGGGTTGTGTGCCTCTACTTGTGGCACCCTGTGTTGTCACTACAGCTGTCCCCAGTGCCTGGCAGGGAACGTGCACCTGGGTGAGATGGCAAGGTCAGTGATTTCTGTCTTTGACAGGATTCAAACTAGGCTTTATCCTCTCAATTGTTTTCTTCTCTGTCCTTACTATTATGAATACTTATTATTCCTTTACACTTTTTCTGAGGTGACTTGTTAAAACCTCTTGGTAGTCTCCTTGTTAGTGTTTCATCTGGCCAAGGCTTATAGTCTTCTCCAGTGTTATCATTTTGGGGCAAATGTGCTCAGTCCTTTCACATGCTTTGTACACTCATGTCCATGCCATATCAGCTGCTGTTATCCAGATGACCTGTAGTGGAGAACTACATTACATTTTTTTTCCTCCACATGTTATGCTCAGGGGGAAGAAGACTTGGAGATTTAATTACCCAAATACCAGGGAGTGGACTGAACTGTAAGGAGAGAAGCAAGAGCAGATGAGAAAGGAGTCAGAACAAGACCTCAGTCTTTCAGCAGTGGAGATATTTTAGATCTTTTTTTTTTTTTTTTTTTTTTTTTTTTTTTTTTATTCTGAATTAAATGTTCACTTGGGATTTATCATCCAGTTTACAGGATTTAAAGGCTTACTGGAAAAAAAAAAACAAACAAACCAAACAAATCCCACTTACTATAGAATTAAATGAGTCTCAGATAAAGCAAAAAGTAATGTGTGACTATTGTAGTAGTAGTAGTAATTTTGACTATTACAAGTTCCATTATGCATCTACTGAAGTTATCTTTGTTTCATCTCTCTTACTGGTCAATTGGTGTGCTGAACAGGAAAATTTATCATTTGTACGTCTCTAATCTAAAACCTATTTATGAGGAGACTGACGTTTACAATACAACAAATGTAGGCCTGTTCTCAAAGTTGTCGAGAAACTAATGTGAATGTGGTTTTCAACAATTTAAGTGGACATGTCTAGGCATGCAAGTAATATATAGAGCAATCAGTTTCTCCTTCCTTATGGTAAACAAGGTGACATGATTTGGAAAGGCAGTGGATTTATATAGATATAAAGACCATCTCAATGTGATAGTAGAATCTGAAGGGGAGCCACTCCTGTTAGTGGTGTTATTGCCTCTTAACTGTGGGTTGTTTTCATTTTCATTTTTGTTCTTTTAGCTGGTGATGTCCAGTACTAGTTACTGTACTGGCTCACATGATCATAGAGGCTCAACCAGCAAAATAGTGCTTAAATTGTTTCAACTGTGACTTGAACCCCTACTGAAACATTCCTGAGTAGATCTCCCTGCTTCTGGGTCTCTTGTGTTGGGTATTACGAAAACACTAAAGATTCAGACTTATGCAAAGTCTAGTGGATTAACTAGGAGATTTGTGATGAATGAAATATCAGAGTTTAAATAGATTTGATTTAATTATTAGATTTTTGCAGAACATA
The DNA here is from genome assembly GCA_009806455.1 of Tetrax tetrax. Classification (NCBI taxonomy): domain Eukaryota; kingdom Metazoa; phylum Chordata; class Aves; order Otidiformes; family Otididae; genus Tetrax; species Tetrax tetrax. The sequence goes on from WHYT01015438.1 coordinate 1,678, forward strand.
TATACACAAGGGATAATTCCCCAAAGTGACAAATTTGTTTTTTTCTTTGTGTATATAGACTTCTAGTTTTACTCCAAACTGAGAAACTAGAGAAGTTATTTCTTTCTGCTCTTTAAATGTAGGTTTTTCCCTGAAGCCAAGTTTGAAAGAAAGCAGTGGTTCAAATATGAATGAAGTTTCTTTAAAAGCATTTCAAATCTCCAGACTGCTGACATTCTAGTACATCAAGAAACTCTATAGGATATGTGGGTAGGGAGATAGTGGGAGAAAAGCTGCAAAATCAGGTACCTGCACCTGTAATGCGAGGAAGAAATATGTTCCTACCTGAACTCTAAATATTGTAAAGCAGATATTATAAAGGTTAGTACAAATGCAACAAAGATCTCTTCCAGATGTGTTCCGTACTTCAACTATTAAAAAAAAAAAAACAACCCAAAATCTGTTCTAGGTTATACTTATCAAGACAGTCCATTAGACAACGGATATCTTTTCCCGTAAAATCAGCAAGCCACTTCTTTCTTTATTGATACTTAAGCTTTTAAAACCATCTATATTCCATGCTTGCATACTCCCATGTTCATATTTATTACACAGAATTAAATAAGTGCTTTTGCATCCTTTTGTAATTACTTGACACATTCTCCAACAGTCTGTTCACTCCACTATACCTAGATGCAGGTCTTGCGATGTAGCATATTCAAACAGGCATGAGAAGAAATAGTTACCAGGACAATTCAAAACTACATTGAGATGAGAAAACTAAGAGGTGTAGTATAGTGTACTGTTGTTTCTCATGGACAGGGAATTTTTTTCTTTATCAGCTAAAGTGTTCTGAGAATCTTAGGGTAACTATATACTAGTAGAAATTATTCAAGGAGCAACAGGGTACATATTCACAAATAATTGCTGTCTCTGTTTTAAATTATTTCACAAAAATTCCCCAAGGAGTCATACTGTTCTTCATAGTTTTAGTGTGGAAGTGGTCCTTCCCATGGGAAAACATGTAAGTATATATAAATTGGACTTGTACTCACTTAATGACTTGGATACAAGATTTAAACTATTTTTTTAATTATATTAAGAGATTTGAAGCTTGCATGTCTAAAAAAAACCCAAGAAAGACAGCTTGTATGAATTAATACTTTGAGAGTAGTATCTTAGTTTTCCTTCCTTTTACTTTCTTTTCTTTTTGATATGCAGTGAAATCTGTGAAAATGTGATCTATGGGTGGATGGGGGAAAAAGTTATAGATCTAGAATCCTACAGCTTCTTTATTAAGGCTGTAAGGAATACAAGTGGAACTGGCAAAAGATGTCATGATCTGAAGAATCATTTTGTCAGGGCAATTTCACATGGATCTACGTAAAGAATCATAGCATTAAAGCAAAGGCTGGTTTCCTCCTCCAAGAAATCAATTATGTTCTCTGGCCACAGATGTCTAATGCTAGAGAGGAGTATGACAGTGTCACAACCTGGTCACTTTGAAAAGGAGGAGAAATAAGGATACAGTTTATTTACAGTCTCTTTCATTTTGTAGCCACTCTGTCACTGGTCTTCCATCTATTACTATTCAGAATTCACTGAAGTGTTTGGTATCTCCAGCTTCTCTTTTTACTCTTGGAGTAGCTTCAGGCTGTAGATTACTCCAAGACATCTCAAACGAACCCGGAGATTTCCTCTTCCACTTACGGCTCTCGGCTATGCACCAGCTCTGTTGCTTAAGGCTGGGATTTACAGAAGGGTAGTCTTTTCCATCATAGAAACTGCACTGACAAAACATGGAATATGAATAAACCCCAGTATTTCATATGCAATGAGGAAGACTTTCAGAGGCTGTGTGTTCTGAAACCAAAAGAGACCAACATATTGGACCTTATTTATTACACAAGCTAGAACAATTTTTGGAAATATATGCAAAACTTGCAGGACCATATTATATTTTAAAATTTGTGATGATTTGAAAGTGAAGATAAACTTGCAAATTCTCTTCATTGAAATATGCTCCTCATGTGATTCACTTAATAGATTGTGCAGATCTTCAGATCACTTTATTAAAATTTAGTTGGACTTGAAAAAAGATTCCTCTGATTTTGACTTAAATGTGTTTTGTGTTTAAGCTTGTTAAAGTAAGAATATGTAATTAGGAGCATGGAGGTGTTGCTAAATTCCAAGTATTCAAAGTGAGAACAATCAGCGTGTAAATTATTGAGCTGTCAGATTAAATGAAGCTGAATATTTTCAAGTGATTCACATGCAGATTGTTACAAAAAAGGCACAGACTCTGAAAAATCAAAGGAACAATAAGACCTATTTTTTGTCACTTAGCTATGCAGAAGGAGTGTTAGGTTGGTTCTCTCTTTTTTTTTTTTTTAACAATACAACAAATTCTAAAGAAACATCTATTCAAGAGTATTTTCATGCTTTTCATATATTCATTTCCTTAGTCATTAATCTACATGGATATAGTTCTTAATGGTTATGCATTTTGCAGTAGTATTGTTTTTTGCAAAGTAAAATTTAAAATAGCATGTTGACCTTTCTTTTTGATGAGAAATTAAATAGTTATTAATGCTGATAACTTGTATTTAAGTGTATAACTGAAATAGTCTTTATAAAGCTGAATACAGCTCTTCACACATCTTGGAGCTATTGCTCCAGACTGTCTGCAGAGCAACTTATATGATATTTCTTCTCAGGATTTTTATCACTATGAAGAATGAATCTAAAAATAATCTGAGATGACTTTTAAAAAGTATGAACAATATTATAAATATGAGAGTTGATAGTGTTGTATACTAATTCATAAATACTGCTTCAGAATTTTGCTAACAACAGAATATAAGTCACTTTCTTTGGTGTAGCGGGGTAAACCACTTCTTTCTGTTCCATCTACCATCCTTTGGAGAGGTGGGAGGGGTTAGGGAGGAAAAAAAGTCTGAATTTTATAAAACATAGGGCAACTGAAAATGTGCTAGTTAATGCTAAACTGAAGTCTGACTCAACCTCTGTGGGTAACAATAGTATTTCCACTACTGCAGTGTGCATTGCTTAATGTACAGGGGAATTGATCTAGACATACAGTATTAATCCTTAAAACTGTCAGCCTTGTACTTACTGTTTCTGATTTTTCAAGCTGTTTGCCATGTAATTCCCAAATGTATACTGCTTCTCTAGAAACTGAAGGATTTGGTGGTTTATGAGTTTATTCATTGCGGATGTAAAACAATTTTGTAAAACAAACAAAAACGTCAAAATAAACCACTTCCACCACCCCACCCCCTCTTTGAGGCTGTGTCCATGCTATGTGTTGTATTTGAGGAGTTTCAGTCCTTAGTGAAGTCAAGCTAAATGACCAGCACTGAAGAGCTTTTATGTGAACTTGTTAGCAGTTTCAATTTGTGTACTACTACAGTTCATTAAAACAATCCTCTTTCCCAAGTCAAAGAAAATAGGTATTCCTTCACCTTAAGGATCTGGTAGTATTTTGTATCTAGAGACTTGGGTTTCTACTCACCGCTATGGATGCAAACACCCTATCAAATCGTAGTTGCCTAATGAGCTGCAACATTTAGGCAAGTATAATAGGTGACATGAACGTGCCTGAGAGAGGTTTCTGTTGGGCAGAAAAGTGCATTTCAGAATATGTATGGTCAGAAATGTCTGCTTACTGACAAGTTTCAACTAGCCCAGTTCATTTTATGCTGTGAAAATAATTGTGTTTGATTAGGGTCTTATCCCTTGCTATTGGCCTTGCTTTGGGCAAATCGCTTCTACTCTGTTAGCCTTTGTAAAACAGCACTTCTACTTACTTTATTTGAACAGCTAGTAAGTATTAGTTAGTACAGGGTTTTCTCTGAAGGCTTCAATCGCTCTCTGGAGTGGCATGCATCACTGTCAGGAATGTGGCCACTCTTTCTCTACTGTTCTATGTGCAACCTGCACTTTAGGGGGATAGGGGATGTTCCGAAGACTGGCGCTTGGCCAAAGCGCCGGATGGCAACACCTGAATTCAGCCTGCAGCTCTCAAAACATTGTGGGGCAAAGAAAGGCTTTTTGGAAATACTGGTCACAGCAAGTAGGGACTTTAGCTCAGAGAGAATCTGTTGTTCGGGGAACTTGCATAATGTTAGCCTCATGGGGAATGCTTGTAATTACTCGGAAAGTAATTGTGACTTTTGGGACTGTTAAAGCCAACAGAACAAAGTGCTGGTACCAAATAATAGAAACAAGGCAAGTTAAATGGGAGCCTATTAGCTACACTTGAAAACAAAAAATGGTCAGATTCCAAATTGGGATCACGTTCTTTCAAATGGCCACTGGGAAATTTGTGTTATTAAGCAACTGGTCTACCTTTATGCTTGCTGTTTCTCAGGGATCCCAATCCATGTGCATTCATGAAATTGTATGTAAAATATGCTTCTTCTAAATTTAATATTGAAGTACTTTATTTCTGGTGATGTAATTCTATGTTAATTTAGAAGTTAAGACCCAAAAAATTAGAAAATAATTTCAGAGCTAGAGAAGACCAAAATTGGTTTCTTACTGTGATATTACTCATTATTCCCTTAATCCATGCTTCTCGGGTGGATTGTGTTTTATTTTAAGAATGGGAGCATAGGCTTCTGATGAACTAGTGTCTTGGGACAGCTGAGTCTTGGACTTGGTTTCATCTATTTTGTCACTGATTTAAAGTGCATGTATTGTGCTGAAATATAATCAAATTCCTCAGGAGATCTGCGCTCCTATCCTTTGAAAAGCATTTTGTACTTTTGAAATGAAGTGCTATAAAAAAAAAATAGGCATTTCTTTCTAGTACATGCAAGATAAGCTTATTCATAGTTCATATGTGAACCTATGAAATTTAAAGAAGGAATTTTCAGGGCTAGTTTTAGGGTCTGTAATATTTTAAAAGGAAGGGGTCTTCTCCTTTCAGATAAGCATGGCACACTAGTAGTTTGTGTTGGGTTCATGCAGTGAAAAGCAATTGTTATTTTGGGAGGTGTAATAAATGCTAATTTGTTTACTGTTTTCTTAGCCTCAATTTCTGCAGAGCTAAACTTTCAGGGTAAATTAGGTACATCGCTGTAGCTCAAGAAAGCTGAGCAGTAAAACAATTATATACACTCTTTACCTGTGAAATTGCCTGTAACATGCTTTGTGTTAACACAAATTAAGAGCCACAAGTAAGTTATTGCTCCTACTCTAAACCTTTGCTCTCTGCGTGGTTCAGCCTCTGTGGATGGCAGGCAGAACAGCTGGGTGTCTGTGCAAGCTGGCTCGACAGGAGCAAGCCGCGGCTTACAGCACTGCGCTCCAATGGCGGTAAGCTGTCCCGAGGCCATGCTTCCACAGCAGACTGAACCTGGCTTTAGGGCTCCTACTTCTAATCAAGAACGCTTCAGCTACATGATAGTAAGCGCTGATCCGGTACAAACGTGTTCCGCTAACTCAACAGTTTTCTGGGAATTTTGACAAGTAAACATTATTGTCAGGCTTTATGCCAGATTGACTGTTGTCTGTTCTGCTGTAGCTGTTATGTAACCAGCGTGGAGCATAAAGCTATCACAGAGGCTATATTGTCTGCACAATCTAATTTGAGGGGAAAATGCAGTTGCATTCCCATGCCTAATACAAATCAAATCTGTATGGCTGTGCACACATGGAACTATAGCTTGACAACACATTTTTTTGACTCTTGTCTCCTTGCTAGGTGAACATAGATCTTTGCAAAAGACCTTCAGCGCAGCACTAACATACATATATAAATGGTATAAAGGCATGGGGATAACGGTGTTCTGTAAATTTGAGTGGAACAGAATGAGTAGTTTCTTGCATTAATTGTAATTCACTGCCTTTCATCCTGCACTCTTCTTGTGTTCATCATACCTATCCATTTTATGTTCATATCATATGTGTGTAGTCACAAAAAGATAAAGTTCTGTAGGTAAACATCAGAATGAAAATAAGCTCATTCATCTCTATAGAGTTCAGAAATTAATACTCTAGAAAGGTTGAGTTCCCTGTATTACTAATGAAGTATTGAGTGGGGGAAAGCAACTTGTGTTGCAACAGATTCATTTGTGTATCAATGCAGCATAATGATATTTGGATAATACTTTGGAAATCAGTGAAATAGAAATGCTTACTTTCAGTTCTGATTTGTTATGCTTCATCTAAAGGATAGTATGCTTTTCCTTCTGTTTACATTAAATTTATTTCTGCTTGTGTTGCAGGCAACATTACAGCTGTAATGCAGTGTTGTGTTTTCTGTCTGAAATGATACATAACTGTATAACATGCCAGGCTGAGTTGTTTTTTTTTTTTTTTTTAAATATCAGATTGAGTCAAACATGAGCAGTCTAGTTTTTCTTAGGTAGTGACGGAATTTACAGCGTAATGTAAGTTACTGCATGGTAAAGACTTTTATTTCTTATTTTGTACAAAAATAAGCTAATAGCTGTAACTGAACTGAAAGTATATAAAGGCTGTAAAGAGGATTCAACAAAGTAAATATTATGAGATGTTAAGCCCAGGAATAGAGCATTCTTTGGAAATGTTCTATGGAAAGCTCTATTAAAGCATAGGTATATCATATTTCTTGAGCATAACATTCTAGATGATGCCCAGATCTTAGGGATGACTAAGAGCTATGTTTTCTCCATCTCTGCTTAACAATTCTGAGACATCGGCTATGAGTTCAGCTTTAATAATAGCATGCTTTAGTGTAACCATGCTTTACTTGCAGTTTAATCTTTCTTTCCATGGTTTGCTTTATTCTAATTTGAGGAACAGAGATGTAAGATGATGGACAGCAAGTGGGGAATTGAGCTGTTAGGATACCTCCTGAATGGCCTGTGGAAATTACAGAGACTGATTACTGCAGGCTTCTAGCAGTCACTTCCATTATCTCAGTTCTCCTGCCTTGAATTTTCCTAGACTGAAAATAGGAACAACTCATGTAAACACTGTAAAATGATATATAAGCATAAAATACGCATGCATGCACTCATGCATGCCTATACATACACATACATGTATATTCCTCCCTTGTTTGGAAAACTATTACTATAATCTTTTATATATTTTAGCATTAGTAAGCATACAAATCATATTATCACAATTTATTTTTCTCCCTTCATCTAAATTTTCTTTTGTTCTTATTTATAATCATGAAATATCTAAACAACTGATTTTGCTTTACTAATTTTTACCAAAAGCCATAGGTAGGCACTGTGCATAGCAGTGTATAGGCAGAGGAAAAGAGTTGATAATGTTTCTTTGTGACAGGAACAACTATTTTTAGTTGGTTAAAAGTTGGAAAGATATAGGTATCCATTCCATATCTTTAGAATAGAAACTGTTGTATTTTGAATGAATGGCAAAAGACTAGTTCGTGTATTTCTAATTTCACCAGTGTACATCTTTTACAAAGCCAGAATACTCTTTAAAATTGCCGCAGTTAAGTTTTCATGACCAAGTATGGGAGCTTCCAAAAGCTGTGATGTACAATTGATAATAACATGAAATAAGACTGAACAAAAAGAAAATGCGAATTCTGAGCAGTTGATTTTTTTTTTTTTAATGACAAACTTTGAATTAAACAGGAATTTACTTTCAGAAACATTTCTCTCTTGCAGTGTAAAATTAGACATCATTTTCTATTAGGTGTCTGTGACATGCTCTTGGGTTAAAAGACCTACAGTAGTTACCAGCATTACATATTTCCAATTTGTGCTAGAGCTCATAAATATATAAAGTGAGGATACACTTCTAGTGGTGAGGTCTTAATATATAGAAGGAAATATTGTCTACCAAAACTATATCCATAGAACTCCATGATGATTGTTTGCATTGCAGTGCCTCCTTTCCAAAACCAGAGGAGAGAACACAGTTTGACAGGAACTATGAAAAATATTTATGGTAAATTGGGAGGTAACTCTATACCCTTCAATAAGTAATCTTGAGTACTTTTCAAAGTGGATAATGTTCTCATTTAGACACAAGAGGAAAATACACTATTAAAGAAAAGAAGGCGGCTTCCACTGAACCAAAGTTCATAAATATTTGTATTTATTTAAGGAACAATTTCTCCATCTAAGGCAGTGCAGTGGCAGACAAAAATACATGGAAAAATCCTGGACACAGACTTCTGAAAATAGTAGTGAAAAAGATAATTTTACCATCTCTTTTACAGCAAGCAAGCATATATATATGAATGCTTTGTGTTTACATTAATGAAAGAAAAAAATGATTATAAGAAATAAAATATTTGACAAAGCAGCATATATCAAGGTCTCTTCCTGATTATAACAATATTTACTGTGAACTTTGAGATCCAGTTGTATTCAACATAATGAAGCTATTTACTTCATGTTTTATAGCATCAATAACAATGGGGAAAATCTTAAAACTTTGTGGTCTAACTGAATCATATCTGTTTCAAAAAACTTCTGAAATGACCAAATGTACACCACCTGTAAGTTCAGAACCTGAACACGCCTAATGTTGTATGAAATCTTTATCTGAAGTTTTAAGCACAGGATATCACTTAAAATGTGCCTTATCTCTAATGAGCTTTACACTGATAGAGGTTTTACTGATAGGAACACTGTTGTTGGGAACCATGTTCCTCCCAAATTCTACATAAAAACCTACAGGGAGCAAGGAATTTGATCAAATACTTAGCTTGTATGGTGTGCTGTGATGTTTCGTTGTTGATGTTGAGAAACAGAAGTTCTAAGTATTCGAATTCCGACCTGGTCAAACTACTTCTTACTTTTTGCTCTTACCTTTTACTCCTTTACTACTAATGCTATTTGGGCAGATTGTGCTTCTAAATTTAAACAAAAGAGACATTTTGTTTGGATGCTGAATGTGTTATGACATCTCCGTACTATCAGGTTATTTCTCTGGTGCTCTACTGTCTGTGTATTAAGCCAGATGGTTTCTGTCTTGGAGCCTGAAGAAGCTAAACTGCAATGCTTTCCTAGATTCAACCCCAGGTTCTGTAATCAGATTTTACACATATAGATCCTTGGGCCTCTTGAGAGGGACGCTCCATGTAGCATTGCTCGATTTGTCTGTATTGCTCAGCATATGTTATCAAGACCCTTAGTTGTGAAGGGGCTTGTAATTCTTCATATTGGAAGATATTTTATATTATAGTTTAAAGAAAAAGAATTTCAAGTAGCTCAAGACTGAATAGAAAAGGGGATAATTACTTTTATGCCATAAGGACTATTGTGAAATTTGTAGTCTATGAAGGTATCAGATGCCAGTGGTAGAATCTGTAAGTGACTCAATCCATCACTTTCCCAAATTTTCTTCCAGATATAGCATTTAATGCTTTGTTTAAATATATATGCATATCTTTTCTTAATGTAACTGTCTCATTATGATCTAAACTGGGGTTTATTTTACTAGATGCTGGCTCTCCTACAGGAGTATGTTAAGCTAACAAAAAGTGTTAGTGTTTCCAAACTACTATTTTACTTTCAGAAAAATGTCTTCAGATCTGATTTTCTCTTGTTGTGTATATTAAACTGATGTTGCTGTGAGCTGGATTAGAGTAAAATGTGTTATAAACTATATCTGTACAATTAAAAATGTTTTTAACAATTATACAGGTAGGGCAAGTTTTACTTCAGTTGCAACTGTTTCAGGAAAAACAAATATGTTTTAGATGTAGCTTTGTGAGGAATAGTACTGCTTTATATTCAGAATATTCAGAAATGCCAGCAAAATTGCTTTTTATAATCCTCTACAACACTGACACTTGTACTAAAACACCCTGTCTGTTTACTGGAGATTAATCAGGCCAGCTACAGATGCTAGTTCCACAAGATCTTCCCTAGAGTTGAGTTTTAATTAAAACAACTCTTTTTACCCCAGCTGTCAGTACAACCCATATAAAAAGCAGAAAGCTTGTTTTTAGAAAAGAGTTTGAATGTTTACTTTTTCCTAAAGTGTATAACCACAAAATAAAATGAAGCATTGAATTTTCTACTTCTCCAAATTACTTTCTTCCTTACCAGTTTGCAGTAACTTTTTCTATTTGCAGAAGTCATTTTAGCGCTTTCTAAAGTTAACTTTCTTCATAAGTGGGAGTTCACAATTCACATTAATTCCATTCAAATAGAAAGTATTTTGCAGGAGAAGTTTGAAGATTGTCTTAATCTAATACCTGCCTTACAGATAGCTGGAGTTGTAC
>WHYT01015438.1:17413-28621 GCA_009806455.1 Tetrax tetrax
AAAAAAAAAAAAAAAACACAAACAAAAAACCCATACAAAACCCCCAAAGATATGCATAATATCTATTTTATTAAAACAGAAATACGTAATGAGTCTTAATGCCGCTTTAATGGTAAGCTTCTAAGGGTCTGGGCATTTTGGGGAAGATAAGGAAGGAGATAACAAGGATCTGGTTGCATAGAAATAATGAGTTATGTTAGAAGTTAATTTAACTCTCCAGTGGACCTTATTATTTAATGTTTATAACTTGTCAGACTATTCTGAAGACTGAAATCTTCAAGGTCTCAGCTGACAGTTACCTCATTTCTATAAATCTTCATGGATGCACCTGATCTTATGTTGCTATCTCTCTGTCAAGACGTGTAAGGAAGTAAACCCCAAATATGCAAGTTTTCTCATAGAAAGCCATGGGAATGTATAAGAAGGTACCCTGAGATGTTAATGTTACAGAGACAATGCTTCTGTTCACTTCAGAGCCTTCAGCATCAATGTTAACTAGAAATGTTGGTCCGTGGAAGGAGAAGACGCCCGAGTTCTCTATGCATTGTCATTGGTCCTTAAGCTGTTATCTCACATTTCAGGTGAAATAGTTGGTTGAGAGGTTCTATCTTTCTGTGCTAATTTGAGTGGGAAAATGCTTTCAAAAATAATATTCTAGCAACTGCCCCCCAGAAAAGGGAGTACTATTCCTCTCCACTCCTTCCCTCTGCCATCTACATTTCAGGCTGTACTCTTACCACTTCCCTTTTGGGCTATCTTCAGAAAATCAGCAAAGTAACTCACTAGGACTGCATAAAACTGCATATAGTTTGGGGAAATTTTTGAGCTATTCTACTGAGTGAAATTAGCTCATGAAAGAGACCCAGTGAGTGCTAAGAAAAGCACAAGGAATGGAACAAGACTAGGTATAGTAAAGAAAGGAATAGAATAGGAGTGGGAGGAGGAGGGAGGAGGGAGAAGGCTGCTTTCGTTTGGCAATATCAAATTGCATGTTTGCTATGTATTTACTAGCCTTCAGGGAGCTGAAATCAGTTCAAGGATGGTTCCGGTGGAGCTATCACAAAACAAGCTTATGTGGCCAGGAAAAAAGATGGGAGGAGGTAATTGAAGTGCTACTCTTTCAGTATTGTTGGACTGAAGTACATATACTCTTGTTTTCCTCGTCCAAATACTGTAACAGATTTTCTTTAAAATTATTCAGTAGTATAATTTAGTTTTAACAAAATATTATTCAGAACTTCAAAGAGCCGATACTTACTACACAAGGTATCAAGAGTTAATCAAAAGCAACCCCTCCAAAGACTCAAATGCAACTTGAAGTCTGTATCTGGAAAGGACAGAAAGCATCTGCTTCCTGTTGTTTTATATAGGCAGAACACTTCAGTTCTAGAGCAATGGTTTAGCTCACCCAGAATGCTGTGATCAACTGTCTTTAAGGGTATGGTTACTACTCTCCTTAAGGCTACAGTCCTAATGCTGCTACCTTCAAGGTTTGTGGGTCCCTTGTACAAAAGAAATATGATGTTGCGGTGTAAACATCTTCATGCTATTCTGTCAGTCCTGCAGAGATGACAGAATTAGTCTGTTGTGTTTGGTGGAAGGAGGATTAAAATTACTTTCAAAGTAACAGACTTAAAAATGAGTTCGGTTCTCCTTATATTGGTCTCATCCTCTCTCTGAATTCACCAAATATTTGGAACATGGAAAAGCTAAGAACAATCTTACATGGCATTAATGACTGAGTAACAGAAAGCTTAGTACAGATCAAGTGTTTGCAGAAATGATTGATTACATCTCTCTATGTGGAACTTGAGTTCTTTTCAGGGATATCAAAGGAAGATGGATTTTATTTATTTTTTTTTTCCAGTTTTCAATTTTGTGTGGAGTTTAAGCAAATATGTATGATTGCAAAGCAAGTAGACACTCCACAGTCCTTTTAAAAGGCTGTTTAATCACTGTATTTAAATAATAAACCATTGCTCTTTCCCACAGCTGATATTTCTGGAAATGGGCTGTAGCGTTCTTTATTTTGTTCAGAAATGCGTGAAGGTTAATAGTAGGATACGAAACTTCAAAATGAGAGATTAAAGTTTGGCAAAGTTTAAAAGCACCTGGGGATAGGAAAAAAAAAAGATAAAACCAAGATTTGTCTGCTTTAAGTGCATGATAAATAGAATGGTATCCAAATCTTCTTGGAGTTACATGTGTGCACTTAAACATAATTTGTAATAAAAAAGAGAATAACAATCAAAAGGCTGAATTAAAAAGCATATTTAAATTGCATATAGTGAAATCTATCCAGTTAAATATATAGTTATACGTTTTGCTAGGTGGCACTTTAAATTGTGACTTTTTTAAAGTAAAAAGCATTTATTTGAATAAGTAAACCTATATTTGACAACAAAACATGTAAGAAAAAAATACTAATAAATTGTAAGTCTGACTATTACTAATGTGGCTTGAAGGTTTTCCACTTCCTATTTTTGATCTGACATGCCTATTCATGTAAGTTCTTTCTAAATCTACTCCTATTTCACTTGAACCTTTTTCTTTTTATCACTATAATTTCACAAGAAGTTCACAAAAAAAGTCAGTTTTGCGAAGGACTTGAAGGACATACGTTATTATTTTGCAAGATACTGTTTTATATAAATCATAGCAAGTCACAAACCTTGACTGTTTAACTGATTAGAGTAGTGATTTTTTTATCGTTATTTGTTTTTATTCCTTCTGTTCTATGACACAAGTAACAAAAAAACCATGAAAGCATCTACTCAACCTTCTCCAGCTACTTCAAGTGACTCTTTACGTTTACAGTTCCTGATAAGCTTCATTAAGATATTTTTGGTGCCAACGCCCCCGTTCTACTTCAGGAACTCAGTCTAGTATTTTAAAATGCTTTGAGTTTTTCCACTTCTATGCAATTTCTGGTCATTCATTGGAGACAAATGGAGTCATATTGCCCCCAGCAGGGAAAGTGCAGAACATAATTTAGTTCCTCTATATCAAGCTCAAAGCACAGTGCTGGATTCAAGGAATGTGTGTTAGCAGAGTAATTTTTCAGGAATATATAAATGTATCATACAAAAACCCAATCTGAATTTAATATGTTTTAATAAGCAAATTTATTTTTCTTTCTCTTTTTTAAACTTGTACCTTGTGTCAGTATGCACAGCAGTACTTCACATTGAGGAAGAAATAACTTATTTTGCTTTCTATAATCTGTTTTTAAGATGGCTTAAATGTATTTCTCAGTTTTTTTTTTCTAAGACATAGTTTGATCATCGATTTCTTCATTTAGAAAGCGGCAAAAATCTTCTCATAGCATATAATTTAGTAAAGGACTCTGGAGATAACTATTGTTTTAGTTAATTTATGATTTTTATTAATGCTGAATATACTCAGTTTTGTGTGTAAAAGTTTGATCTTTGTTCATTGCATTCTGTAGACACATTGACTTTATCCTGTGCTAGAATCCTTTTCAGAATCACAGTGTCATGATTAAAAACCTACTTCAAAAAAAGAAATTAAAAGCCACATGAAAAACAGCATGAATTTTTTCTTTACCTTGAGTAGAATTATATTTTGGTATAATTTTATTTTCAACTTTCTTCTTAAACTTTTAAATTAAGAAAAAATTTTACATAGGTAAGTCCTCTGACATATCACTTGATAAAATGGGATAGAACTTATCTATGTTAAACCTTAAGAAAAAAAATTGTTGCTGCTAAATATCAAAAAGTGTCACTTTACAAGGTACATTAAAGTTTCTGTACCTTCTTTGGACTTAAATATGATTAACATACATGCTGCCTGATAAGATATTCTAGATTAAACATTTATTTCTATTAAAGAAGTTGCATCTATATGTAAGACTTTGTAACTCTTCTTGCATAACATCGTAGATCTAAAAGTTTATCCAAGTATAGGTGGTTGGACTGAAAATTTGCTCTGCTTGATGTCAGGCAAAGGTTGATTTTTATTTTATTTGTTTATATTAAGGGAGAATAATAGCTTAGTCATTTTTGAGAATGTAGCTAAGTAAAACTGCTGATTTTGCACATTTAAAAATTTTGATGACCATTTCTTTGCAACTGTCTGTGGTCACTGTGATTTAGTAGGTACTTAGAAGTTAGCACAGGGCTGGGATTTGTGCCAGGTTGTGTATCTTGCCATTTTGTTGCCATAAGCCTTGGGAAAGAAAATCATAGTTTGAACACGTTCTGTAGGCATGGTGCTGGGAGAGTGAAGGGACTGAAAATGTCTTGTACATAAAAGTACTTGTAAATCCTACTGCTGAGTAGTTTGTGCAAGCACTCTTCGACAGATCAGTTCAGAATGCTTCATTCTATCATGGCATGCGGTCAGCCAGAGTACGTGCTAACCCCAAACGCCTATATTCCCCTGAAAAAAGGCTGATCTACATTGTTTTCATTAAGGAATTGGCACAATGGTTTTACGCTGGGCGTGTTCAAGAAGCAGAAGTCATATTTAAGACTCTCTCTCAAGATCACAGTAGCTTTTCTAGCTCTTGTCAAAATCAAGAACCTGAATTGCTTTATGTAAGAATTGAGAGAAAGTGTGATTGGAAATAAGTGAAGCTGGGACGGTCTGGTTTGGTGGCTAATTCAGGTGAAGAATTCATTACAAATTACAAGTTGTCAAATTACACTGCAATAAGTGTGGGAAAATATGGGAATCAGGTAATTTTCAAATCACAATCTGCTGTCCAATTTTTAGCGCACAGGAACAATTGAATGACAAGGCTGTAGTATACTGACTGCAAAATAATCAGCAAGGAACTCACTTCTTGTAATTTTCTTCTTGTTTTTCAAAAAGCAAATAAATACAAGGGAGGAGGGGGGATAAATTGAGACCTAATTTCCCCTTGAACTTAAATGTTTGTTAGTGCTCCTTTGAACTTGTGTTTTATGAAACAGTAAGAATACACATTTAAAAGGGAAAATTTTGTATCATAAAAAGAATATTGTGTCGATCTTCATAGATATCCACACAGGGAGATACATACAAATTTAAATTATATTTATCCTCTGTATATGGTTGTAGTGCTTGAATTCAAACTGTTGAGTGCTCATCAGCACATGACTTAAGTGAGCTTGGTTGCTGACAGAAAAGGCATTAATTTCCCTAAGTTTATAACCAACCACAAGGGGCCAAATTGTACGTTCACCATTACAGTTAGGTGCAACTTAATTGAAAACCTGTTTTCTAGTTACTAAGCAGAAGTTTCAAGGAGGTTTAACTACAAACAACATGACATTGCAAATATAAATTGCTTCTGCACAAATACAATAAGCAAAAAAAAAAAAAAAAAAAAAAAAAAAAAAAAAAAAAAAAAAATATTAGAGACTCTGGAACTGCAAATTGCAAAATTTTTAACTTAATACTTTTCCAGTACTTTAATAGCATCTAGGAATGATAGAAAAAATTGAAAATACAGTTTCATTGCATTTTACTGATTTATACATGCTAAAAGAAAAGTAGAATACCCAATTTCAGTTGTGATATTTTTCTGTCATCCCAAAGAGGTGGCCAAAATAAACTTAAATAAAATATGCCTAAATACATCAAATAGCTTAAATAGATACATTGTGCTGAACAGATGAGCCTTTTTATTTGAGCTTGTCATCGTAAGTCAATTACTTGAGCAGAGATGATTGCTGAAATGCAGAAAATAAAAAAAATATATAAAAATAAGAGGGGGGGGAAAGGACAGTAATATTCTATTAATTTTGGAGGCAAAAGGAGGGAAAATAACTCTGTATACTGTATGATATTTAAAATAAGTTGCACAATACTGGAGGAAAAGTTAATACCCATTTACAAAATGTTAGTATAGAAAATGCATGCTGCTTGCATCTTTACAAATCAGTGAAGTATTTCACCCAGAAGCTTAATCACTGAAATGCAGCGAGGTGTGGTGGGTTACGTCTCTCATCGGATTTTTGAGATGCAAAAATATAGCAGAAAATCAAGAGTTAATGTCATGCTAACCTATTAAATATTAAGAAGTATTTCTAATTGGGTTTCAACAAATAAAAAATCAGAAAGCTCAAGAAAGTCACTCTACTGCAGATTACTGTCATACATAGAAGTTTGAAATGTATTAATCCTTAATTTGGAGGTAGTACAGTTGACTTCTGTCTCAGCACCTGTTCTAAATATAATCGCAAATGTGCAAATAGTTATTTGATCCTACAAGGCTTATTTCTTTGCACTTTGTTTAGAACTGATGCAGAAGAAAAACTTTAGAAAATATTAAATTAGGAAAACAGCTCAGGTCAGATTTATGCATGCAGTTTGTATGTATTGAAACCTGATGCCTCTTGAAGGTTTTTCAGCTATGCTTTTGTTGTGGTACCTCTGAACATTTTTGTTCAGAAATAAAATGACCTGAAGTAAGATGCAATATTGGTAAGCATGCTTGAATTCTCAAAAAAATATGCAGAGCCTTAACATCTCGAAGAACAATCACGTACTAAAACTCACACTTATTAAAATATTTTAAAAATTGTTTTGATAAATTACTTTGGAGAACTAATAGTTGGACAAGAACATGTTTTCATTAAACTGTGTCATGCATCACCTACATATAAAATACTTGAACACTGTTGTACGTAGAATGAAATGCACACTTCTAATAGTGCTCAAGAGTGATGACTGTTCAAGACAATCAATCCCCTGTACTTTCTAGATTGGCTTATTCCATTACATTCCTTAGCACATACACTTTGCAGATCTTTGCATCTTTCAAATATTTGAAACACCAAAAACTCCAAACCCTACAAAAATTTTAGAGATGCCCCAGATTTTTAAAACCATATTAAAAAAAAAGACATTAAAAAAAACCTCCAAAACCCACCCCAAAAACCAAACAATCCAATAACCCAATAGAACCTTCTGTTCATAGAAAGCTAGTCAAAGCTATTCCTCTATGTATCAGCGAGTGTTCTAACAATTTTAAAGTCTATATTTTGTATGTCAGATCAATTTGTGATGACACATTCATTGCCTAGATATATTAGTGTTATGCATTTTACTGTCTAGATTCTGTTTGTCCAAATAGTGACAACTTGAGACCAAAAGAAGTTTGGTAATAGTCAATTGGATTTGTGTACTGATAAATAATTACTTTTGTGAGTTTTTTTTTTTTCTTGTTCCTGGATTTTAAGCAAAGAATTTTTTTATCATATTTTTACTAGACTGATCCTCTCATGTGGATGTTGATTACTTACATTCTCGCTTTGTTCCAAGGCTCATTACTGAATGGTTGGCATTGTACCTGAATGGGGCAGAGAATTTCCCTAAATTGACGTAAACTTTCAGTGAGTCATGTACAGCTCCTTGAGAAAAGAGGCTCTACAATATAAAAAGCAGAGTTTGTGGTTTGCTTTTAGAGAAACTTTACGTAGTACTATTGTAAAAGGATTTATGTAAAATTAAATCTTAGATAAAAATTGTCATCTTGACTTTCCTTGCTGAATTATGCTGTGGTCATCTTCAGTTTTAATGACTCTTGTCATTACTGAAACTATTTCCTTATTTCACTGTATATAAGTAGGTTTGGCTGTTTAAATATAATCAGGGAAATGTTTCATCTATAGAGTTGAGCAAGAAGAACTTTTAAAAAATTAACTTGAGAAAGTATTAGTCTACAGAAATTTAGACTCATTGTACCTTATGGATTGTAGAAAAGAAATGAGAGGGCAAAAATACTTGACCATGTATTATTTACTGCCAGTCACCAATATTAAACAAAAAAAAAAAATCTTCTTAAATTCCCCATCCAGTCCGTTCCTCCAGGCAAACATGTATTAAGGCAGAATAGTTTTCTTAATTTTTATCCAATTTCTTCAAATTTCATGGAACTGTAGATTTTAAATTCTACATTTAGAATATTTTGTAGTCCATAGGGGCTTCATTTAATAGAGAATCATTTTAAAACTTGATCGATATCGTAAAAGTATTCACAGATAAAATTTAATATACTATTAAGATTTATTTGGGTAGGATAAAAGGGTAAAATATTGCTAGTACTAGAAAAAAAAAACAATTTTAAATATCTGCTAGGCATCAGCATAGACTGTTAGCCTTACAAACACCACTCATCTGAAAAATACAGATTGAATTTATTCAGTGGTTTTAACAGTAATAACAATTGAATAATAAAATGCCTAAGTTTAGCTGTATGTAGTCATATATTTTCTTTAATATTTTTCCCCTTTTTCCTTCCTCTTGTGCCTCTCTTTACCTCTCTAATACTCTCATTTTACCAGCTGTTTCTGGTAAAAACTAGGATGTAAGTAGATACTTCTTTAAAAATGTTTTGTAAAAGAAATTTTTACTGGATGTTAGCAGAAATTGAACAGTTTTGTTATAATTAGGGAAGAGAAGCCAAACTTCATTCACTTAAATTGGCAATTAAGCCGTGTTGATATCAATCAATTCTCATTTTTATTTGGCTCAGGACAATGAGAATGCCCTGTGGAGGATGCTGTGTTTGTCCATCCTCTGTAGCCAGTAGAAAGCTCCTCACAACATACAGAGCTCATGGGAGTAATGTTATTATGGTGGGAGAAAATAAAATGAAGGGCATGTTGTTGCTGAATTCAGCAAGCAAGCCCTTCAGTTACATCAAAATCACATAGTGTTATTCCACGTCTCATAGGGATACACTGAAACTTTGGGTTTCCTTCTATAGTTATCTATACATGGCAGAAGAGAAATGAAGCTGAGATTTTAGTAAATACATAATGTAGGTAGTGGATTAGACACCGCGTTCAAGCCCATGGTTTTTGTTGGTGGTTTTTTTTTTTTTTTTTACATAATGAAAAAAACTATGTAGGGAAAACATTCATCCTGAGGGTGGATCCCCCAAAGTGCTAGCTTTTTGCTGACAATCTTAGTAAATAAATGCTTAGCAAATTATGGAGTTGGTTCCTGCAGCACAGCAGTGCTTCTGGCGTATTTTTTCTCTTGTATCCAAACAAGTCAATATCTTTCTTCTCTAAACTTTTAACTTTAAGAAGCCCTTTGATTTGTTTGTTTGCTTTTATTACATTTTTGAAATATTGTTTACGGAGATAGCTAAATCTGTTGCATCATAACAGATCCTTTCTTTAACTATCATATATTTTTAAATGACTCAAGTAGAGTATCAATAAAAATACATAAAAGATTTGTTAGCTTCTTTTCCACTAGCTATATTTCACAGCAGTGATGATTTGCCTGATTAAGAGATTAGTCTCTGAGAAAAACATATCTGAATGAGAATGAAGTCCAAATGCTCAGTGGTACCGAGTAGATTATTTTCCACATGGTGGAGATGGTTCTAATTATTTGCACTTTACTGTGATTGCTATGTTGTATATTACTATTTGGATTACCGTATCATTGCCATAAAATGTGCTGCTGTGGTGGCAAAAATAAATTTTATAATACAGAGGAGCAGAGATGCAAACAAAATGGAGAGTTATTATGGGGGGTTTAAAGGAACATGAGTTACATGCCAGTTCCTGAAATGAAAGAGTATACAGACTTGGTGACAGCATATGCATTGTGAATTATAAATCATCTTGCAAAATGCTGTGAAATCTTGGACAAAATTTCAACCATTTCTTAAAGTCAGAAAACTTTATATGACTTGATTATTTTCCACCATCG
Source organism: Tetrax tetrax (assembly GCA_009806455.1). Taxonomy (NCBI): domain Eukaryota; kingdom Metazoa; phylum Chordata; class Aves; order Otidiformes; family Otididae; genus Tetrax; species Tetrax tetrax. The sequence goes on from WHYT01015438.1 coordinate 27,098, forward strand.
GTCTCTTGATCTTTTCTTCCTTTGTCGGTTTTTTGTTTTAATAAAACCAAAGAGAATGCTGCGCTTGGTGGGATGTTTTTAATGCCACAGTGTTGTTCACAGTGGACAGTGCGTGTCCACAATCACCCGGGGAAGCCCAGAGAGTGCCCTGTAGCCTGCAGAGCTCCCAGGTCTCTGGGCCAAAATTAGCGTGTTGGTATCAAGGCTAAAAAGCTTCACTAATACTGTGTGGCATCAAATTAGTAACCATAATTTATGCTTATGTCTCTGTTGCCCTAGGAGGAGCTCTGGTAGAATTTATTTAAACCTGTGTGATCTTTTATTTCCTAGGGATAATATATGAAAAGAAAACAGCTCTTCCTCCTTTCATAACAACTTCGGAGTTACAGTTTTTAACTTACTACAGGGAGGCATTCTCTCTTTTTCTTAGATCCTCTGCATGGTGGGAACTTCTGAAGGAAAAAAAAAAAAAAAAAATCTTTCTTTTCTTACAACACCCCTTCATTTTGAACTCCAGCAGCAACCAAACAAAAGTTATCTTCTGATTCATATAATAGCATGGTGTAGAATGTCCTGTGTGAGCAGAATTTATATGAAACAAGTTAACATTAAATCAGTAATTTGCAGGCTGGGGGTGTGTGGTTAAGGGGGTAGAAGCAGCATGAGAAGTATTTGTTAAGATATCAACTGTCTCCCAGAACCAAAAACAAATAAGTGTGTCAGCACAGCCCTATGCCTTCGCTAATTACGAATATGGGTATGCTTTCAGAGGTGATGTGAGAAGAGAATACAGAGAAGATGAGGTTGGGAAATGCAGCATTAATAATATCAGATTGTGTAGCATTGCCTAAGGAAAAATCCTTGCTGAATCTTTCAGTCATACTGAAATACAGTCTCTTTAGAGTAGTTGGAAACTTTCAGGTGTTGTAAGAAATGAGGTTCCCCACCTAATGTTGCTATCTAGTGTTGAGAAGTAGAGTGTTACTACAGTATGCAAACCCACTGAAAACCATTGTATCCAGTCTTTCCAAGCCGTTGTGTCTATATGACTTACTGTAGGAGCAGGAAAGCTTTATAAAACACAGCTGGTGGAAAACGCATTGCTGTGCTCAGGCCGTAGGCCCAGCATGTCCCAGAATCATCCAGCTTTATACAGAACAGGGTGGGGGGTGTGTATGCGTGTAGATCTCTAGATACCTCACTCTGACTTGTTGAAGCATTTGTCCGTCTGTCCTTCCTTTGTCCTTGACTTTTTTTTTTTTTAATTCTTGGTGTAGTATACTGTGTGTGATGGATGAAGGTGTTATTTTTTAATTTGATCAGTATTCTATATCAAAGTGTTTACAAGAGAATATACTGAGACTTAATGTCCAATATAATTAGCTGAAGCTTAATCTTAAAAGCTAGGTAAGGAAGAGACTGTGCTTTTCTAGTGTTGCCTGTGTAGTTCTGCATTTTAAAAATGCTGCTTTTTTTTCCCCCTTTTTTTCTTACTACCCCTTTCATACCCCTTTCAGAATTTTC
>WHYT01015438.1:40293-81579 GCA_009806455.1 Tetrax tetrax
GAATTTTGCACAATTTTTTCTCTGATGCAGTTATATTACCTGTATTTTTAATGTCATCAATACGCCATTAAATTTGTATTAAAGGAAGGGAGGGATGCCATCCAGAGGGACCTTGACAGGCTGGAGAGGTGGGCCCATGCCAACCTCATGAGGTTCAACCAGGCCAAGTGCAAGGTCCTGCACCTGGGTCATGGCAATCCCAGGCACAAATACAGGCTGAGTGGAGAATGGATCAAGAGCAGCCCTGAGGAGAAGGACTTGGGAGTGCTGGTGGACCAGAAGCTCAACATGAGCTGGCAATGTGCCCTTGCGGCCCAGAAGGCCAACCGCATCCTGGGCTGCATCAAGAGGAGTGTGGCCAGCAGGTTGAGGGAGGTGATTCTCCCCCTCTACTCTGCCCTGGTGAGACCCCACCTGGAGTACTGTGTCCAGTTCTGGAGCCCCCAACATAAGAAGGACATGGACCAGTTGGAGAGGGTCCTGAGCAGGGCCATGAAGATGGTCAGAGGGCTGGAGCACCTCTCCTATGAGGACGGGCTGAGAGAGTTGGGACTGTTCAGCCTGGAGAAGAGAAGGCTCCGGGGAGACCTGATAGCGGTCTTCCAGTACCTAAGGGGGCCTACAGGAAAGATGGGGAGAGGCTGTTCAATAGGGCCTGTTGTGTTAAGAGGAGGGCTAAAATAGAGGGAGGTAGATTTAGATTGGATATTAGGAAAAATTTTTTTACACTGAGGGTTGTAGAGCACTGGAACATGTTGCCCAGAGAGGTGGTGGATGCCCCATCCCTGGAAACGTTCAAGGTCAGGTTGGATGAGGCTCTGAGCAACCTGATCTAGTCAGGGATGTCCCTGCTCTTTGCAGGGAGGTTGGACTGGATGACCTTTGAAGGTCCCTTCCAACCCTAACTGTTCTGTGATTCTAAAGCATCTTGTACCATGGTTAATCATTAGAAAGATCAGGGTTTTTATTTAGATGTTGGAGGCTTCGTACCTTTTCTCATCATTAGGTATGAGTTATGGTCTCAGTAAAAAGACTTTAAGATTTTAACCACTTCTTCCTCCCTACTGGCAATGAGTGAATCCTTTTAAATACTCAGTATTAGTTCCCTGAAGACTGAGTCAGTTTCTGAAACATCCTACTCGTAAGGATATAAAGGCATTTTCCAGCTGCATAGGTCTAAAGGGAGCATGTAGAACTTAGTTCATCTGAGTTATTTTTATTCTTTTAAGTGAAATCATAAACTGATCTTAGCTGGTTTAGGGTGGGGAGTTTTGTACTGAATTTTTCTGATAAAAGATATATTTTAAATAAGTAAAATAATGTTATTGTCAGAATGGACTGACATACCAGGCCCAGGGTTGGGGGGGAACACCCAGCAAAATGCGGGGATAACATTTATACCCAAAATAGGAGGACAAATTAATATTCTAGGACAATATCATAATGAGGTTTAAAGCTATTAATCAGACATGACAACCTTGTACCTTTTTTTCTTGGTTCAGAAAGAGAGTCTATACGCTATAGCCTTTGTGTGGCAAATGAGATACAAATGCCCTTTGCTGAAAGGAACCAGTTTTTATCCAGATTTATCCATCTGCAGGAGTTTATTTGTCAATTTAATTGGAGAAAAAAACCAAATTATCGATAGGGCATAATTTACTAACCCTGCTAGGACGTACATTCTGGGAAGGTTTAGCTGCTCTGTTAGGTGATTGCCCATATAGTTTGTGCTTGGGCAGTATGTGTTTGGAACAGGCGTGTGTAATGTAGCTATGAAACCTTAGGCAAAACATGCTGCAGCATCAGCCCTTCAAGGTGACTTTCTTTCACGCTTTGGTGCTTTTTGCATTTCCATTCGTCTGTGTGCCATATCTCGCTTCATATCCAGCTGGATTACACAGAAATTGATCGTGATTTTTAAGATAGAGCCAAAACTCCCAGGAGATCGCCTTTATGCAAATCACATTCTCCAGAGGAGTGAATAGATGCTTAGAATAAAGGAAAAGTGGATAATTACCTGTTAGGTGGTAAATAATCATATGCCTAAAAGAAGACAGAAAAATAAGCACTGCGTGTGTTTGTCTTTGATATTTTTGCCTTTGATATAATTTAGAATTCTTGGTATAGTACTTAATACTTAGAGACAAAAATGTCATTTTACAGACAGAAGAGGAATTTAATCCAGTTATACTTTCTTGTCGTATTGCTCATTCTTCATTTGTTTTCCAGATCTGTTTGAGTATTATATATTTGTAAATGTGCTTGCTTGTTTGTTTGTTTTGGACGGATTGTTGTTGTTGGTTTTGGTTTTTAAGAAAAATATATGTATTTCAAACTTAAAGCAGTATGAGACTGGAAAATCCTGCCTGTCAGACAACAGGTGTTCTGGTTTGGGGTTTTGGGGGTTATTTTTTAAATAGACAGAGCCACTCTCAGAAGATTTAATTTTGAAAGCTTAAGAAGAAAAAAATCATTATTAAATTATAAATATGGTATATACACGCTGACTCTTAATTCTAATGACAAAATGAAGAAGATTAAAATTACTTTTAAAATTTCTCTTCTGTTATAAAGGGACTATAAGAGGGTTTGTGTACATAAATTGAACGTGTAATGTTTGAGTGATAGAATTCATAATTAGAGGCACCATTTCAAATAGATGCTTTGGAATATGTATGTAAATTTTAGTCTCAAAGGAAACACCGTTGCTCTTCCACAGACCATTCTTCAAGAATAAAGTGCATACATATGAGGAGTAGCAGTATTACAAGGTGCAAATAGAAGTGAAATGTGTATGATCGGTTGACTGATTTTAGCAGTTTGCAGTGAAAAATATGGGCCTGAGTGTGTATGCATATATATGTGTATATATATATTCCTAGTTTGATTACTTTGATTTCAGGAGGATTATTCCTGTGCTTCAAATTAAGCAAATATATAATCCTTTTCAGGATCAGAACCCTGTCTACCTCTTACAGGAGTTTATTGATAAAATATTTATGAAAACTAATTCCAGTCATCTGTATAAATTCTAACAAATCTTTGAAGCTGTAAGAATTGCACTGTTGTTTTTACTGTTTATCATTATGCTACTATTCCTAGTTGCTTTTTGTTTCTTCTATTTACTTAATGACAACAAGCTTGTCAAAGATTAGCTAGTGTGAATTCATGCTTAAGCCAGGTTAGCAGATCTTTCTTGTGAATAGGTACCTCCAAAAAAGGGAAAAATACATACCATAAATAAAGGTAAACAAAGCTTTTCCTTAGACTATATGTTAAAAGATTCCCTCCTCCTCTCTCAAAAAAAAAAAATCAGTCTCTGCTGGTAATTAGTTAGATCCTGACTTCCATGCTAGTTAAGGTTCTTCTTGACAGCTTTCATGAACCCACTAGTAGTTAAGTAAATGATGGTTTTAGTTCTTAGATGAACAAACTCATTGTTTTCATTTGTAAAGGTAGTGTTACAGAACCACAGAGTGGTTGGGCTTGGCAGGGACCTCTGGAGGTCATCTGATTCTAGGTCATCTACTCAAGCAGGGCCACCTCGAGCAAGTAGCCCAGGAGCATTTCCAGGCAGCTTTAGAATATCTCCAAGGATGGAAACTCCACAACTTTTCTACTGCTCCAATACTGTCACCCTCACAGTTAAAAAGTGTTTCCTGGTGTTCAGAGAGACTCTTCTGTGTTTCAGACTGTGCTCATTGCCTCTTGTCCTGTCATTGGGCACCACTGAAAAGAGCCTGGCTCTGTCCACTTTGCACGCTCCATTCAGGTGTTTATATACACTGATGAGATGAGATCCCCCTTGAGCCTTCTATTCTCAAGGCTGAAGTCCCAGCTCTCTCGGCCTTTCCTTATGGGAGAGGTACCCTTAATCATCTTGGAAGCCTATGAGGGTCCCTTCATCATCTTAGTGGCCCTTTGCTGGACTCTCTCCAGTGCTCCATATCTCTTTTATGCTAGGGAGCCCAGAACTGCACCCAGCACTTGAGATGTGGCCTCAGCAGTGCTGAGTATGGGGGAAGGATCACCTCTTTTGAATTGCTGGCAATACTTTGCCTAATGCAGCCCAGGACACCATTTGCCGCCTTTGAGGCAAGGGCCTGTTGCCAGTTCATGTTCAACTTGTCCACAACCTAGTGTGTATTTACAACTTTGAAATGTGAGTGAATTTGAGTTTTCTAAAACCTTGGTAAGGCCGACTTATCTGTAATTTTTATTGGGAAAGACAAAAAAAAAAAAAAAAAAAAAATTGGTAGTTAGTTAAAAACTGTCTAGTTGTGTCTTTTGCTATTCATGACTCTTTGCTGTTATATTTTACCTTCACAATTGTTCTGGTTCCATACTAAAATACTAACTAGATTATTGTGTCATACAATATACAAAATTCACGTTGTCTTTCATATAGTTTAATGTAATTTTCAAAGGATATTAATGTGGTATGGTCTCTATTTTGGAAGATACCAGAAATAGTGGTTTTTTAGTATTTCAAAATAGTTCCCAGAGCAGAAAGACTAGATACAGCTACAGTAAAAACTGAGCAGCTTGCTTTTTGTAAATCACCAGCTTGTGGAACCATTGCTCATATTGATAAAGACTTTTACATATAATTACATTCTATTTATCTACTATTGAATGTGAAGAGACTAACAAGACATGACCCCAAACTTCCAGTTCTTTTGGAACAGTTGAAATAAATGTTAACAGATATCTTGGTGGTAAAATTGTTGACAGAAAAGAAAATTACAAATCTGTTATGGTAACTACAATATAATGTGGCTATAATTAAATGAGATACGCAGGAATGTTATTAACTTATTCTTCATAAATAATCACCAAACACTGAAGAAAATTATATTCGATAAAGGGAACTTCACACTGCACTGTCTGACATAAATATATCCCAGGACTACCTACCATGACATACAGGTAGAATTGCATGTGTCAGTTAGCCCACTGTGGACATACCATAATTCTTCATAAGTTCTTTGAGCACCAGACAAAAAAACAGTTTTTGGTCCTCATTTCTCCAGGTTCAGCCTCACCTTCTGATACCTTATGTGTTCTATACATACATCTTATGAACATTCAGTGCCCCTCTCTATAGGATTTTGTATAAGTTTTTACATTCTAATCCTGTAGTCTTACAAACATTTTTACTGGGGGAAACACAGTAGTTAAAAATAAGGAAAATATGGTTCCTCCTTTCTGGATCTCAATCAACTGATCTAAAAGGGTGTAGCCTTGAAATCTGTCTGCAGCATGTTTTCTTTTCTACAGTAGTTATCACTTCGTTTCCTATGAGGGAGCAAAGATGTGATAAGATAAAAGAAATGAAGCTTGAAGTTATCTTTTTAATCCTTATTCCTGAGATTACTTTTAAAGAAGGTATTTTCTCCTATCTCAAGGGATGCTTCAGTGTAACTTGTACTAGAATTTATTTTAGAAAATATTGGCTGTAGAGATTGCAAAAATAAGGCTAATACAAAAATTCATATCAGAGTTTATAGTTATGCAGAATAATGCAAATATAATATATTTCAGCCAAACCTTTGTTCTTTAAAGAGAAAGAGCAAAATATCTCTACTGTTTTTTTTCTTAGAAACTTCTTATGTAAAGTTAGTCTTTTAGCCTTCTGTCTGAAGATTCAGCTAAAGTAATATTTTACCATAAAAAGGTCATCTGTTAGTCTATCAGTTATCTTGTTAGAAACAACATTAAGTTTAATCTATGGGGTTTTTTTTTAAATTTCATAGGAATTTCATGGATAGCTTATCTACAAATCATACGTATTAACCAAAAAGGGCCATTTTATAATAGGAAAGGTTAGGATCCCAGAAAACCAAATTATGTTTCAGTGTCTTTAGCTTTAGACTGGAAAAGGTTGGATTAGACAGCTGATATATAGCACAACTGTACCTTGTAAAGAAAGATGTCATAATAGAGAAAAAATAAATCAAGGTAAAAGCTGGCAGAAATATGGAATTAAGGAACAAGCAGGTATTCAAAAACGCCAAGTAAAGAAACTCCTTGATATCTGGAGTCAAACTCTGCCCAGTTTGAGATTTTACAGGTATCTTCCTTCTTGGAAGCGACTATGAAATATAACTGGGTTTATATTATTTTAAAATGAGTTATGCTGTAGCTACTTCTGCAAACATAAACTAGACTTATGATGCATTTTTTAATCAAACTTATATACTGTCAGATTCTGTGTGACTATATCAAAGCATAATTTACTACTTTGAATGAGTAGCCTTCAACCATGATTTATCAAGTTTGTCTTGTTACTTGAAGAGGGACACACCAAAACAAAGTTTCTCACTTGAAAAAAAGATATGGATGTGTCTTTTAATCTTATCAGGAAGGCTTGCCAAAGCCTGCTAGTGCTAAATCTTATCACTTCAAAATTTAAAACTTCCCTCTTAAACATTTCAAACTGAACTGTCACAAAGCTATAAAATTCTCTTGCTGTAAAACTCTTATTCTTTAGTAAGAAGCCATTTGCTAGTTAGTTGTTTGGAATCTGGTGTAATAATATTAATTTTTATTTATCTAATATTTTATATTGAAATACACAGATACGGTAGGCTATTTCATTTATGGAATAATAGTATTTCTTTGCGGCATTTTCTTACAATACTTTCAGTCTGTTTAATTTAATAGAAATGTATCCTTTATAAAAAAGAAGTATAATGGTATGGCGACATGTGTGACTGAAGATTAAGGGTATCAGAAAAATTATAGGAAATGTTATTGGAAGGAAATTGCCATATTAAAATGCAGGAAACAGCACATAAAGAAATTCATAATTGCTAGTGAAATTTGTTATTGACAGTAGTTCAGAAGTGACCAAGAGAATTAATGTTATTTTATAATATTTAATCCATAAAATCCTTTCTTGTATGTCTCTAAAATTACAATTTGAAATGCGTGTGAGGAAATTGCAAATGTAAACTTTATCTGGAATTTAGAGCTTGATGAAACTGGATTTGGCTTCTGTTTGGTTCTCCATGAAGGCATCATCCTTGCTTTATGCTTTCTTCTATCAACTGCACCATCATCTTTCTGTAATGAAAGACTATCTTTAAGTAATCACAGGAAGATTATTTCAAATTTTACAGTAATGCTTACTTTTAAGAGTCTAGTTATTTCTACTTGTGTTTCATTAGGTGTTTTGCAATCTTCTTTCCTAGTTCTTGTTGATTTTGCACTTAATCCTGTATACAAAATGAAGCTTTTTCCTTCTTTCTCTTTTTAAAGTTTCTCTTTTAGAAATATAATTGTGTTTTGATAAAGCATCTTTAGATAAAAAAAAAACAGAATACTGAGCATAAATAAAGTTGGCTTCTACAGGGCATTTTTTAAAATCATTTCTCTCGCCTTTACAGCAGCCTAAGTGCATTTTTATAAAGAAGTTTGGAAAAGTGTGGGTGACTTGGATGTGTCTGGTTTGCCAGGAGGAAGTCATCCTTACCAAATGTAATGTTTATTATCTCTTTGCAGGAATAATTTCTGTCGTTTCACTAGTCAGTATGTGAAGACAGAACAGCTCAATATGCAAACCTGATGCTGCTCTTAAAAAGCAAAGCAGGCAGGAGGGCAGCGAAGGGGGGAGGCAGCACTAGAGACAATCAGAAGTAGCAGAAAAGCTCATCATTTCTGTCTTCTATAGTGCCATGGTGCAGCTGATCCTTGCCAAAAGGGGCATCATCAGCACTGTGAACATTTTGATTATTGCTTGTATCAAATGGTGAGCAAGAGTTCTGAGGGTTTCTTCTGAGGGGTGTTGTTTTTTCCTTTTTGCTAACATGCTGAGCAAGCCAGCTTATTAATGATCCTTCCCTTTATGGAGAGTTCAAAAGTGACAGGAATTTGCGAGATGCATTTGGATGCTACAGAACAAACAGAACTTCTATATGCATAATGTAAGCAGCAAGCAGATTTTGTATTTCATACGTGCATGCTATTAAACATGAACTAGTTATGTTATTTTGAAATTATTTTAGAAATCCCTGCAAAGTCTTCTCTGAGATTTACTTTGTGTTTTGAAGGAAACATTCCTCCCAGCTAATCATGTCTAGCACTTTAAAACTTTTGCTATTGTTGCAAGAGGTCACAAGGATTTTATAGCTACTTCAGAAATCCCTGAGAGAGACTAAAGAAGCGACCTGTGAGTGGAAGTGCCTTTGGTTTGTATCAGTACACTTCAAATGGTCTAACAAATTTAACAAAGATTCAACAAAACTGACAAAATTTTCTATTGACTGTAGATAAGTACTGTATTTTGTAATTGTAGAGTACATGTGAGTCTTTTAAAAGAGATGGTGGAGAGCCTATGTGAATTGTATTGTCAGCTGATGACACTTGAGTGTTGGGTTAAAAGGTCTGGAGGCCACTGGGCTCCCTTAGGAAAACAGTCAGATACAGTTTCAGTTGTAAAACTAAATTTCTTTTAACTTATTCGCTGACATACTCTGATTTTAAAATGTAAAACTACTGTATGTAGCTAAATATGTCTTGTATGTGAAGTATTTCTGACACTGCTTTCCACTTGTGTCAGAATTTGTGACTTCCTAACCCGAGTAATGTAGACAAATTCTTCACGTAGATTTTACAAGTACGTTCTCTGGCAAACTTTCTGATCCGCACATGGGATGGATTTCAGTCTGAAATTCATATTTTTAGATGTATTCTTCAGCAGCTTTTTAGTTTCTCAGTTTTTAATCAATTTTTGAGCATATAATTTGAAACTTTGTGTTTATTATGAAGTATGTATGTTGCCACCCTGTATTGGAGATGGTGTTTTTTTCACTATGTTGAAAAGGCTGTCTTTATGTATTAGGTCTGTCTTTTTTTAAACGTACCTTGATTTCAGGGAGTAAATGGAAGACTGAATTAAGTCAATGAAATAAGTTTTGCTATGCAGGAATCATTAATAAATAATATAGTATTCTAGTAAGAAAAAAAAAGAGCCAAAGAGCATAGATTGAACCAGGAGGGTTACCAAATCACTACCTATTAGATTAATTCAGTTAAAGATTATATATATATTTTTTTTTTTTCTTATCTTGAAGCTTAATCTTTGGTAGAGGAAAAGATATATCAGGGAGCTCTGTGTGTATTGTGTTGTTTTTCAAACCTATGGGGAGAAAATGGAATTAAATGTCTTTAAAAGCTTTAGGTTTCCAAGACCATTATATTGTTCTTAGAAAGTTTATGATACCATATTCCTTAGTTCATGAGAAATCACACATTTCCTATCTGTTATCTTTTTATGTTCCTTTCCTTATTGTCAATGAAACATTATAAATAACCAGTGAGAGATCTCAAATTCTGAGGAAGGAAAGCAAATTGGTCTTTGAATAACAAATTCTGTCACATAGGCATATAGTTACTACTTCTTCAATCTTAGGGGACAGTTTCATTTAAAGTATAATCATAACAAATATGTGGAATAAATTGCTTTCACCTCTGTAGTAGCTAATAAGCCCCCTTAACACCATGACAGCACTTAAATCTAGAATAGGTTTGAAAGAAGAAAATAAAATTGGGTTTTTTCCACCTTGGGAGGTTTGGATAGACTTTAGAAGTTCCCAACAGATGAAGGTGGTTTTTCTGTTGATTGTTTTGTGCTTATTTTGCTGCTGTGAATAATACTGCGTTCTAATAGATATTTGGGGTCAAATCCCTGCAGGCGAAAAACATGAGGAAACTCTCAGCAAGTAGTAAATTCAGTTGCTGAGTTACCATGTTACTGTACTACTGCATATGTCTTGATTTCATCTAAGCAGTTGTGTTTCACGGTGTTTAGTTATATAAATACACTTTTACATCACTACATTTAGTGATATAAATACACTTAGTGTCCCGTGTACTTTTGTGTCACGTATTCTTTTGTATGTGCCGAAGAACATTGAGCTGTGTAGAGAGTACCCAGTTAATTTCTGCAGATCTGGGATGAAAACTCTAGACTTTCCAGTACCAGCAGTTTATGTTCTAGCACTTCCTTTTGTGAGCGTTAGCATTCAGTATCTATTGTGTTCCTTGCAGACAGCAACACAAAACCAAACAAAAATGTTTTTTTTCTTTTTCAAACGTAAACTAAGAAGAACCTTGTTATTTTTTTTTTTTGTTTAAACCTGTGTTTTCAGCAGACTCTTAGTTATTTTAATATTATTAGCTAGAAATTGTGAATTCTAGTTTTGTTTTCTGACTTTTTGCAGTATGGTTGATCACAGCACTGTTTGTCTTAAAAAAAACCCCGATTCAATAGTCCATAATCAGTGCTTATTGATTTCTGATAGCCACATTGGTTATTTCCAGCTGGTGCAGCAGATTTTCTTTTGTCATTATCTGGATATATTCTTGCCCAAAAACTGTTGTGTTTCATCTCAAGATGTAAACTGCTGAAATAGCAAGCTCAATGACTAATTAATGTTAGTAATTAACATTATATAAACAATATGCGTTGCTCTTGGCAAACAAGTGGGAAGACAAAGTCCCTGCCTAGAAGAGCTTACAGCTAACAAACTGCAAAATGGGTATCTGTGTACAAAAACCTGACATTTTACAAATATATGTATCTGCATGTGTCTAAAATGTGTGCAACTATACATGTCTACAAAACCTGGTATTATTTTAGTAATCTTGTAGAAATTATATTTTTTTGCCTAACTACTTGTACATATTAACTAGTAATATGATTTTTCTTGTTCTGTTTATAATCATGTTTTTATCCAAGGAATGTTGGATGAAGTAGGTAGAGAAATAGAAACAACTCTTTTGAATGTGACAGTTCTCCTTGTGATACTTAAAATGGATGCGTGCATATATATATGTGTGTATATGTAGTTTCTCAAAACGCATTTTCACATGTAGTCAACGTGCTTTCTTGACAAATGGTCTTGTTTTTCAGCCTTTTATCCTACCCTCTACGTCTTTGCATATATTTGTGTGTATGCTTGTGTGCACTGTATTTGGTTTTCCAGTGTAAATAGTGGCAGTCATAGTCATTAAGTGATGAAAAGTTTTGTAAGCTTGAGTTTCCCATTAATGGTTTCATATTTCCTGTACAAATGTTGTAAACCTTAAATTCAATTATTCCAGTTCATTGATAAAGATTTTGAGAGATCCTTATCTGAACAGTTTCATTAGAGTTGTGGCCTTTTTCTCAGCCTTACTTTAAACCACCCTTGTACCATGATCGTCACTTGCAACTCTGACTCCCTTCCTTCCTCCATTCCATGCTTACTAAGTTGAACACCTTCAGAATGACGTCTTCATGCAGTCCTCCCAATTTCTTAATTAATACAGCCATATGCATATAAAATGGTAGCACCCAATTAAAAAAGATAAATTACAAAACATTATCTTTGCATCATGTTGTCCCCATATGTTTAGTTATCTCCTCTGTTTCTTTTCCTTTATTCTTTGGAGTCTTCTTGCAGTAACAAGAATTAACTCTGTCTGTCATCTGAGAAATTGCCTTTGGTCTCTTTTCCTACCTTGCATAGCTACTGTAGCTACTGCTTTGCCTAACTGGATGACGGTCGTTTTACATTTGTGTTTGCAAAGCCTGTTTACTGTTGGTTAACTTTTTTTTTTTTTTCTGAAGATGGGCTAAGCAGTTATTGTGATCTTATCACTTGCTTTTTTTTCCCAGTATTTATGAAATAATTTTTTCACTTCTAAATTTGTGACTTTATACGATGTCACAAAGCAGAGCACCTAGATCAGTGCTGTAACAAGCAAGCTTACCAACCAATGGCAATATACTGTATTAAATCCTAGAGCAGCACAGTTTATTAGTTAGTTATCTTTTCAATACTGCAATCTATTAGTACTGTCTTTAACTTAGTTAATTTGAATTATTATGGTTTCTCTGATTTGTGCAAAGTCTTTAGGCATTCTGGCATTATAACTCTATAGTGTTACCAGAAACACCAGCAGGCTTTGTGTCAAGAACTAAACTACAGAGAATTTGGTAGCATTGACCCTCACCATAGAGGGAGAGGGACTTCTGGGTCCAAACCCATGTGAGTATGACAAGAAGTTGTACAACTGTTGGACATGGGTGGTCTGGCTCTCAAGAGAAAGGCAGCCGGTCTTGGGAGTGGTGCTTGCAGGAGGCTGCTTGGAACAGCCCAGTCAAGAATTGTTTAGGATTTCATTAGCTGAATTTAGCAAATTGGCTAAAACAACTTCTAGCACAACCTCGATTTTTAAGTGCAGTGTGCTGCAGATAAAGGTGCCTTAAGGTGGGATGGAAAAATTCAGTGTTCAGTAGCAGATTGAAAGATAAATTGATTTAAGAACTGTATGTCAGAAGTTAAATGTTACAGCAGTCAGGCTCAGGATGGCCTCAGATTAGACATTTCTGCAGGCAAGTCCAAATTCTGATAACATTAAGAATCATCTTGCTCTCTTCAGCCCACCACTCACTTGCTATTAGTTTGTGTCCGTTATGTTCATTTATCCACAACTGTCTTTGCTCTGCTTCAAGGCTACCCTGAGGCATCCTGCTTCCCACTCGTGTCATGATACAGTGACGCAGCTTCAAAGTGCAAAGTCTTAAGACTTCCTGGCACACAGCGGAGAGAGCTGTAGCTGGCTGAATAAAACAAACACTGTTCAAATTTCCCAAACTTTGCTGCCTTGGGCAAACACCCTGTTTGCTTTTCCATCATTCCCCTTCAGGGCCAGCTTTGAAGGAAACAGCGCTGTGCCAGGCATCGACTTAGGGTGAGCAATGGTACTGCTTGTATCGGCAGATCTGAAGATTTTTTCAGTGATTAGGGGATTGATTTTGAACTTAAAGTGTTTCAAGAGCTAAGCATGTGCATCAATCAGTGAAAGTATTTGTAACTGAGGCAATAATAGCAATTTGAAGTAACTTATTTGTTTTAATGCCATTTGAAAGGTAGAGGCAGTAGAGGTACATATTTTGTTTATCTGCACCCTTGACCAAAATGCAGACCTTAGTAACTGAAGCATGGCTTTGGGGTAGGTTTTTTTGAACCTATTCCATCCACTATTAAAATAAAAATATCCTACGATATCCAGAATAAAGGAAATCAAAAGCCAAAACAATGACAAAAATACTGCCCTGTGCTTGGAGGGGAAGTTGCAGTATGTGGGGCTGCAAGTATTTGCGCATTCCTATAACCATGTCTGGACTTGTCTGGGGATAGGTGTTGAAGGTGTATCTTTCAGATGCAGACAAAAAGCATGTAAGGTAAACTGATCAAAATGATAGTGTAGTTAATTAAAAATTATTTACAGATATTTGCCAGCTACAGAATTACAGGATTCATCATAAGAAACAGTACATATTTGGATAATTAACCCATCTTGAGTCTATGTTTAATTACATTGCTGACTTGAACCTGAAAGTGCACACTGAAGACCTGACATACCACTAAGCTGATTAAGTTGCTAATAGCCACTAAAATGTATTATATGGCCACGCCACTCCTGCCCACAGCTTCATGCTTTTCTTACACTGACGCACCCTGCGAGAATCAGTGAGTCAATTAAACAAAAAATCCAAACAAAAAAAAAAAAAAAAAAAAGGAAGAAAACGATAGAGAAAGGGAAAAAGGAGAGGAGGAATATTTTTTATTGTTTTAGAATCCTGAACTGGGACTAGTAGAGGAAAAGTCCAGTGCAGGGGCAGAGGAGGGAAGCATATGGGGAAACGTACTGAGGTTGCCTTTTGAGTAACAGTTTGTGTGTGTACCAGCGTAGCTGTAGTCTGAATTGTATTCTCCGTTGTTTTAACTGTATTGGGCATGCTTGCAGCATAGCCACAATTCTGGCTGCAGTGGACCCATGCAGATATACCCAGGGAAAAGCTCAGATTTCAATGCAGTTCATTTTCCAGCACTTTTAAAAAGAGCCCACTTCTTTTATTGGATAGTGACTCGAATTGACAACACTCTCTGGGTTTACATTTACAATGCTTAATACACATTAATTCTTCATTTCCACTGCCCTGACAAAGAAAATATATTTTGCCCTTATCACTAAGCACTGTAGCACTGATGTTCCCAGAAAGAAGCTGAATTTTCTTCTGCCAATTACAAAGTCTGCAGGCAAAGGATTTTGTTTCATTCCAAGTAAATGGTGCATGGGGTTGTACAGCACAAACAGTAACCTTGAGTCCTATTTGATCTCGTAGCAAAAGATTTCTACTGAGTACAAGAAATCTTATAAATGATCTCATGTATGTTGGTAATATTGGATTCCCTGCTAAGCCAGAGTAAATAGAAAGGGTGTAAAAACAGCTGCAGAAGAGATCTCAGTATGAAATATGACCATAGCATTTAATCAGAATCACAGTTTACTTTCAGCATTAAGGTCTGTGGTAGGTAAACTTACCCTCTGTAAATTAAAAGCTAATCTATGGAAAATTGTGGTTAAGGGGCATGAATTTTTTTTTTTTTTTGCATTTTTAAATGAAGGAAATGGAGGACAATAAATTGCACATTTCAGATATTCTAGAAGGAAATATATTTTATTCTTGTCCTATTTTCTTCATCATGCTCTTTTCCTCAAATTAAGTTGATTTTACTAGTCAAGGCTTCATGCTAAATAATATTGAAAAAATGGTCCACTTTTTTTTTTTTTTCAGGGCTGTTTATCATCTAAAGCTCCTATGGACTTTCACTGGAGCTATGGATGTTTAGCACTCCAGAAATCAGGTCCGTTATAGCTGCAGCCCTCTGTACTGCTGATATTATTTTAAAAACTCTTTGAGACTGTCTAAAAGGAAATTACAAATTCAAAAATTTTTCTGTTAAACATACCATCAATTATAATTCTTTCTCAGTCTGTAATAAAACTCACAGCAATATTAATTTTTATTTCCCTGCATTTTGTATATACACACATGTATAAAAACATATACAAAGACGCATGACTCAAGCTGTGCAAATAATGGATTTGTGGTCAAGCTCCCAAACAATGTAAAAAGCCCAAAGAACCCTCAAATGATTATTCTTATTGAGGCCAATTTTTTTCTTTCAAAATTCGTGATGAATAGATAAGTTCAAAAAAGGTCCCCTGTGAAAAGAAGCTGCTTTTAAATTAAAAAGTAATATATGTGAGGCAAGTGTTAGTTGTCTATAATGTAGAGATGATGGATGGTGTTTCTGAAAGTAACAGAATGGAAGGTTTTAAAAGTGAGAAAAATGCAATTACAAATCAGTCAGTTTTAATGAAATAAATCATTGGGAAAAAAAACCCTCAACTGTTGTACATTGTTAGAAAACAGAGACACGAATAACGGCCAAAATAGCTTTATCAAGAAGAATTAATACCAGATAAATTGATGTTGAATTTGTTTTGTTTGTGGATTGAAATGTAGTGGTGGATGTCACATATATTAAATTTATTAAAGCTGTTGATACTGTCTCAGATGAGATTCCTATAAGCAAACTAGGAGATGGTAGTTTAGATACAACAAAGGTAAGGTAGGTGCAAAACTTTTTGGGAAACAAGGTGTTTTCAGAAAGGTTAGATAGTACCTGACTTCTTGTTAGACAGTATCTGCCTTTAGAAGGAGTGTAGGTTACCAGATTGACTTCTTTATAATCCCATCTTGTCCAATTTTCCATTTGTGTATAGTCCTGTCATTTTGTGATGATGTTTGTAATTAAAAAAAAAACCTAACGAAAACAAACAAACATGTAAAGACATATTTAAATGACTAAAGATATTGCAATATTCTCTGGTAGCTCAAGAGAATGGAAAGTTAAATGTTGTTTCCAGTTCTAAGGGTAAGTCTAACTATAGTTAACAAAATTGTAACCTCCCTTCATCTTCCACCTGTACTGTAATTAGGTTCAATGGATGTTATTGCAGGTTAAGTTTTTCTCTGTAAGGCTAATGCTGTAGAAAAATAGGTCAAACATCCCTAAATTCAAGGGGAAACGCAAACAAAAAAAACCCCAGAAAATATTGTTACTTTTCCATTTCACCAATGATAAGTATATCTCAAGAGAAAATGCAATACAGAAACTTGGTACACTATCTTAATCTACCCAGTTTCCTACATAAATATTATTTAAGTAAGTTTAAACTTAGTGAATTTTTCCTCAGCTTTTAATTATATTAATCTTTTTGGTAACTAATTGAATGTGCTTAGTGTGTGTGTTAGACATCTTTAGCTTCCAGATGTGTTTGGCAGTGTGGAAGCTGCAACATATTTAGCTATAGCCTTTCATTTTCTCTTTATTCTTTAATTTTTGTAGTGTTTGATAATTAGTATTATTTCTGTAGATCTACATTCTCAACCAACAGTGTATTTTGGTATTATAGAAAGCAACTTTAATTTACCTTTACAGCGAGATTGGTTTTTTTTCTTCTATACGTTTCTTTGTATTGTCATTTAACATTCTGTAATGAGATTCACCAAATCTAATGGAAATCACAAATCTTGTTACATTTTCTTAAGAATTTTATTAGGAATTCTTCATAGAGTGCTACTTTTTATATTAGAGTAGGGAAAGAAAAGGCACACTTTGCCCAGTATTGATTTTTAATAGAGAATAATGTTAGTTTAGTTCTTCCATTATTCAGTACTTGTTTTTAATAACTTTACTACATTTTTTCATAGATTTTCTAAATATTTTAGTTTTCCATTGAGGACATATCCTGTAAATACTGAATTGCTTGCCTGATACATCAGTTGCCTTATAGACTATAATCCTGGCCATGAGATACGTGTCTAAAACAGGGAACTATATTAAAAAAAAAATAAAACGGTGGAAAAGCAATTAGTTGCTTTCAAACCTGCATAATGTCACGGCTAGCACATTGCACCTTTTGGCTCCTGCATCACTCTCCCCTTTTGTCTGGAAAACATTAAAAAGAAATCTAGATGAGCACCAGTGTTTAATTTTGCCCATGCTAAGTTTCAGACTTCTTCACAAAGAGGTTCAGCTGCTGAGAGTAAGTCGGGAATATTAGATTTTTGATTGTCTGTTCTGAACTGCAGAGGCCCAGGATTCCGTTTAGTGACCCTTCTGAACCTTCCTGATGCGAAAGGTGTTCAAGCTTTCCCTCGTGGCTCAAATGCACTTTTTACTATGCTTGGAGTTTATTTTCAGGCTTTTAATAGAGCAAGTGCCAGACATGGGATTGTTTTCCAGATCTATTTTATTTCAAATTAATTTGTCCAGTTATGGTTGAATATCTTGTCCTGAGGAGGTGGAATTTGCTGCATACCATCATGATGGTATGCATTTGATGATTTGCACTTTGGACTCCAAAATTAAAGTCCTACAAGCTATTTTTAAAAGGACAATATACTTAGGAATTTCATTTAGACTTCATCTAAGGCCACTACAGTGTAAGCTGTATGCTTTTATCCCTAATAATCACTGCTTTCCGTATTGATTTCTTAACATTTTCACCTCTTTGGTTCCTAAGTTATACACAAAGAATTCTTAAGGCTTTTTTAAATTGGTTCCAATTCCCCTCAAAACAGTTGAACATTTTTTTCTTTTAAAATTATAATTTTCTGTTCAAGAGATGGAGATCCTGAAACCAATTATCCAATTCTTACAAAGAAGAAAAAAATTTGGACACATTTTAATGTAGTACTACACGTTTTTCCCATTCTTTTCAAAATAAGTAAACTAATGACTTCCACATTTTTTAAAAAATTATTTCTTTAATGACTGCTACTAGTCGATACCTCTAAATCTAAGATAAGAATTAATACTGAAAACTTTCAATCATGGAAAATTTTCGTTCGTTGCTAACTCTATGTCATTAGTTAACAAAAATAGATGAGAATTTTTCAGTGTTGGCTATTCAAACTAAAAGGCTATGACTAAATCTCTGGGCAAAATATCAGAGGCTCCATATTCTCTTATGGCATTGTGAAATTCCATCCTACAAGCAGTTCAAATTAAAACATCTCTAAATGCATATTTTGCCATTTTTAAATAAATATGCATAACCAACCTGACTTTATAAGTACTATTACATTATTTGTCTGTTATTGATACTTATTTCACTTGAAGGAAACAACACTTCCAACCACCAACTGAATCTCATAGCAAAAAATATATGTCCTGAAGTCTGTAATCTGTCAAGATATTTAGATAGGACTTTATCTCATCTTAGGTTGATACTCTTAACCAGCATATGTCTTAGCCACTCATATGTCTTGTAAATGTAATGTATTTAATTTGTGTCATTAAAGAGTAGTCTGGTTACTATGAGAGGAGGAGTGGTCCATGAAGTTGTGCATACAATCCATGCAGGGATTTAGAGTCATAAAACAACCTCACATCTTTCTCAGCAGGAAACCCTCTCTGGTTGAAGGTGGTGTTTAATTCTTGTCAGTAGGCCCTATTAATGTTTTGGTATCTAATAATCTTAGACTCCTCTATTTTAAGATGTTTTGAATTTTGTACTTTGAGTAGCATTTTAATTTTGTTGTCACCATTGTTGTGCAGTAAGCTTTTCCACCTTCCAATAGCATGTCCACCAAGTTAGATACTGAGACACTGCTTTGTAGGCTGGGCTAAACATGCATATATTGTACAAGTCAAACTGCTTAAGTGCAGAATTCTGACATGCTAAAATGAACTGTTATTGTAAGTCTGTTCATTTACCTTAATTAAAAATTTACAAAGCCTTTGTGAGCTATTTAGGCTGTCAGTAATAGGTATACAGGGGTGTTTGTGTGAGATGAGGAAGTTTGCTGTACACAAGTCTAATAAAGAATATGAAGCACATATTCAGATGGGTTCATATGTTCATGTATATGTAACAGGGTTCGCTGTTCACAAAAGAGGGCTTCAGGCATCATTCTAGGATCTAGGAAACTTGTAAAACTGTCGTGTGAAAATGGAAGATGAGATCTCATATGAACTGAAACTGTGTTCTGCTGAATCACAAATTCCAATGGGTTAACTGTCTGGCTGCCCTTTTTTCCCTGTGAAGTGCACTGTAAGGCAAGAGAACAATTTTGGACCATCTAATCCTTGAAGATTAAAAAATTATTTTTGTATTCTGTTCATACATAATGCGTGAGAAAGGCAGCTCTGTTTAATACAGAGCTTCAGCCCTGAAGAATTTGTCATGCGTAATATAATATTGAAAACATATCCTCTTTCCTCTGATAAAATATTCTGAATGCCTTCTGAATGCGTTGTTGCGTTTTAGTTAAATAATTAAGTCTGTCTGTTCTGCTATTATGAAGACTATGATAGGAGTGAAAAACATTCTGCAAAAAATGAATATATAGTGCCAAGTCTAATACGAAGAACAGTGCATTCTTACTAAAAGATTTGATCAACATAATAAATATTCTTGCTTTCATTTCTAACAATTTCGAATGTTTACAAATCTTGTTATTATGGCTAAATATCAAAGGTTTAGTTTGTTGGTAGTACCTGTAGCATTAAACCTCTAAAACCGAATTCATCACTTGTTTCCCTACTAAACACTGAAGCCTGTGAGAGGATGCAGTAAATCTGGATGTTGAGTGAATCTGATCTTACTGGGACAGATTTCAGAAGGCAATATATATTTTTTTTAATGTAACATAACTGCTTTTCCTTTCTGCTGTGGCATTTTCAATAAATTTTAGTTTAATGGGTCATAGAGCTGGTGAAGAATACAAAAGAAAGCAGAAGGATGTGATGTCCAGCTGTGCAGACAGAACATTGATTTGCCATTTAGAGAAGGTCTTTTGACGTTATCTTGTTGTGGGTTATCCTGTGCAAAAATTAAGCTCATACATACAACTTCATAATATCAGTCATTGAGACCCATATGGAAGGCTTTTGGTTTCTGGGGCAGGACGTCAAGCTCTCTACTTTCCTAGTGTGTGCAAGGGAAGAGGTAAATAAGGTGTATTTTTCTTTGTTCCTACCAACCAGAGTTGTCTGGTTAGGGGTTGACCTTACAGTGCACTGGATTTTGTTCCCAGAATAACTGAGATTAGTGATAGAAAAGCGAAGTCAATTTTCATTGCTGTCCTCTGTTTAGGCTTATAGGTCTCTGAACCAAAAATCTTTATTGTTCTGCTATTGCTTATGGAATTTATTTCATATTATGATGTCTGTGTGTGCTAGCATTAAATAAATCCAGTCTTTGAGGAAGTATGTATAAATATCTGTAAGGACATAACAAAGAAAAGCCTCACTATAATAGCTGATACAATAGAAATGCTGGGTAGCTACTTTTTCTTGTTAAAAAGCTAATGCCCAGTATTTTTTATTTACCATTACCTGACATGAAGGTAGAAAGAAGTTCACTGTTCTTCTCCCTTCGCCTAGTTAATAGAGAAAATAGAGAAATGTATATAAAATGAAGGCACTGCACATACTGTTTCTCTCTTTGGGGTCTATTACTCATGCTAAGGAATTAGAAGTGTACCCTTACAGACACAAAATCTGATCATGGTGCATGCTACTCAAAACCAAGTAAAAATGAGTAACTTATAGCTGTACCCTGCGGAAGAGGAAAAAAAAAAAAATAAATATATATATATTTGGTACGTGAGGGCTATATGCCTTTTTCACGGTACACTTCACTCTGAATTTTGTCTTTTTTTAATACAATCCTGTGGGGTAGTTTAAGACCAAATAAGATTCCTCCGTAGGTTTCATTCCTTAAAGCTAAACAAACCCAGTTCACTCGGTATCACCTTGCATGTTGTGCTCCAACCACCTAATCATTTTGGTGGCTCTTTGCTGGACTTACAGAGGGTAAGCAGAAAACCAGAGGCTACTCTCAGCAAAAAGTAGAAAAATAGAAAATATTTTTTGTAGATTAACTCAATGAGACCCTTTTAAGGCTGAACATTGAGGTAGATAGAATTACCTGTTGAGTGACGGAATGCATTTTCGATAAAATCTCAGAAATTTGAATGGATGTGAATTATGATTATCTCAGGAAAATCTCATAAAAATGTGTTAAGTCTTATATTTTAATCTTAATAATCAGTTTTTTAAAAAGGACATTCTCATTGTCTATTTGCCACATCATTTGCGGTGTCTCAGATGTGTAGAAAAGAGAGGAACATACAGTGCAGTACAACAAGGAGAGTACATACAACTTCACATATAGGAGATATACTGAGGGAAACTTGTGGTTATTCATTACATTGTTACTGGACACTTTTGAACCCAATAATCTACAACTTTTATCAAATGTAGAGCTTCTACAAGTCATGAGTCAGCAAGAATACATTGAAGTCTATATCTACACTCTGGATTCTTCCTAAGTCTAAAACAATCCAGTATGAAAAACATTGCTAGTAAACATTTTTAATACTTTGATATTTTCAATGTTTTTGTCTTTTGATTTCTTTCCCTTTTTATTTTCTGCATAGATTAATCCACACAATTGTACTGATGGGTGTCTATCTAAGAACACTCAAAATATTTTAGTCAAAAGTATTTAGTTTATTGAAGCTTAAAAATGGGGGGAGGGCGAAGAGATGAAATAGTTTTCTTAATTATTGCTTAATAAAGTGGCACAAGGTAATCAGTTTCATGGCACTATAAAATAATACGGTTAATTCTGATTCATGAGATAGGCATAGTATTTTTGACTGGGAAAGGATCAAAAAATCCCACAAACAAGCAAGCTTGTAGACAAATAGATATTGACCTGAATAAAAATAGGTTGCAGTTAGGCTTCATCTGCAAGTTTGTAAAGTTTCACTATCTTCTGTATTTTTATTCATACACTTTTAATCCAGTGTTAATAAGCACCTAATAGCTAAAAGCAGCATTGCAAACTGGTGTGTTTCATATTTAGAAGTAGCTTAAAAAGTGATTACTATCAGAAATATTATTTCTTCTTAGATACCCACAGGAGTCTAATGAATAGAAGTATCTCAGAGGGGACAGTTTGGGTCTGATTATTGTTTTCCACCTTTATCAGCATTCTAATGCTTACCAGCTGAAGTAAGCCTTGTGCACCTCAAAGAGACAGCTCTCCACCTTCAAAGGGTGATTATTTCTTATTTGAGCCTTCTATTTTTATACTATCAGTCTTTCCATCTGAATGAAGATCAGCATGTAGGCTTGGTTTGAATAATTTAAAAAACAGCTACTGTTAATATTAACAAAAGAATCTGACTTTATCACCTTTAAGCTAACTTGAAACAAACTTTATATATTAACTGAAATACTAGCAGAATTCTAAATGTTCAGATTAATCATATAACCACTGATTTCTTTCCATGATGCATTTGACTACTTAAATTGAGCCTATAATTTGAGACAGTACTTTAGATTTAGATCCGTTTTAAAAATCTGATACATCTACAAGGTTCTGTTTAATATAGATAATCAACATCTGTCATCCATACTATCTGTTTTATATCAAGTTAATATATAAGTGCATTGTGGTTATTTTAATATATTAATGATTTTTAAAGTTATTTTTCAGTGCCTAAGATCAGTCTCTAGTCTTGCAAAGAAAGATGCATGTTTCTCTTCAGATGGTTATAGTACATTACATCATCATTCAAGAGGGATTGATGAATACTTGTGTTTACACTATAAATGCTATTTACTGATGTAAATCTCAATGTTGGCAGATAATTTTTTTTTTTTTTTTTTTTTTTTTGTAACTGCAGTCTCTTGAAGTATATACTTTTGCTTCATGTGTAATACTGGATTATTCTTGGTTTTGCTTCACCTGCATCTTTTTGCATCTATAGAAGAGTTGGTTTAAATAGCTCCTTCATTTTGAGAGGTAGACCATAGCCTTTGGAAGACATAGCACAACAGGCAGTAGGTTATATAGAAGAGTGAGTTTTGTAACCTATTACTTAGAAGGTTTTTTTGGAAGGATATAGAGATGCAGGTTCAAGACACAATAGGTTACAAATGTTTTAAGTAAACAAGTTAGAAGTTAAACTGCTGTCATTGTTGCCTTGATTAAATAATTTGAATATGTATTAGTGATACATGGCTGCATATCCATAGGTTCCATTATAATCAGCCATGCAGAACTCAGAAGAGTAACTAGAGAAAAAGTCTTTCCTGTCCTTGATTAGGCTTGGTAAGAAAATACTTTTAAAGTTCTATATTTTCTTTCAGAGATAGAATTGCATAAAGCAAGTGAATTCAATTATCTACAAAAGTCTTAGTTAATGTCTTATTTCTAAAAGAAAAGGATTTACATTTTTTCAATGCAATTTACGTAACATTACAGAGGCCTTTCAATAAGAAATTTTGGAAAAACATAAATGAGAAATAACTTAATGCATGCAAGTACGTAGAGCATTAACTCTTATGCCAACAATTCGGAAGTTGTTTTTTTTTTAAAAAAAAGCAACCAAAAACCCTGTTGGTAGCTAGAGAATGTGCATAAGCAGAAAACAGCATCCCGACCAGTGCCTTCAAGTAAGGCAGAAGTAGATAGAGAACTGAGCTTAAGACTACTTTATGATTAAACATTTATTCTATATAGCAAATTCTATATTTAGTTTCTATATTGGATAATATCTTTTCCAGCTTGCGTTATTTATTGCTAAAACTAATGTATCTTCTTTTACATTTTAGAAATAGTTTTTAAAAAATTAGTCCTGAAAAAGATAGTATAAAGTAGAAAATGTACGGAGCCAGCCATTTGACTGGAGGAAATTGAAAAAAAAAAGATTGTAAAAGACACAAAACCGGAACTTCATGTATGATTTACTCACCCTCATTAATTAGGCTTAGAAATTATCTCATTTTATAGTCTAGTGAGACAGCAGAGCAATATTCAGAATTTCTGATATAAATGTAGGAGCAAAAATGTGTTTGCTCTAAAGCAAGTCTGCTGAATGGGAATAGCCATTACAGTCAACAATGAGGCAATGAATCTGTACCTAAAGCAGTGTAGTAAGGCTTTTCATAACTTTTTGTATGCATAGTAAAGAGTAAATTTGCTGGAGCATCCACAGAGATTTAAATTAATTTCAGAAAGAAAATTATTACATTAATTTGTTTTCTACAAATATAATTTTGAATTAGTTATTCAGTATAGGTTTTCCCAGTTGCCTTTAATAAAATGATAGAGATGGGCTTATGGGGAGAATCTTAATTGTTCAGCTTTCCGTTTCTGTTCGACTCATTTTCAAAGTTTAGTTATTAGTGGAAAATAGCTGAAGTAAATGAGTGTTTGTGAACCGTAGTGCCTGATTCTAAGCTTTTAGTTCAGCTTCTTAGGAGGTTAGTAGATGTTTAAGAACACAGAACATTTTGGTTTCTGTCAAAGTAGTGTCCTTAATGAGGTCTGTTTTAGAATTTCCCTGTGTGTAATGTTGCGTAGTCACAGTTTAAAGGGAAGTTTATAATGATTTTGACCTCAAGAGCAAAGTGTGTTTATATAAAACAGCATGTTGAAGCTCATGTTATTATGACTCACTTATGAGTACATTTTTGCGTAGTATTTGTCTATCCTAGTGTTTAAAACATGCAGCGCTTACAGTGCAGAGGAGAATGAATGAAGAATGGTCAGCTGTCAAATACAAAGGAAGAATCAGGATGATTGTAAAAAAGTATTTCCGTTAATAATTTTCACCTGAAAGAGGTAATTATATAGACCACTGACAGGATAATTTATCATGTGTTCAATAGATTAAAAGTTGTTTATTAATTTTGCTTTTTAAGGAAACTGTGTTTCTGTAAAGGTTAAGTTTGTACAGTTGGACATAAAGATAGGGAAAATCAAACTCTCTGAATGCAGAGCATTATGATATCAGCACAATATAAGAGTATCGCTAAGATGGAAAAAGGGTCATGTAGAGCTATCACTGTAATTTTGCCTGTGAATTCAATTTTGTAGCTATAGAAAGAAAATTTAATTATGACGTTGTTATTCGTGTCATTATTCTTCTTAATACTACTGATTTGTCGTAATGAAGTTATAAATAGAAATTTATTCCAAACTGAAAACTAAGAGGATTTACTAATTATGTTTTAGAACAGAAGTTATAATAACAATCATTTATAAATACCCTTTTTATTTTATTCTTCTTTCCTGACATGACTGTTCAGAACAGCACCGAACACTTTCAGGTAAGCTTACAGATTTTTGTACAAAGAATTTAAGTTTTTGTACTATTCCTGAGGCAGACTTGAGCAGGCAGTGCTTTCTGTGATTTGAAACCCACTTCTCTCCTTCCATTCTAGCTAAAGAAAGCAGGAAAAGAGATTTTGTGCTTTGGGAAAAGCTAAGTCCTTTCACATTCATGAAAGACAAAGAATGTGCTAAACATGCAATGTCAGCTGTCTCTGAATAACCCAATGGTAGGATACTCACTTGGGATGTAGTCTGGGTAGTCTGGTACTGAGGTGAGCATAGTCTTTTTTTTTGTTGGTAATCTTTGTCAAAAACAAACCAACAAACAAAAACGTATTTACTGGAATTAGATTACTCTTATCCACATCATAGATTCCACATTCCCAGTCTCCACTTGGTTGAAACTTTTCCATCAAGTTTCCTTGAGATTCAGCACAGGATCTCAGTTTTTAGGTGAGATTAGCTTTTTTAAGTTTGGCGTAAGGAAACTACAAGACCTGTAGTTTCCAGCTTCAAAGGCTTGCTAGCTCTGACTCTTTGGTTTTGCAGTGTACAGACTATGAAAAATGACTGTGTCTTGGTGACTATGTTTTTTTCCTCTGTGAATCTTTTGCATCTTAAAACAATAAAATAACGCTTTTGGACATATACCAAAATATATCTTAGAAAAGGAGTAATTGTTTGCAATTAAGGCAAAACTATTTTGGAATTGACTTACTGTATAAGATCATGTGTAACTCAAAATTGAAACAAAAAAAAAAATTTTTTTTCCTCTTCTTATATGCCGATATTAAAAAGAAATGAAGTTTTGAAGAATTTGGAATGGATGTCCTTGTGACTAACTGTTTCTAAAGTTGTATGGTCAAAAGTTTCAGTGAATAAACTGAGAATCAAGTTCTGGAATCAGATGTCTAAAACCAAACCTGTCTTGTGTGTAATGTACGTATTGAATAAAGTGTTAATTTGAAAGTAATATGCATTATACACATGGGCAATGCAAGGATCTTTTATCTCGGACCCACGGTTGCAAAACCTTTCTGCTTGTGCTTCTTCAGTCTTTATTTTCCAGGACAAACTGGTACATCTTCCCAAAGTCATTATTTTTTTTTCTGTAAAGAAAAAAATAAAGTGTTTTCTGGGGAGTTGTAGGTAATGTCTTCAGTTAGATTAGGAACTAAAAGTAATTTAAATTTAAAATAATTAAAAATGAGCCCTTTTCAAATCTAGTGTATTGCTATAAATTCTTAGACCAAATGATCTAAACGGAAGCAGTACTAGCCAGACCTGTTGCTTCTGAAAGTCCAGCCTTCAAAATATGGTTAAGGTATATTAGTAGGGCACTGCAATGAATTTTCTTTTTGCAAGCAGCTGTTAGACCTCTCATCATCATAGTAATTGAATGTTAGTGTTGTCTGTGCTACTCACTTTGGAGGATAAATAAGATATTATTCTCTGTAGCTCTCAGTCTGTTGTGTTTTGAGCTTTAGGCTCATTTAAAAAGATGAAATGCTTCTCTAATAATAAATTGTTTTTAAAAATCAAATTTTTTAATTAAAAAGTCCTGAGTTACTTTTTTTAGCTTCCGTGGTATTTCTAATGTGAGTGATGTTCTGTTCTGGGGTGGATGTTTATTCCAGGTACTTATTTGAGGGGTGAGGGAGTGGTGTCAGCCTTATTATAAAGATCAAATTAGGCCACAAATTATTATATTTTTATTTATCTGAAATAAAATTGTCATTTTTACCATCTAGAAGTCAGCCAAATGGTGCAGTTTCTGTGTAATGCCCCTGTGCCAGGCATAGCAGCATTTGGAGGGTAACTTCAAGGCGCGAGGTTTCAGTACAATAGTTTATAGTTAATCTTGCTGTGAACTGGGTATAGTTTGTGAGTTAAGGTTCGCGTTAGTCAGATGAAACTAAAAGTGTCTAGCACCATTAACCATGTTTGAGTAACTGAACGGAAATCAAACAAGTGGCAGTACAGTAAATATACAAGGGTTTTTCTATACATTATTGTGGATTGGACATTATTAAAAAAAAAATATCTCTTTGCCTGCAGGAAAGAGAAGATGCATCATAATCTGTAAATTAGATATCAACATGAATAACATTGTGTGCAGTTTAAAATAGCTTACTGGGTTTTTTGTTTGTTTCTTAGGTTCACATCCTGTATCTGCAAATGAGAGATATTTAGTATGAGCATTGAATAAAATTGCTGTTATTTCTGTACTGTTCTAGGTGGGCATTTGCATATGTCTGAAGGTTACCATATGCAGAGAATATGCTGCTGCTTATGATCTATGATATACTTTTGATAATTTTTGAGTTGTCAACCTACTCAAAAGGGTGAAATCTCCATGAATTGGTATACATTGCTTTTGTATTGTTGCACTATATTTTCTGGAATTCTAAATTTTGAAGGAATAGATTGTGAATGTGATTTTTGTTTGGGATTTTTTTCAATCATTTCAAAGCATCTTAGAAAAGTTGGTTGTAAGGGATCTCGGAAAGCCAGTCATTCTGTCCAGCCTCATACTTGGGAGTAGGACTATTGCCAGCACTAAACCAGATTAATTATGGTTTTGTCTATAAAACCTTTAGGAGTTGAAGATCCCACTATGAAACCCTCCTAGTAAAGAGTTATAGTGTTCTATAAGAAAACTTTATTTATTTCCTTTGTGAATCTCCAAGCTGCTCTGGCTATTGTCCTTTATTTTCCATTGCTACTATGAAGAGCTTAGCTTAGATTCTTCCTCCAGTTCATATTTCCTCAACTACCAAATGAGAATACTGTTGGCACACCGTCAAAAGTTTTACTCAAGTCAAGGCATATTACTTATGTGGCCCTCCTGCCATCCATATAGCCAATCATTTCACCATAGAAGGCAGTCAAGTCGGTGACATGAAATTCCTTTGTTTCAATACATGTTGGTTGTTCCCAATTATCTTCTTGTCCTTCATGCATTTAGAAATGGATTCCAGGAAGATACGCTTCATAATCTTTCCAGGGACTGATTTCTCTGTTCAAAGCTGATGATAAATACATCAATAGAGCAAGCATCCTCAAAAATAATATGTGGTACCTTGAAAATCTAGGTCCAATCATAGTATTAGCGCATATTATAATGCTTGTTGTAAATTAACTACCTTTGTGCTGTCAGTTGGTGGCACAATTGCAGGAGGATATGTTTAGCCTTTCAATGAAAGATCTAATAGTTTATTTCCAGCCTCTGTATAGTTGAGACTGATAAAGCTTAATTTCTTCCTTAGATTAAGGCAGATTTTCAGATGAAGGTCTTTACACAGTTAGGAAATAAAGCTTCCAAGAAAAGAGAATAAAACCATTATCATAGTAAAGGTTACAATTGCTTTAATTATAATTCATATCCAATAATGAACACCTTGTTCAATAATATTTAAATCAAATCATGAGGCTGAATATAGAATTACATATTGAGAGAATTCATTAGAAGTTTTTTAAGTAAGCTGAATAAATGTGCCTCAGAGAATGTATTTGATGAATCTGTAAAAGTATTTAAATTAGATCTGTAAAGTATTATGAAAAATCCACAAGGGAAGCACAATTAGGCGAATAAGCTGTTCAAGGCCAGGAGCTACTGAGCATTTATTGTACAGTGCTTTCTTGGATACTGTTTATGCAAAACAAGTGAATGGCAACAAAGTAACACTATGCAAAGTTTAAAAGAAACTAAGCAGAAGTGAGGGCTTGAATAATAATTTAAAACCAAAAAGAATTCCTCATAATTAGTTTTCCAGTCTTTGTCTACACATTGTTACTATACCACTGAACTAATTAAATATAGGACAAATGATTACCTAATGCACACATGTTTTATAAAGCATATCACTTATTGGCCTTTATGTTTTATAAAGCATATCACTTATTGGCCTTTTGAGTTAGCCCGTTCATAATCTGATTGTCTTTTCCTAAACATATACTCTGGCTTTTCTGAATCAACGAAAATATTTAAATCTAATGGTTATACTGCCTTTATTGGGAGCATTGCTATCTGTAACTCAACACAGCTTTAAGAAGGCTCTTTTCATTTTTGCATACTTCATATGATATTTATTTTGTAAGTGTGCCAGAGATATAGATGCAATAATTGATAAAGTATGATGCACGTATTATATTTGTCTTTTCAAAGTGGATGTTACGAGACTTGCTACTTGCCTCTCCCACTTTTTCTCATAGGTTTGCAACTAAAGATACATCTACATACAGTTAGTATGCTATAGTAGCATGAGTAGGCATAATCAAGCTAACCTTGTGCTAGTTAATTCATGTTATGTAGGCTACAGCACAGGGTGTCAGCTGTCTTTCAATACCGAGTGTCCTTGCTAGGATGCTATGCCGTACGCTGTGCTGCTTTTTCTGTCTTTGCTACCAAGCTAACTAGAAAAAGGCCAGATTTTTTGCCTACCCACATGGAGTCATACCAGCTAACTCTAATAGAGACAGCTGGAAATCCTTCCTGCTGTTTTTGTTCAGACATGTCCATCTTTTGTTTTCCATGCTTTCCATATGTTGTTAGAGGTGAGGAATAAGTAATTATATCAGTCAAAGCTTTCATGGGTCTAGATATTTTTCAAATATAGAACAGCTGAAAATACTGTGAACCCTAAAGGTCTAGATGTTAATTTTTCCTCCTGTAAATGTATTTTTACAATTGTTTTTTAGTGAAATGTACTTATTTTTCCAATGGGTATTGCCTAATTGTCTGTATGAGCAGACTTAAAAGCAAAACCAGCAAAGTTTGTAGTGTAAAAATCTCTTCCTAGAGATTAGTCACTATTAACAGATTATCAACAAAATGCATCTGAAGACTTTCCCTGGGCCACGCTGTACCTACACTTCTCTGGTAGGAATGGCTGCTCTAATCTTAAAATCCTGTCATTCCCTAGGGAGCCACTCCTACTCCCTTTCATGCAAGGGAGGTAACAATCCACCTGCCTCAGTGAATCAGCAGTATCCACTTAACCTCTTCTCAGCAGGATAAGCACCTGCTACCAGCATGGGGTATTGCTGGGAAAATTATGAGCCCGCTAGCTTATATGTTAACAGTGATTAATATTTGGTATTACTGTTTCAATATGTAGGAGGCATTACTGCTATTGAAAAACTGCCTTAACTCCAGCTGCTGTTCCTACAGAGATTGCTCTCATTTAGAAGACGCAGTTATGCACTGCTTCTACCGAGAAAGGAATCGGAAGCATCTTTCAAGGCTTAGAAAACAGAGACACAGTTATAATACTAAGTGTTAGAGTTTAAAAAAAAAATTAAGACAGGGTTCAATTTCGCATATTGGCTTTGTGAAACGTTCAAAGTAGGAACCTCATGTCTTCTAAAGTGTGTATGGGGAGGGGGACATTAATACTTATCTACTTTTCCAGAGATTGAAGTTTTGTGATAGTCTAGTTTCAGGAATATAAGCACACAAAGACCATGAGAACCCCGTAGTGCTCTCTATTTTCATCATGACCACCCATTTTCCTTCACTAAAAGATAGCATTGCTGTTTCCTTAAGCATTATTTTTTATGTAAATGCATCAAGTGCCTGGACAATCTGAGCCATTATTTTATCAATTTGAACATGGCTGCTGATCCACCCAGTTACTAGATAGAGTTAGTTTGAACAGTTTCTAAACTCTTCGTAGCAAGCAGAAGGCATGAAAATATATCAGAGATTCATTTTTCATTTAACCTTTAGGATGTTACCATAAGCCCTTCTACTGGGATTTTTAATATCTCCACCACCAAATATCAAATCTTCCAGGAAAACTGTGAAACTTGAATTGTATATATCCTTCTTACATCTACAAAAACATAGAATTATGATTTAATCAAGCTTCAAAATTATTTCCTTAATTTGACATAAATGCTTTAAGAGGCCTTTAGTTGAAACAAGATTAAAACAGTAATATTTACATTTTAATTGTTGTGGCAAGCTATTACTGATTCTTTTCCAAACCTTTATCCCTCTTAGAAATAAGTGCAACTTAATTTGTATTTGTTCCCTTTTTTTTTTGTAGATATGATTTCTTCAAATGCACACTAGAATGCAATATTCATTCACTTTCTCTTTTGCTTCTTCCTCCCTTTTTTGGTCTTTAATTTCCATAGTGCTAGGCAGTCTGTACCACCTCCTCTCATCCTTCCTTTAAGTCTTCATTGATTTCATATTTTGGTAACATAATAATTAGTATATAGTCTTATTATTATCTTGAATATTCTGTAAACACTAAAACCACCACATTATTTAATTGAACATATTTAATTGATACATATTTAATTGAAATTATACAAAAATCTTTAGTCTGATTCCTACTTTATTGTTACAAAAAAACCTCTACATCCATGTTAATTGGTTAGACCATTTTAAAATACAGTTGCATTTTTTAAAAGGCCATCATGCTCTAGCTTTGAAATGTGGTAGGCTGATCTTGTTTTCCCTATGAATCTCCATTCCAGATTTGGTTGGCTATTATTCTGACATATGGACATTTCCTGGTATTTCTGACATTGATATTTTCTTTGATTGTCAGTCTAGAGGTATGCCTCCCTTTTTAATAGCTTTTGTGTATAGATTCCAGTGATTTGGGGGAGTTGCAATGTGAGGAAACAACAACAAATGAATCATAGTTTTAAAAAAAGAAAACTGGCAGCAGCATTATTAATGACTACAGGAGCTGAGGGTAAACCTGTATTTGCAATGCTCATCGACGTGACCATATCCTGTGAGGAGTACAGGGTAGGTGATGGATGCCGTGCTGATTTCAACTTACTCGAAATGCCCTGGCTCCTTGATATTGCTTTGTTTTAAGCCCATGCTTCTGGAAAATGTCCACACCTTAGGAGGGATTTCTTTCTCTTTTTATAATGTACACAATGAAAGAACTAACAAATTAAAGGAATCTGCTGACAATATACACATACATGATTCATCAGCTGATAAACCTCTGGCAGCCCTGCAGCTTCTAAATGTAGGTAAGATGTAAAACCCAGACAATTTCTAAGTATTTTTAAGAGGGAAAATAATAGCGCAAAATATAGTGCGGTTTTTGCACTTTGACATCTGGAAGAAAACTCTATGTAGCCCTTTATTAGAATTTTATAAACCAGTGAACAGGGAGAGAGACTCAAAAAAAAAAAATCCCAACCCCGAAACGCCTGCTTATAATTTGAAACAGCTAAAGTATGTTTTCTTATACAGCTAACATTGGTACTTGGAAAAGGAATATAGTTTGCCGGAGTGGCTAGACAAACATTTAGATTGTATTCATTATTAGTTTATAAAGCATAAATTCAACATGTGCTTTTAGATTGCTTGATGGGGTGATTTCCCCCCCAAAAATTGCTGTCTAGCTAGGAGTAGAGCAGCTAATAGGGAGAGAAGGGAAATGTGTGCCTTTGGATACTTTATGAGTAATTAAATATATATATTATAACCAAGAAAGTGTTTGGTTTTGCCTTAGCTTGATTTGACTTTATTTTTATTTCTCTGTGTAAAAAGTATTCACTATATTTCTGTTTCACGATTGAATTTTTTCAAAGCTACACTCCATTTGTCGGTATGTTGAAAATACATAAAATCTCAGAAATGCATCTTTTTGTATGAAAAGTTATTAAAAACTAAGCTGCTGAAGTACAAGTTCATTGGTCATTGTCTGTTATTATTCTGCTACCACTGTAGTTTTTAGATATTACAATTATATTACGCACTGCTAGCCTAGAGGTGGCTATATGGATCCAGTTTTAAAATTATTATATTTAGAATAATTTTAATGTTCTCTGCCAACATTTATTGAAAAACAGAAGGGGAAGAAAAGATAAAATGACCATTTTAAGGAGAATATATGCTAATCTTTCAGTATTTTTTCCTAATAAAGACAAATAAAATAATTTTGTCTAGCATTAAGGCTTTGCTAGGGTTTAATTTTAGAAAGCTTTTTCACAAGGGGAAACAATGACATTAAGAAAAAGCCTCACACCCTTGCATTCAAGTTTACTTCCAAACTGTACAGCTAGTGAATAAAACTGATTATCAGTAAGGTTTGCTAGTTCAGTTCTTTGGGTTCTTTCTACGGGTGTAACTTCCAGGGAACAACTCTGTGTCTCCTAGAGACATTTAAAGAAGCTCTTTCATATGGAGCTTACTAAAAGGGGTTAAGGTATTGTCTCTTCAAACAGGTTTGTTTTTTTTTTTTTCTGAGAAGAGACTTGGGACAGATAAATGCAGATCTTAGTGGCTTCTTATATAAAACAGGTGTTCATCACTGTGTAATTTCCCTTGGTGACACATAATATTACTGCAATAAATACAGAATATATACATACTCATAAGCACTATTTGCTGATACTCTGCTGATTAATTTCTTATGCATAGATGGAGGACTCTTGAAACATGCTCTAGGAATTGTGTTTTGTGACTTTTTTCATCCTATTGTGCCTAAATATTTTGCATATTTTGTCATTATATGGAGTATGCATTCTTCCATCAGAAGAGTCAGGCAGCTGCAGACTTAAAATGCAGGTAGCTTCTCGCCAAGAACAATGAAATTCAATTATTATTCATAGTAAGATGGATTATCTTAAAAGGCAACACTTTTTTCTTAAATAGGAAGGAATTAATTTTATTTTGAAGTTACTACTTGATGATGTATATATGTATCTTATAAACACAACTTAAGTACAGAATTTTATAAAAGAAGTGATTCTGTTTAGTTTATATCCAGCACCTTATTGTGAATGTAAGCAGACTTCATCGTGATGTTCACGTTGGTAGTTTATACTAATTTAACTCCAGTAAATAAATGACTGGGAAAAGCCTCTCCTCTTTAAATCTCCAGTAGTTTTTAAAAAAAATTCTTATGACTGCAAGCTGTTTGCACGCACAATAAAACATATGGTTTTGGTTCACATTAGCACTTGTACTCTAGCTTCTTTTATTTATTTTTCATGAAGCTGGAAAGCAGTTTTAGCTCATCTTAGTATTGTCCCAGTGCTTTTATTTCTTATTAGCCTCATAAGGTTGCAAATATTGTAGCCTTCTACAGTGAAACAAAGAACTCTCTGCATGTCAGCACCTGTTAACAAGGTTGCTGATCATCTTTCTTGCTCATCTGTCATCTGCCCTGACATTAGGGCACTCGTTGATGGACTGTGCAGATGTCCGGTTGCATTAGACCAATACAATTTTGGATAAATCATAATGTGTTTGTGGCTAGAATATGCTTGTTTAAAAAAAAGATGATCCTACAAAATTTAGACTGGATGACAGCTGTACTCAAAGGATCATCTTAAGTTTCAGCTTACTGAATTAATATTTGTGCATAAAAAGGCTTCATTTCACTAAGGAAAGTGAAATACGTCAGAGAGCCTTTAAGACATACTGTTTCTTTTCTGAGTTACAGAGTAGTTCATATGTCATGGCACCAATGAAGGAAGTATAAAATAGTGTCACTGTGAAAGTGGCTAATTTCCTTTGGCTTTGTCCTGTTGCCATTTATTAGCCCTGTCAAAATAGAGTTTAATGTGTTTTTACATCACAATTTTAAAGGAATATTTACTGGTAAGGATAATATTGTTTCTTTATTTCTAGCACAGAATTCTTGGTAGACATTACATGGAGAGTGGATTCAAAATACTATTTAGCAATTTATATGCATCAAGATGAGGAACTTATTTGCCAACAAAGTCCAGTTGGAAGTGCTCTTAGTTGTGGAAAAAAGTGTGAAAACACAGTGGACACAGCTACACCTAGCCATTTTTTCAGCTTCTTCTTATAGGAGATGGAAATCCTGGGCTATTTCTCAAATACATGGGGATAATCAAAGACTGAAGAAGGTCTAAGTAGGATATCGTTTATTTGGAGTGGCATTCCCAGATGCTTAAAGTTGCAAGCTCATTCAAATGTGAGCAGGAGGATATGAGCTGCGTGAAGACATTACAGCAATAAAACTTCCTTAATGTCTAACGCTGTGGGCTAAATGATTTTTTAGCATGATGGGAAATATACATCTAATCGGTACTTTGGGAAAATTTGTATTGGACCAAGAAAGAAGAAAGTGAGCATGCCTATTAAAATATCTGCAACAGTAAGCATGTAAAGACATGTATCATAACTGCAATTTGAAATTGAATCCTTGAAGAGAATAACATGTTGAAACTCTAGTGCAAGCAGGGTAGTTTGGTTTTTTTTTTTTTTTTTTTTTTTTAATTCATCAGATATTGAAGGAAGAATCATCAGTCTTTTCTTCAATTTGAACTGTTTGGGTGTTATAAAAATTATTTTTGCACTGGTATGGAGTACTTTTCTCAACTGAGATTTAAAAATATAAAAATAGTAAGATCTTATTCTGCATAGCTGTTTGAGTTAATTCATTGCTTGTAAAACTGGAAAAGAGAATCTTGACTAAAGGTCAGATAGCTTAATAGTAGGATTTTATAACTTTGTGCAATCCAAACACTATCTGATTGGAAATAATAAAATTTACATGCATATTTAGCTCCTAGTAACACTGAGTTACCAACAGAAGCTGCACTTAATTACAGGTTTGC
This sequence comes from Tetrax tetrax, assembly GCA_009806455.1. NCBI lineage: Eukaryota > Metazoa > Chordata > Aves > Otidiformes > Otididae > Tetrax > Tetrax tetrax. Next base: position 75,928 of record WHYT01015438.1, read on the forward strand.
TAATGATCTCTGCAGCACTGATCTGGATCCACATACTTAACTCTCGATGAATTCAAAACAGCATGGATGATAAAATGTTTCATGATTGTTCAGTCCAGCAGAAGCCAGTGCTGTATCTGCTACAACCAACTCTTACTTCATGTGCAAAGATTTGTCTTTAATAACAATAAACACAATTCAGTTTCAAGTATTTTCTACAAAAGCAGAACTAAAGGTCGCTGCAGCTAAGTAGGCACTCAGAACTGGCAGTTGCTTAGGGATACGTCTCCAAATCCGTATGTGAGGTAAAGAAACAGAGTAAAATGAAAAAGATAGTAACCTTGAGTTATATTTCTTGTAGCTGACCACACTTCATTGCAACATAATAATTTCTGATAATCCAGAAAATTCTTTCTTCTCCAACAGAAGACAGAAACTATGATAGATATCTTTAGAAATGATGCGCGGTAAATTATCTATATTTAGCAGTTACAACAGTATCTGTGTTCTGATAAACAGACAGTGCATAGCAGGTTTATTGCAACATGTGTAGATGCTGATTAGATGGTGATGGATAAAATAAATTTTTTCCATAAATTTATGCGATGCCTATGCAGTTTGCAGCAAATAACATAGCAGGCATGTAGTGTATTCCTGCATGCTAGAATCTATTTCTTGTTGAAGGTGACAAGACCTTCAAGCACCCTTTTCTCTTGGCCTAAAAATACAAATAAGTAAAACTTGACAGTGAGCTGAAAGAACATGAAGTGGCATCTGTGCTTTAAGAGTTCAGAAAGTTCAAGTAGTGTAGCCTTGTCCTGAGTATATATGACCTATGAAGTCATAGAACAATGAGGTTGATCAGAAACAATTTCCCTAGCCAGTGTTATCGAACAAAGATCTATGACAGGTGTCATGTGAAGCCAGCTTTGAGTAATCAACTCAGATGGCCATTTACAGGTGGATCAGAAGGCAGTCACCATTTGTGCAAATTCCGGAAAAAGCTATGAAATCAAATCTCGCAGTCCTTAATGTGACTCTGAGCCTGCCTGTTACCATGCGGAGGCAATCTGCTCACGTGAGGTGCAGTGTGGAATCTAAAGGTGTAACCACTCACCGAGCAGAACTGAAAGTCTGCAGAAGGTGCCTGGCAGTGTGTTTGTCCTTTCAGAACAAAGGAAAAAACACATTTGTCACATTTTCAAGGAAGATCACAGATGCCAGTATTTCTGGGTCACTTTGCACTTCATCCAGTACCCTTTAATGGGTACTGTCTAGCCTTTAAGGAGAGTCAGTATTTTTGTCTATTGTTGAGAAAGAAAAGAAAAATTGGAAGAAGCTTCAAATTTGTTTTGATATATGACAGCACTGTGTGGTTGTAGACACAGACAAAGCAGTTTATAATAGTTTTTCCTCTTTTCCCCAAACGCACTTTATGCTTTAAAAGTATTTGAAACTAACTTTAAAGGAAGTTGCTGACCAGCAGTTTTATGACTTGATTTGTTTTAAAGCCCAAATGGCTTAGGGAAATGTTTTACAGAAGATATAATCCATCCACATGGAATAAAGCCTGGAAAATTAGGTGGCATAAACCTAAAACACAAAATACATTCTCATGACTTTGCACTTAAGCTGTTGCTTACTGAACTAATTTAACAGTGGCTATGTATTGTTTATTGCCTATAACTACACTTTCTGGAAGTTGGAAAATATTTTAGAAGTGCTTTATTCAAAAACCTTTATTAATAATGTTTTTGATCTGGTTGTTAGAATCCCTATCTGACATACAACTTTGATCAGCATGTAGAATAGCTGCAAAGCCAGTAACAGTGCTACTGTTTGTCCTTGTGTAATGACTTCGTCAGCAGTGCTGTAAAATTGCATTTATCTTTCCTGTTGATTTTCCTTTTTATAAATTGATTCCAAATTATTTCCCTAATGCGTTTGCCTTTTTTCTCTCAGACACAAACCTATATGCATCTAGGCAAGGGAGGATAGTCTGGAGTGCTTCATAACCTTTTGCTTTTCACAAATATTTTTGTGTGTATTTTTAAATACAAACCCGGTAATAAAGCAGTTACCAGTACAGCTTTTTGTGGATTCAGAGCTCCTAAATCTGAACAAAACAGTGTTGATTTTACATCAGTAATGCCTATTTACAAATTGAGTCCCTTGAGTTATAAATGTACATCATATATATATTTACACTGTTTTTTATCAACTGATGTCCTTAGTGTTGAAGTGATGCTAGGGGAAATATTAAGTATAGAGAAGTGATGCCTTATCTGAAAGCAGCATTAAACAGTTGTTTGCATCTGCGTTGGCACATCCTGTGATACTGAAGTTTTTTAAAATAGTCTGCTAGATGTTTTATGACTTTGGTACTTAGTTGATTTCAAAGGGGGCTAAGATGTTTATTAGTAAACAATCAAGGACTAATAAGGGAGGTGAGGGTGGTCAGATCCCTACATATATCTTTCATGGAAAGACTAGAACATGGTGGGAGAGCAGGCAGCAGAAGTTACAAAACCTGGACCAGTTGAGATTTCATCTATTTGATTATCTGCCTTGAATATTTAGTTGGGCTATTTGTCTTCCTTTTTTTATTTTGTAAAAATGAACATAAGCATTTTAAAAACATTTTAATGGGCTAGCATACAGTTATTTAATTTAATTACATTGAAAAGTTTCATGGATTTGTATTAAATGCTTGTTATCTTTATTGATTTCTATTGATAGACAGACTATTGTATTTCTTGTGTGTTTTCAGTAGTATACCCGGGAACAAAGCAAGCTGGTTTTGCATAAATGTAACTGAACTGATACGTAAGAGTTTATTATTGACAATTAGCAAAGAAAATGCATTATATTACAGACAATTAACTTTTTATACACCTTCTTGAGCAACATAAATATTCAGTATTTAATCTGCATAAAGCACTTTATTTTAGTGGTTATTTTATTATTAATACGGGGAGCATCTTAGAGGTATTGTCATGGATTAATCCCAGCTGGCAACTAGGCCCCACATAGCTGCTCGCTTACTCCCCACCCCGAGTGGGATGGAGGAGAGAATCAAGAAGGTAAAAGTGAGAAAACTCATGGGTTGTGATAAAAACAGTTTCATAATTAAAAAGAAATAATAGTAGTAATAATAATAATAAAATGTAAAAAATAGGAAGAAATGTAGAGAAAAATAAAACCCCAAAAAAAGATAAGTGATGCAAATGAAAACAATTGCTCACCACCGACTGATGCCCAGCCAGTCCCTAAGCAGTGGCCTCCCTGCCAACCTTCCCCCTAGTTTTATTGCTGAGCATGATGTCATATGGTATGGAATATCCCTTTGGTCAGCTGGGGTCAGCTGTCCCAGTTGTGTCCTCTTCCAACTTCTTGTGCCCCTCAGCCTGCCATTTGGTGGGGTGCTGTGAGAGGCAGAAAAGGCCTTGACTCTGTGTGGGCACTGCTCAGCAGTAACTAAAATATCCCTGTGTTATCAATGGCTGTTTCCAGCACAAATCCAAAACATAGCCCCATACAGGCTAGTGTGAATAATTTAAATGCTATCCTAGCCAAAACCAGTACAGGTATCTATCAAAAGCTCTCTTAAGGCCTGTGATCAAAAAAAAAGAACCTAGCTGTTTATGCTACCTGTGGCCAGTCCTTTTGGAAGGACTGACTGCAACGCTCCTAAGGCTTAACCTCAATTAGTCAGATTTCGAGTTTGAGATACAAACAGTGGTTGAAAGTAAATTGAAAAAGCTTAAACTTAAATCAATTAGCTGCCTTTATTCTGTAGAAGTCAAATTGGTTTGGGGATTTTTTAGAAAATGGATACCCATTGAATCTAGTGTGTTCTAAGAAAAGCATATTGCTGCATTGCAATGTCAGTAAAATAAGGTGTGGATCTGTTTCTCTTAATTCCTTGATTGAAATTGGCTTCTTTTGAATATAAAATGGTTAATTTGTATGGGTTCAAATAGGATTTTTTTTTTTTTCTGTTCTTTAAATACATCCTGAAAGAGACCACAGTCTGTGTCAGTATAGCCTTCTTGTTCCAAGTGTTTTATTTTTGGATTCAGTTGTTTTGTTTTTTTTTTGTCCTGAGCTTTAAAAACTACGTTATCTCAGAAGTGCCGTTGTCCTAGTATGTCATGAATGGTTGACATAGTTATTTCAGTAGTAAGTTCTGAACTGTTTGAGGTCCAAATATTTTAAACAATTAAAAAAAGGAATCAATAAAAGCTAAAAAAAAAAAATCTACAATACCTTATAATTTGTCAGTTGTCCTTGTTTTAAATATGCAGGGGCTATTGCCAAAATAACTAGAGAAGAGGACGACTAGTTATCTGCAGTAAAAATACAAGGCATAGTAATGTGCGCAATCAACATGACAACATTAAATAACTCAGTAAAACTTACTTTATTATAGTAACTGTGCTTACTGGAAAAATGAGTAATATGTACCCTGGCCATTCAGAGAACAAAATTTCTCGTGGAAGAATGATATAAAATGTATAATTGTGTATTTAAAAAATAGATATATTCAGAGAAACGGTGCTATTTGTAACTAAATATTTATATTAATATTCACTATCTTCATGTTATTTAAAATTAATATAACAAATTGCTATTTGCTTACCATATCATGGTTGCCTTTTCCAGGCAGATATAGATATGGGTAGTTTTCAAGACGATTTCGCAATTGCAGCGATTTCCACGAGGTGGTGCCCAAGCAATAAATTTCAAACTGATAATGTAATAACTGACTGTTAACAAGCTGCATTTGAAAATATTACTGTCAAACAGATGTTCTTCTCTTTGCTGTATCTAACTTAAGGTGGGAATGATGAGGTCGGGAAGGCTAATGAATGTATTATGTGGTGGAAAAGTCATTTCCTCTAGCCCAAAAGACAGAAAACCCATTATTTTTTTACAGCATGATACCAGGGGTTTGTGTCCATTTTGACATGGAATTCTCATGATCCTTTTTGTAGCTCGTAGTTTTGTTATTCTTTATATGCTGTCCACTTCTTGCTATGAGTCAAAGAACTAGCATTCATAAAGAGATTATAGCAGTTGCTCTAAGCAAAATATTAGTGGCTTCAATAGATTTAAATAAATCTATCATAGAAAAAAATACACTGGATGCTGATTCACTGATCATTCAACAGTAAATAAAAAATGTAGACAGTACGATAATGCAAAGAGGCAGATGATGTGAGAGAATTAGAATGACTATAAGCAAAGCAGACAGTTTGGCGTAAGTGTTTTTCCCACTTTGATCAAATAGAGCTATTTTACTTGCCAAAGTGCTGCATCAGTTTTTTGGGGTTTTGCTTTTTTTTTCTTTTAACATCCTCTGCAAACACCTTATTCATCTCCTCCTTCAAATTATAGAGACCATTTGTAATTTAAAGTTCACTGTGAAAGCCTCTGAAGAAGAGTCAATAATTAACATTGCAGGCTTTGTTGTTGTATGATTCTTAGCCACCAAAATAGGAAGCTTGGCTTTTGTTTCTTTTTTTGTTGCTTGGGGTTTTTTTCTTTTCTTTTTTAACCTCTGGCCTTTTTTTTCCTTTTTTTTTTTCAAATTAACTGATCAACTCAAATTCTACCAAAACCTTAAATGGCCCTACCTCCACTGCAAGCATTGCTCTTGGCCAGCTGATG
>WHYT01015438.1:81631-223283 GCA_009806455.1 Tetrax tetrax
TTTTTTTTTTTTTTTTTTTTTTTTTAGTGGAACAATAGCAACACATTTGAAATACAATATGCTTTCTTTTTTGTTCATTGTTCTAATCTCAGGGATGTAAAATATAATTTGTACACTCTTCTGGAAAGAAAACTATTTTTAAAGAACAAATAAGTCTCCTAGTTATTTTACTTTGACAGCTGATAGAGCAGTAATCATCCTATTTGAATAAACTTGAAGGGTCTGTGAATAAGGAAGTCTCATATACTTCGTTATGCAGCTGGTTGGGAGTAGAGTGATGACAGATTCATGAAAAACAAATCAACCTTTCCCTTCTACTTTTATTTAGATATTGCACATGGAGACTGCCTGCTCTTGCAAGGTATTTAGTCACCAAACTCCTACCCACATATGTTTGAGGGTCTGAGTTCAAGTTCATTGATGGTCCATGTTATAGACATTTGGTTCAGCCAGTTAGAAAGAACAAAATAACTTGCAAGATTTCTGTCTATATTCAGATGTTGAGCACTTTCATTGTTGGAACCCATTTGTATCCCATATGTAGGTTTTACCGTTGTCACCAAATCGTGTCTGTTTATTTACTGGATCTTTATACAGGTACATTTAATAAGGATTTTTGTTTTGGTTTGAAAAAAAAAAAAAAAAAATCACTTTTGCTAGAGACTAAACTTGTTTCTTTTCATTATTTTCTAACTTATATTTACAGTGAGTAACTACTGACAGAAGTAATTGATTAACTGTTTGGCTACTGATCAATAAATGTAAGAAGGAACAGAGCAAAAATTAATGTTTAATACCTTTGTAATCTATGGTGAATATGCTATAAACATGTTATATGTGTACTGCTACCCAGCCTGTCCATAACATTTGAGAATAGCTAGCACTGATTCTCTCCTGTTAAGAGTTCCATTAGAGAGTCTGGCTAGCGTTTGTCATTCTGAAGCTCTGTGATTCCTTTTCTCTTTGAGATGCGATAGTGGGACAAGAAGATTTTATAAATGCACTTTGATTATAAGTAATATAAGTTTGAGGGCCTCTTCTGTTTAGATGTTTTTCACGATTGTTTTTTTTTGTGCGTGCTCTTGTGGATGAGAGAGCAATATGGACTGTCTGTGAGCAGAGTAATTTAATCAGAACTCACCTCTTTCTAAGTCAGACAGCTCATTCTGTCTTCTAATTCTACATGACTGTACAAAGGTAGAATTACAGTTTTCCCACTGGTACTGTTAAAATGCTTCATTACAGGCTCCTTTGCATCTTTCAACAATTTAACAGCTCAAAAAATTGTTTCTTTCACTTAGTATCCTGTGCTGTGCATAAACTGCCTTCACATTTGTTTTTGACCATTTTAACTTTGTGTATTTGTATTTTCTTTCGTCCTTTTCCAGTTCTTGTGTGCATCTGCCTTCACTATTACACCAATTGAAAACTAATTAAAATGCCTAGTTGATGTATACGCAAAGTTTACTTGGCAGTTGTCTCCTGGGAGTTCACAAAGGCTGCATGTGTATGTAGGCTTTAGGCACAGTCTAGCAAGAACTTGAGACCCTCATTCTAAAATCTCAGATAGCTGTGGTGCAAAGCCAATAGCTCTGACTGAGCATTAAACTGTTACGTTGGCGAAACAAACAGCCTACGCAGAATCAGTAAAACCGGTGGTTGAATTGCAGGTGAGAAAAGATTAAAGGAGGTTAAAGGATCAGTGATTTATTCTTAAGGTGGGAGAAAATAGCCCAAGGAAACTGGGTGCAGAAACTTTCTATATTTTACACTATGGTCTGTGATTCTTTTTGATTCACAAGAGAGGAATTGTGAAAGTGGATGGAATAGAAAACACAGTTCTCAATATAAACATTGGGATCTGTCCTTCTGTTTTCTGAAATCAGTTTAGTACCTGTATTTCAATGACTGAAACATAGTATTCATGTTGATTACCTTATTTAGGTGTTTTTTCAGTTATCAAAATAAAGTGAAAGTACTAAGAAAATATTTCATATAGTAGATATCCATTAAAGGATGCTTGTGTGGAACAGATAATTGGAAAATTTGTGAAGTGAATGCTGGCATAAATACTCACAGCATGTACTTTATCAGTGATCTGAGAGCGCAACAGTTTTCAATGCCATTTGACTTTCTTAGAAAAGCCTGGATAAAATCAGTGGTATTAACACTACAGCTCCTGAAAGCCAGAATGCACTAAAGGATAACTAATAAGGCCAGTGAGGCTCAGGCAGTGTTTTGAGTCCCCAGCAGAAGTCTGGCGGGGCAGCAGAGGAGTGGCTTAGCCTTTCAAGGTATTGGCCTCCTGGTGAGCTGATATTAGTTCTTCTGGAGGAAGCAGAGGAGCACCTTTCTGTTTGTACCTTCTAATTAATGTGTGAATGTCAATTTGTTGCGGCTGTATGGGTGGGAAGGTTCATTCAAGTTCCCAGTATATCTTCTAAAATTCTTGACAGCAATCGCTATTGTTTACTTACTGCAAAAAGCAGTTGCTGAAGTCTTTCGTCTAGATGGTGATTCAGAAAAACTAGGAGAGTCAAGGCAACTAGAGGAAAAAACTTTCCATATTTTCTCCACCTGAAAGTTTGTCACTGTTAACAAGAGCGAAAGCATGTTAAGAGCTTTAAATGCTCTTTTAAACGTTGCCTTGACAGCATCTCTTTGTGCAAATACAAGTGTCCTCTCACTGTTAGTCCTTTTTTCCACTGTTCTACATTTTTGCAAGAAAAATTACAAAATTATTTCTTAAAATACTTGTTTCATGTTTTGGCATTCATTTGATTTCCTATATTCTTTTAACAGGAACTAGATTTGACTAATGATCGTATCATATCATATGTCATCATATCATATTTTAAAATGTATATGTAGACATAGATATGTATAAAATCTATGCTAATTTGAAAGTAAATAATTGTGCGTTTGGGCTTGTACAGTAAGCCTCTTTCCAGCAGGTTTAGTAGAACGCTTTTAACACTCCTTTGTTTCAGTGTTAAAAATAAATTTAAAAGTGTTTTGAAGTTGAAATGCGAGGCCCTCATAAGAAAGAAGCCTCTTGTCTTGGGAGTTTGAAACTTCCTTGGCTTCAGGTGGAGAGCCAACGATTCACATGCTGATTTCAGCTTTTTTCATAACACTGCATAGAAAAAAAAACAAGTCATACAGGCTGGAACAGAAGCTCCATACCTAACTCAATTGTACATTGATAGTTGTTATTCTCTACCACTGAAAGGGCATGCAGGTTCAAGAATGGGTGAACGGTGCTGTTAATTCCTTTCTCAAATATTTTAAATCCTGTGGAACTTTGAAGACTGGATTAGTTTAAATTCTTTACCAAACAGCAGCCTGTATTCTTCAATGTTCCTGACCCAAATATGTCATGATGACAAATATATTGTATAAAGATATAGCAAATCACAATCATTAACTGTTGTGTGAGGCTCAAATAATTTCTCCTCTTAACAATTTGAAGATGTGTCTACTTTAGTATGAAAAATAAACTAGATGAAACTGCTGGTTGTCATATTGACAAATTGATCGTTACATTGCTGTCATTTTTAATTTGTAGATTAACAATTTTCTCAGACAAAAGTAGTACCTTGTTTTAAATTTACCTTTTACTTTTGTGTTTTCTCTCTTCTTCTTAATCACTCTAATAATTCCCTCAGAAATTACACAAAATTATAGCCTCCCAAATGTTTCGAAGAAAGCCACTTCTGAGTCACGCCTTTCAAAAGCACTCAGAGCTTTACTGCAGCATCCCACTTGATGGAAAGTCATGTAGCTTTTCTATGTTTCCCCTCGCCTTTATGCATAGTTTCATTTTGGTCATGGGTTACTACTACAAAAATCTCTTTGCTAAAGCCATCACTCACATGAGACTCTCAATTTTGTGATGTAAAACATTTAAACATTATTGAAAGCCAATTCAATGCTTAAGACTCTAGCCTTAGGGCTCAAAAAAATCCTGCATTCACTTTCATGCATTTTTGGTTGTAATTTTGAAACCAAACCTAAAATTTTAAATATGTGGAAGACCAGCGTCCCTAGATGGGATCTGTTAGCCTCTGTTATTCATGTATTTAATTGCTGTCTTAAATCTTAACCAGTTTCTTTGTTTGACGTTTGTTAGAACTTTTAGGCAATGAAATGGTTCAAACACTGCTGTTCTACACTCTGTCCTATACAGGAGAAATTAAGACCATGAAAGTGCTACATCTGTTTTACTTAAAAGATTAATCGTATCTATGGACTTATTTTTGCTCACGTTCATTTTTATTTTCTAAATTTTAGAATGGAATGTAAATACATCTTTCTAAATTAAAACTAGAACACAACAATTTTCTCAAAATTTCAGTAAGGAGATCTTCTGCTCATTTAACTGTTCTGTTCACCTCAGAAAAATCATACATGGGGCTAAGCATGCTGAGTCATCTGGAAAAGGTATTTTGTGCCTAAATAATCACTTTAAAAGGAAAAACTTTGCATTCTTTCTAGAGAAGCATAATTATATTCCTTCTAGGAGGAAGATTAGGAATGGTAATTCTATAAGTAGGTAGTCATTATTTTATCATTTAGTATTAGCTATAATAATGTTAGTCATGATGAACTAATGTGGTATTAATGTGGATTTCATATGTACTCTCTTAGGAATGTAATTGCAATTTACTGTTTTATTCATGTTCAGTAATTCTGAAGTGTTGCTGAATTAACAGATCCACTTAGCCTTAATCACTACTCACCTCATGTTATATCAATGACAGCTTTTGCTTATGAAGACCTTGTACCACTTACAAAACTGGGGTGGAACCAAGAGATTGTAAGCATTTAAACAAAACCAGAAAATAAGGTAATAGTTGGGAAAAGTATGGTTGATTTTTCTAGCCCTTTTGCTGGGATGGAGTGAAAAGGCAGATGCTTTGCAAAGAACAGCTGAACTTAAAATGCTTATTACCCTAAGGAGAATCTTACAGACTCTGGAGGTATCTATCAGTGAGGAAGGAATTACTGAAATGAAGAGTGGCCTAAGTAATATGAGAAATATGAATCTGTTTCTTTACGTCACTGCAGGGAACTCCCTATTTTTTTTCATTGTATGAATCTGTTCTAGTTTGGCTTAGGCTTTTTTTCCTTTAAAAAAAAAAAAAAAGGTATAGGAGCTGAATGTGAGGTCTGAATGCACAGATGGATTTTTTGCTTATGGAAGAAACTCTTCTTCCTCTTCAGCATTCAGTTTTATTGCTATCCTCTGATTAAGTATCACCACTGTGCTGGTACTCATGAGGTCTTCCTTCAGTTTAATTTTTTTAATTTTCTGTAGTACCATTTAGATTCACATCTGTCTGATTTTATGAACAACAAAAATGCTGTCTTTTTTTTTTTTCTTTCTAGTAACTTCATAATCTGCTAAGAGATAAAGCCATATATTTCAGTAATGCTCAAGATGTATTTTTGTGAGAGCACAAATAAATGCCCAGGACTCCTAGCACAGAGTCTACAAGGTGACAGGATTTGTGGGTTATACATTTATTTACTTGATAAGATTAATGTTTATCTTTTTTTTTTGTTGTTCAACTTGAGAAGACAAATGCCACCTGCATAATACAGAAATCATCCAGAAACACCATTCTCTTTTGTATAGACATTAAATAAAATTAAATTTATTCTGTAAATCTTTGAGTGTAACTGGTTTTTGTTTGTCGTAGGCTGATAAAAGCCAGTAGAACCAGCTCCAAGCTGCATTGAGCTATAAGAAATTTTGTACTAGAAGAATTTGGTTCGTACTTCTCTGTAATTATACATTTACTAGGAGGTATCAAAATGCTGAGATATTAAGGGCAGCGGCAGCTGCAGTTTGACAAGCCTAAGTCACAGTTCAGAATGCATTAGAGCAGCAAAATTTTGCTGTATCATTACCTTTTTCTATTAAAATTTTAGAAAAATTTCATTGTTATTAAGAATCAAGTATAACCAAGGCAAAAAAGATACACACAGAATGGAAGGACAGTATGCTGAGGTCACTGCTGAGGAAGAACCAAAGTGTCAGTGAGTATTAACAGGCTGGAGACCGGTTTCCAATGTAATGCTTCTGGTTCAGGGGGCAACATAGTATTTGGCTATGTTAACAAAATAAATTGATTTAACCAGTCACATGGAGAAACGCGACGTCATTTTAAAGGTGGAACTGCTCTAACAGATGATCAAGGAATGTGGTAAAACCAACCCTGAGTCCTGTAACCAATACTAGTTGTCACTTTGAAAGATTTTCCTGGAAGGCATGATATTAGACTAGGAAACACAGAATAAATTCCATAGTTTGTGCTTGAAGTCAGATGAGACACTTAGAATAACACTTTTTGGCATTATAAAATAAGATTTTTTTTTTCCACCTTTCTATAAATGTGATTTGTTTGAAGTTCTAGATGTTTTTGTAGTTCAGACCTTTTTTTTTTTTGTAGTTCAAGCTTTGCAATATGTAGGCATAGGCAATGGAGGGTTTTTTTAAGCACTTCAGGAGACATTCAATGAATGTTTAAGTACTGCAATAGCTGATGTTCTGCATCTTGTACTATCAAAGTGCAGGATCAAGAATCCAGATTTATTTTATACCAGATGATTAGAAGCTAAGAGGATGAAAAATCTCCAGGTTGACTAAACAGCCTTCAAGAGCTAATGAGTAGGAAATGTTTTAACTTGGAGCCTATGCCAGAGGTTCAAAGTTACCTTTGACCATGAGTGGATAGGTCCATATTCCTCTCTACATTGTGCCACTTTTTTGTTGTCCAGAGAACGTTCATAATCAACACTTAACACAACGTTGAAACTATTCATTCCAATAACTGACAAAGGTATTTAAAATTAAGTTTTCTCCTTTGGAAACCTAACAAGATTGTAATGAGAATCAGGATGTATTAAGTTCCTTCTGGACCATGTTAGGTTTTATTCCACAGTGGGGGATTTAAATTAATCGAGTGTGAACAGCAAACTAAGGTTTGCCTAAAAAACCCTAGGTCAGTGTTTTTGTGGGCATCTGAAATCTCAGTATCATTTTAGTTGCCAAAATACTGTTCAGAATTGTATTCCTTTCTATATTTGTGAATAGTTTATAAACACATACTGACACAAAAGTGCATTGTGAACAAGATTTATAGTTTCCCTTTATTTTAAGAATACTGCTGATTTTGAAACACAATAATTGGAGTTTAAATGCTTTAAAAGGAAACATTCTATAGCATTTGTTTCTGGTTACATGAATTCTGATTGTATCCACTCTAGCAGACTCTGGCTACAAAATCAGTGAAGTTATATCAGGATTCAACTTTGTACTATGAAGCTTTGGCAGCATCTGTTATTTTACTTCAAAATGCAATTGTCGATATTAATAAAATCCTGCCAGTGTTTGTTTGTTTGTTTCTCTTTTTTGATTAAAAAAAAAGATTAAAAGAAAAAAAAGCAAGCCTTTGAATGCAGCAGTAATTACCATGTGATTTTATTCTAAAAGCTACCAATAGTAAGATTTTGAAATAATAATCTTATCATTTATACTACTTAAAAGGAGAAAGGATTGTAAGGGAGCTGATCATTAGCTGTAGACATTAAAAATGTATTTCATAATGTCAAGTCCTACTGTGGCTGGACGTTAGCTGAATATAGCACAGTACTATATGATACATTAACTGGACTGAGACACTTAGATACTATATCCTGTTAGCAAAATAAGAAATATAAACTAGCTCCTCCTAGAACAAGTAACCAGTTTCCTTTGTATAAACATAGGCAAGTTAATGCTGAAATTTATTTTGACATGTCAAACCAATTTCAAGTGTTTTCTAGCACTTTAGTGGATATTTTGCTGGTTTTGTCTTAATTACATGTTTTACTTTAAAAAAAAAAAATCACAATAAAGCCACAAAACTAACCTCAGGCTTATGATACATCTGCAAATATTTTGCAATGTTTAATAATTTAAATTCAAATGAAAATTTGCTTTTAGATTTATTGTTAGAAAAAAATCTCTATAAAATAAGCTATTGGCGTAGTTCTGTTAGGTTTTCATCAGTGTCTTTTTCCACCCACAGTTGCAGTGGGAACAACATCTGACTCTTTTTCCCATAATCAATATAATCTCTTGAGTTCAGTTTCGAAATCAGCTGCAGAGAGTAACAATTAGAGGTTAGTAGGCTTGATAGATTTTATAAGAAGCAATTATGTCATTAACAAATTATCAAGTTATCGAGCTGTCTCATAGAAATAATATGGAAAAAGCAGAAAGCTGCTGATTGTAACAGAAAAAAAGAGATGTGTCTATGATAGGAAGAAAATTTTATTAATTGAAGTGAGCTATCTAGAGTTAATCTTCAGAGCTTTAGTGATGCTGGGAGTCAGGTGCTATATCCAATAATTGATTTTAAAAGCAAGACATAGAGATCCTATTTTGTTACCTAAACAAGAGTTTAAGTGGACTTCAGGAACCTAAATCTAGCATTTATGTGTTGAAAACCCCTAGATTGCTATTGCTTGACAATTATGACTATTATTTACAAGCTTCTCTGGCATAGAATCAGATACCTTCTGTGGAAAATTGTAGATTCTGAGTTGTGGGCTACCTGTCTGTGTTACATTAAACAGCATTCAGACAGGCTCTGTGCTTGGATTCTGCATGGCCAATGGAGCATGAGGTATTTTAGGGTTTTTTATTCATGTTGGTATAGTGTCTTTTGAAGGACTTAGGAAGGCTGATTGTCTTGGGGGAGGAGTGTCACCTAAGGGCACATTTTGACTGGGATTTTAGTAGGTTTTTTCATCTTCTGTTTCTCAATTAACTGTAAATCTGCCCTAACCATCTGAAAACTTGGATATGATGCCCTCCAAGGAGATAGAATCTGTGGATTTAAGCCTTTCAGTTACAGCAAGGATTTACATTTTCTCTTCCACTTTAAGTAATGCTCCAGCTGCTATTCTAAAGGTCAGCACCTCAACTAAAAGTATCCGCATTGTAAATGAGGAAAATAAGCCCTGTTCAGTTATTTAAAGGATGAGAGCGCAGGTATGCAAGCATTTGCGAGATTAGATCCCAAGTTGCTGAATGTGACTCCCTAAAATCTGGAATAACACTGTTAAGAAGCAGGAGTCGTAGATGGCTTCCGTCCCCGGAACTACCCTCTGGGCTTGTTCTGGGCAGCTCTTCTTCAAGCAGTTCTCCTCTTCACCCTCTATGCTGTTCTGTTGTATTCTGTCCAAAAGTTTCCAGCTTTACCACTTCCAAGTGAACAGAGGTACCTTCCTAAGCTTTTGGATTGTATCTGTAGTCAGGTGTCTTCAAGACTAGGGACGCAGGAATTGATGCACCCCTAATTGTACTGTTGGATCTGTTTCCCAATGTAATTATAAAATTGTGATTTTTTTTTTTTAGAAAGTTAACAAATGGAACCACTGTTGTATTTACTGTCCTAGAAATTAGCTAGAAGAGCCAAGCTGACTTTTCAGCTCCTTCTGCCTTCTCTCCCACAATTTTTTTCTTTTTTTTTTTAAAAAAAAAACAAAACCAGAACTTATAGTCTTATTCTATCCTGCAGATACTGATAATGATGATGATGATAAATATTTACATGCATAATAAGGGGATACTTAATATTAGATCTTTCTATCTAGTTTTCTCTCTTCTCTTTCAGAAATATAAGCAGTTTTCTGCCCTTTTTGGCCAGCAGATTGGTTATGGTGCTAATGAATTAACAGACAAAGCAATAATATTTTGATTGAAAACAGACTGCACATTTTTATATAAGAAAATGTATTTTTTTCTTCAGCTTATAGGGTATAAACTGCAAAGTTATGTGAAATTATCTAACAAGTTATGTTAAAACATTGCAAAAAAAGAATTTGTGGAAAAAAGAAGTTAAAAGTAAAGAGCAGCTTTTCTTACAATGCAAAGAGATATGATGTAACACCAGATACTTGAGATTCATTTCTAAGTATCCAACCAGTAATCTAAAATGGGCATAGGAGTAGTGTGGGTCCTAATAACTTCATGCATGTAAACTAAAGTGATCAAAAAATTCAAAATTGTTGTACTGTATAAAGCAAGTAATAGAGGAACATAAGCATATGAAAGTACAACAGAAGGGCAATTTTAACTTGACTGTTTTGGAGTAAGATATTTGATATGACTAAGTCACTTGAGCAGAATTGACTAAAACTGCTTGTGTGTATTCGCTCTACAAATTCATACACTTTAATGAGCACTGTAGGATCCTCAGTCTCTATCAACCATAGACATTAAACTGGTTTCAGATACAATATGGAAAAATAAATCATGTATATGTCATCCTTTCTGCTATATCCCAAGAAATTTATGTCATGTCATTTTTTTAAAAAATGCAAATATCTAAAATCAGAACCATGTTAAGCTATGTAATAGAAGTCATATGTAACTTTAAGCGTAAAGAGAAAAGGAAATTACACAGACATATCTACCATGGAATATTCCCATTCTTAGACCAGGACTGCACACGACGCAGAGGAAGGAGAAATAAGGAGTTCCATTTAAGGTATAAAAGAAACAAGATGTTGAAAATCTGTAGTCTAAATGACTAAACATCATCTAATGAACTGAAGCAGGAGTGTTGTATCTTTAAGAATTTTACAGGCTATGTCAAAAGCTGGGTAAACTACAGGGGCAAATTAGAGAATGGCTGAGCTGCTAATTCTTACAGTTAAGTATAATAGAAAGAAAACCTATACATTTGGTCACTTTATCATTTTGAAACTTTTTAAATTATTGTAGATTGTTTTATCCATTGATGTGACAGAATAATTCATTATATAACTCTGCTTATGGATTTGGCAATACTTGTAATTCGAGTTATTAGTAGTTCAAGCAGATTGCTGGGCTTTGAAAGATGAGGTGTGTCAATGGCACAACCAGATGCTCCTCTATTACACTTCACTATCCCTAGTTCTAAGAGCTGGTAATGCAGCTCACTGCGTCCAGCTCTGGAGCCCCCAGTATAAGAAGGATGTGAACCTGTAGGAGTGAGTCCAGAGGAGGGCCACAAAGATTATCAGGGAACTGGAGCACCTCTCCTATGAGGACAGGCTGAGAGAGTTGGGGCTGTTCAGCCTGGAGAAGAGAAGGCTCCAGGAAGACCTGATAGCAGCCTTCCAGTACCTCAAGGGGGCCTACAGGAAAGATGGGGAGAAACTCTTCAGCAGGATCTGTTGTTGAAGAACAAGGGGTAATGGTTTTAAAATAGAGGAAGGTAGATTTACACTAGATGTAAGGAAAACATTTTTTACAATGAGGGTAGTGGAACACCGGACCAGGTTGCCCAGAGAGGTGGTGGATGCCCCATCCCTGGAAACATTCAAGGCCAGGTTGGATGAGGCTCTGAGCAACCTGATCTAGTCAGGGTTGTCCGTGCTCCTTGCAGGGGGGTTGGACTAGATGACCTTTGAAGGTCCCTTCCAACCCAAACTGTTCTGATTCTATAAAGTTAGGAGTAGTGGCTTGAAGGAGATTATAGTAGGGTAATTCTTCAGTGTACTCCAGAACAGTATAAATTCTTGTCCAGAACCCAGATTCCCCGTAAGTGAATACTGCTTTGCATTTCATTATTTCAGTCCATCTTTCTGATTTCTAATTCTACTAAATTGCATGGCACTACAGATGACAGCTTATGGATGTTTCTTTCTAATAACTTTTTTTTTTTTAATTTATATTTAATTGGTTTTTCCTTTTAGAAATTTTATTCCTCTAACTTTAGGGTATTAAAACTACTATAAAATTATCAAGTAATGGTTTACATGTGTTCTCTAGGTGTTGCAAATGATTTGTTCAAGCCAAATAGATGCTGCAGCTAACATGCAGTTAAATTACAAGTATTTATATAACTTTGCAGAGTATTAAGGCTACTTAATCTTTGTGAGTGACATCAATATGGACCCAATTAGCACAGTTTTCAACCACTTCATAATTCAAAAGAATGTGATCATTCAGCTGGAAGCATATCTGACAGAAACTCCATAGTCATGAAGGTAAAAGCTTGCAAGATCACCCGGTAGGATGGAGAAGCTGTCATTCTTTCATCAGTGCTGTTGAATACTAATGTCAAGGTCAGAAGAGTGTAATTTTAGGCTGCCAAAATATTGTTGGATTTGATCTGCTAGCAATGTTTAAAAAGAAAGTAACAAAATAAAAAAATTTAGATACAACTTTAATATGATAGCTACAAAGTTTAAAGTCATCTCCCACTGCAAGTGTTCTGAATCATTTACTGCTTTGATTGGCGCTTTTGTATGTAGTTTTTCTAATTCTAATATTTGGTTTCAATATCATCCTCCTTGTCTAACATCAGAATTACAGTTGTATATGTATTTTACAAATTCTGCATGTTATTTTAAATGCTGATGTGGGTGACTGTGTTCAAAATATTAATCACAATTATCGCAAAGATTTGAATGCAAAAATATCTAAATGCTTAATTTAGATGTATCAAATTGATACGTGTAATAAAATGATATATTTGTCTTTATTCACACTTGTAATTTACATAGCATGATCATGTTAAGCGAGGATTCGTACTGCTGTCTCCATCTACCTAAAAAGCGCATGTAGGCAAGATGGACCCAGCCTGTTCTCAGAGTATCTTCTGAGTCCTAAAAGGATTAGAAGCATTGACCACAGCTTTCAACAAGGCAAATTTCTACTAAGTATTAGGAAAAACAGTTTCACAGGGAGGGTGCAAGCATTGCAGCAGGCTTTGAAGAGAGGCTCTTAAATTTTTATCCTTGGAGATACCCAGAATGCAGTTGAACGGTTGCTTACAAGGTGTCCTGAGCAACATGACCTAAGTTTTCTCCGCTTTGTGTCAGTAGACTCGACCGGATGACCTCCAGACTTCCCTTCCAACCTCCCATATCCCATGATTCTGTCATTTTGATTTTGATAAAACAGTTGTTTGTAATTGATAAAAAAAATTTAACAGGTATTAAGAGTATCATTTTGAAAACACTTACAGGCTTTTATAATCCTTAGGTTATTAAAGATATTTAGGAACCTGAAAGTAATCCCTTTAGTGAAAGAGAAAATCTCTTCCATGTCACTCTTGAGGAAGTTTAGCTTTAATTCTCAAGTTCACACTACTTCCTTGCTGTTACCTATGTCTACTTTTTATTAATAGCTTCACTTACTCCCCTGTCCACATAGAAAAGTTCCCAAATGTATGTATAAAATCTACAAACTGATACTGCTATAGTAATTGCAATCTTTACATAATTATAACATAAATTTGGTTACTCAAATTTCTAAACACAGAAGTTCTAGAAAAACAAAATGATGCAACCTCATACTTTGACATCAAGCAGGCAGCTTTTTTAGTTCGGTTTTGGGTTTATGTTTAAGTGCCTTTTGGTTTTGATTGATTTTACATTTCATGAATATGTCAATGAGCAGTGGCAAACAATACCTCAGTAGGGATTGCTTTTCAGATCCAGATACATCTTTGAAAGATGTCTAAAATGACATGTTTGCAGTAAAATATACATGGCCGGGTGAACTTTTCTGGTCTTATCTTGCGCCTCAGTAATTTTAAAACAGAAACCAAACTCTTTGTTCTGATAAACTAGACATCTTCCTAAAATATATTTATTAGAATGAAATATTCAAAGATTCCAAAGAGCAAGTATACATACAGCAAATGTATTCTTTTCCTCCTGTGCATGGCTAGCTTTCATTCATATTAATGGGGTTATGAACATGCTTCAAGCAGAGAAGGCTATCATTTTAAAAACCTGTCTATTGAATATTTGGTTTGGTTAAATTTGTGTTGTCTGTTTACTACAGTAGGGAAAAACAGTTGTTGGAAGGTAATGCTTCTTTTGAGTTTAACTCTTTTATGAATCCTTGTCTCTGAATTCACTAGTGAGTATTTTGAGAAAGATTTTAGAGCCTTGAGAATATTTGAGAAAAGATAACTATATGGCATTTTCATAATTAAAATCCTTTTATACAGCAGAACTAGGCTCTGTGACTTTTTCTCTTGGTTTTTTTTTTTGGCCTAATATTTAAAGACACTCTTTTGAAAATAGTTGTTATACTTAAAAAGCTGTTTAGTCAAAACATCATTATGACTGGTGTCCATAATTTATATGAAAACATACTTGTTACAATTTCATTAAGTGCTCAGGCATTTTCTGTGTTGCTGAACAGCAGACTATGCGTGTTTGTTTTCTTGTCTCACTGAGATAAAATTCACCAAATCTTTAGGTTTTACATGTGGTTGAAAGATAATCTGTAATCATGATTCACGTCTTATGGTTCTTCCTTCCAATGTAAGTGGTAGGCTATGTATGTTGAGATGTCAGTGGTATTTGGAATCTTGGACAGGCACCAAGGTAATTGTCAGTGAGAAATGCTGTATCAGAAAGACAAATTCTCCATGATTTGTGAGACGGTCTCAAAAGTATGTCTTTGTAATACCCAGTGCATGTGCGATACTGCTTTCAAATGCAGTTACATGTTTCAATGAGTTGAGGGAAAGAAAACTATGACTTGAAGGACTTCTGTTGAAAATGTAGTGGAATTGCTATCACAGAATCGTAGAATCTTTAAGATTGGAAAAGACCTCCAGGATCATCAAGTCCAACTGTCAGCCTAACACCACCATGCCTACTATGTCCATACCCTTTCAATTCACGGTTTCTTAACAAGGTTCTGTAATTACTCTAAATTCCTTACTTTCTGCAGTGAAGCTCTTCTGTACAAAGAAGTGACTTCATACAAGCCTGGCACCATGCAGTGGCTTTTTTTTTTTAGTTCAAGATCCCTAGCTAATCTCAGACATGACAGTACTCTAGACTAAGGAGTTCTTTTTTATAATTTAGAGCTGTACATCATTCGTATGAATTCAGTGCTTTCATACTTTAAGTGGTTATTAATCAATTGATCTCTGTCTGAATACAAAATAATCAAGATATGTACAATAATTGCAGGGTAAAAAAGTTTTCCAGGAATTTTAATGTAATTTTGGTAGTCTGTAAACAAAACACTTTTACAGAACTCTTGATAGCATCCTGCTCATACATTTTAACGGTTAAAAACAGGCACTTGAACGCTGTGATGCATGTCTGGTATCTATGGCATGCATGCATTTCTTTTATACGTATAGATATGGATGCACACATATGTATTTTGTATAAATGCAGTTAGTTTTAACAGTTCATGTATATTTCCATATATTCAGCTTGCCATTCCATTCTCTTTGGAAAGAAGTACAGTGTCTAGTTTTATTCTGGGTTTAGAGATTAACTTGTATTGAAAAGATTTCAGCTTGGTTTCACTAATTTAAGCTTGCTGTTACCTTTCTGAAAAGTTGAGGTGGTTAAACATACAGCACAGATGATGCATACACAACCCTTTGGCACAGTATATATGATAGTGGCTGTTTGCATGTGCAATAAAATCCTGATCAATCTCTGACACTTATTACAGACTTCCTGCTGCTTGGAAATGTGTACTCTAATAGCATTTGTGTGTTTTCTTTTCCCTTAAGAGTTCAGTATGCTGCTTCACAGGAGCAAAGAAAATTAGAAATAACATCACAGACACTGTGATAGAAATAAATAAAGTAGCAATTTGTAAACGCTTCCAGACAGATCTTTACATATGAATGCAGAAATCTCTATGTGTGGGTATAATGTGCATATAACTTAAGTAGGGATTGTTGTGTGTATAAACACAGTTATTTCATTTTATACATAACTGTTTAAACTGTAAGAACCTGACCTGTTTCTCTTTCCCCAATAACTGGACCACAAGAGACACCACTTAGTACAATACTTGAAGATAAAATAAATATCTTTAAATTTTAGAATGAATTTTTTTTCCTTTTTTAAGCATTTGAGTTGAAAGACTGAAATTCATTAATCATTTTGTGAAAGATAATCTGCTGAATTTTAATAGGACAATATGGGCAAAATTTACTAGATTATTATTGATTTTACCCTTTTAGTGTGGCAGACCGTTAATACATTTTTCTGGGATATGTCAACATACAGAAAATATATAGAGAGAAAGCACACAACTACTTAACCAGTTTAGAAGAATAAAAATTAATTAGGGGGTGGGAGGGAAGGGGGGAGGATAAAAGATGGGAAAGGACAGGGAAAATTACTTAAGAGATAAAATAACCTACCATATTCTAGTATCAGTACAAATTAAACTACAGGAACCACATGTAAGGTTCCCCTGTCCCATGCAGCATCAGTTACTTTTGCTCAGTTTTCACTGAGATACACAGTCGATTATATGCACCGTAGAAAAATGTATCATTCATTAATCAGTTCTTCAACAGAATTATTAATTACTGTTCTTACTAATAAGCTATGTCTGAAATAGTGATAAAATTGGGAGTCACCGAAAGCTTCAATATCTTTTTTAATTGGTAGAGAAATTTATTTCTGTGAAACATAAAGTGGGTGTCCAAGGAATATCTAATGATTCTATCTAGCTTCATGTCCAGACTGAAATCTGTGGATGACTGCAGGAGAGAATTTTTTCATCATGTTGCAGATGAAAAGCTGCTACAATGCTATACACAGTAATTTTTTGTGCATTTTTGTCCCGTAATTTCCCTTTTTTTTTTTTCCTTTAGTAAACACATTCTTTGAAAATTATATGTGTTTAAAACCAGAGAAAATTTAAAGCATGTGCAAAATACCATTGCAAGGAATTATGCCAGGTTTGGGGTTTTTTTTTTAATTCTAAATAAATGTTAAGCTGAAAAGTTAGCTGCTGTAATTAATTACGATAAATATACATGCAATTTGAAACTGAACAAGATTTTTAGGTATATACAATGTCCATATAGTAACTCTCTCATGCAATTTATTTTAGTCAAAATATTCTGGGCTTCAGTGCGGTACAAGAAGAGCCATTTAGGGAAATATCTGATATTCATCCCATCCTAACAGTGTTATTTCCATGTAACTGAAGTTTAAAAAGTGCTTATTTCCATTGCTAAAAAGAGAAGTTTGTATAGACAGTGTCTTCTTGGGTTTCTCCTTTTTTAATATCCCTTAAAATGCCATGCTTTAAAAAGCTGCCTAATAATCATGATCTCTAATGTAAAAATTAAAATTTTCCTAATATGAAATACTACCTACCCACTACAAACACAACACTTAAGTACATTAATCCAGTCCACATGAAGACGAGTGTTCCTTAAAATGTACACTAATCTTTCTACACTTCTCTGTAGTACACTATAAAACTCATTTACAAATAAAAAGATAAACCCTAAATACAAAATAATGTATTTTTTATTATCATTTATTTATTATCATTTTATTTATCATATTCTTTTTCAAAAGAATATGATTGATTAAGTTTTCACAAGTAGGATCAGCTTTCTAGAAATCTGGCTTGCAGTGGGAAAAGCTGTGTTCCTACCGCAAGCTATTGCTGTTGCTACAGGTTATTGCTACTACTAAAAACCCAGCTGCATGACGTACATTTG
Organism: Tetrax tetrax; assembly: GCA_009806455.1. NCBI lineage: Eukaryota > Metazoa > Chordata > Aves > Otidiformes > Otididae > Tetrax > Tetrax tetrax. The sequence goes on from WHYT01015438.1 coordinate 99,145, forward strand.
AACTAATGGGAAACTGCTACTGTTAGCCTACCACAGAAATTTAATTTAAAAAAACTCATAGATTTAATAGGATAATCTTTGCTGTAGTATTTTCAACACTGGATCTGGTACCATCTTCTGTCAGTTAAGCAATGTATATGTAGCAAACAGGCATAATTTTGTATTTTTCTGTGAACTAGTACACAAATCCTAGCCTTTTAGTTCCAAAATTCCCACATTTATTTTCTCAAAGGGCTACTTGTAGGGATTGTTGCTCCCTTGCCTTTATGCAAGAGACACGACACAGGGTAACACTTTTCCCCAGCATTTAAGTGGCACTTTTCATCAGTTATAGTTATTCATTCTGTGGTTTCTTTCTGTGCTAATTTAGTTATACCATTTGTATTGTACTTTTTGAGGCTGTTTTCCACTCCTTTTTTTTTCTGTACCAAGTTAGGGGAAAAGTGCTTAGGTACTGGTAAAGGCTTCTCTGAACACCGAGTTTCTGTGTTTTGATGTCAATCACGTCTTCATGACTGAGGGGTGGGTTGGTTTTCTGTTTGTTTTAAATCTTCTGGTGATTATCTTCAAATTCTGAGTGAGCATAATGAAGGAGAATCCTGAGGAAAACACTATCAAAATATCTGGACTTAAAATGCACATGCATAAAATGTATGCTTGAAGTAATTTCTAGGAATTTTATCACGGCTTTTAATGGTATTTTATTAGCAGATGGAATAGAAGATGACAAAAATAAAGAAGTCCCTAATAGGTGCTTTATTAAAAGAAGCAAATGTGTACACCTTCACTATTAGATGTACACAGCCTGTGGGCAATCATTTAATTATTCCTATGGGAGTCATATTCATTCCTCATTTCTTGAAATTTGGAGTACTCTCTAACTCTTACTGTTTTCCATTCATGCTTTATGAGGAAGGAGGAGCTGTCTTTTTCTGATATTTACCTAATTACTGTCAGCCCCAACTGATCATGTTGTGTTCTTACTGAAGTATTATAATGCGTTCTGCAGAGGCTATACTGAAACAGCCACACATTACCACGTTATGTTTGGTTTATTTATTAAGTAGGGCTTTACAAAGTGCCTTGTACCGTTGCACTTCCGTATGCAGTGGCTTCCAGAGTGCTGGAGAATAGGAGGTTGTTCCTGGTCAACAAAGCATTAAGTAATGTACTGTTTGTCTGTTGAGACCTTTCTTTGTTTAACATCAATTTATAGTGACTGTGAGTGGAGGCAGAACCTGAAGGTGGCACCTGATAATATAATGTTATCAAATTTAAATGTGCACATCTCTTAATAGCTTTTACATAGTTGTTTCCAGAAACACAGAGAAATTATTTCAAATTGTATTATGTGCACTTGCTAGTAGTTTAAAAGGTGTGTCTAGTTGAGAGTGCTGCCCATAAATACATTATTACAGTTAATTTAAAAACAGTAAATTTAGATGAAAATAACAAAGTAGTTAAATTTGAAATGACTTTATGAACTGAATTCACAGAAGTGAATCAGGCCTATTTCATTCAATGAAAAAGCTATTAAAATAATCAGCTCACATGTCAAAGGGGAAGACAAATCTCCCTTTGAACCTGCATCTCTTCTCCTTTGCTGCGAGAGCCTGAATCATAACACCTTCAGACATTTTCTTTGTTGATATATTTCCACTTTGTATGCAATATATAAATATTCATTAGTATAGTAATTAGAACTTGGGTTTCCCATGTAAATTGCTTCAACAGGGAATAGAATCATTTTTACTGTCTCTGCCTCATTGACTATATGAATATTTATTAAAAGTAGTAAAAAGTTTCATCAGGAGAGACAGAAACATACTTATCAACAAACTCCCTATTGTATTATAGTTAAGAGAGTTTCTAGGAAATAGGGGTTAAATAACTTTCAGGTAGAGTTGAAAGGCAAAGGTGATTTCTCCATATAACAGATGATTGCTTGAAGAACTGTGTTATTAAGCAAAAAATGAGGAACACATTAGTGGTATCTTTTTCTCCTTGTTTCTGTGAATGGTATCTATTTTAACGTTTACCATGTCAATGAAAGAAAGGAGGAGGGAAAAAAAAATGTTCGTTTGATTTTCTTTCAGCCGTAGCTCACTGAGGAAATATGTAGAAAGTCATTTGCACGGTTCCCTAGTCTTGTTTCTTTATGCCAATAGATATTGGCTTCCCCTGTTGTTTGTAGAGAATATTTCTCTACACAGTGAAAAAGACAGAATATATTAAGCTGGAAAACTTAGGGTAACAGATAATGGAAGGCATCTTATACTGCCACAGAATCAGAAATTAGTATCACAACCTTTTAAACAAAATTGATCTTAACATTATGGATGTCTTTCAAAAGTAGGGACCATTATCAGACTGTTTTTACTCCAGAGTATTCTCGTCTCACAACATTGTTTAACATTGTTTAGACCAGTTATACTGGCAGCAAGCTGCATAAAGGAGTTTCTTTTTCTAAAGCTTTTTAGACCAAGGCAAGATCAGGATATGGGTGTGGTTTATTTATTCTGGACCCGTGTAATTTTTCTTTTGAGTTATAGATGGAACTTGGTGTAGCCCTTTGGAGATTTAACAAATCACACAAGAGTGTTCTCGATCAACAAGCAATAGATAGAGGAAACTCAAAGAAGGAAAAAGACAATAGAACAAAGAAGATTTTGTATCTGTGAAGATATGTATTGTACCTTTTTCCTTTATATATATATACAGTAATTGGAAAGGTGACTTCTGATAGCTCCTGTGTCATATTCTTGAAGTAAGAGCTGCAGCTAAGTCACAAATCTGGCAAGATCTTTTCCTTTGATAGCAAGACACATTTTTCTCTTAAAAAAAAAAAGAAAGGAAAAACAAAAAATTTAAACATATGAGTAATTACAGAGGAACATGCAAAAGCGTTGCTACAATCCTAGGGGAGGAAAAAAAATCAGTAAAGATGATTAATGGTTATCAGCCTTAAAATAAGTGTTTTTAAGCTCTGTCAACTTTGCTTTTCTAATGAGGACTTAACTCCTCCTAAAGTAAAGCCTTTACCCAAGCTGTGTTTTATATTTCGTTAAATCAATGCTTTGTATAGACACAGTTACCGTTACCATAACCTTTCAGTTCTTGTGTTTTGGCATCTCACAGATTTTGTATGCAAGTTTGAGGCTCAAGGGAAGCAAATTCAGCTGAAATGTCCAAGTACAATTTAATGTGTGATGCAGAGCCATAGAACTCCTCTCAGACTTGCTTATTGTTGCAAAGAGAGCCTTTGTAATTATCAGGGGATTATGGCAGGATATGAAAGACCTTGAAAGCAGCTTTATTGCAGATGTATGTTCTACACAAACTCCGAAACAATCAGCTAGAGTAGTGAAGCAGAAGTATATTAAAATGTGAAGAGTTCACTGAAAAGGTCCTGCTAGAAACTCCTAATTAAAGAAATAAAAACTAATGTTGAAGATTGTGAAATATTCTCTCTTCAGTAAGAAAAAAGGGACTTATGAGGACTGGAAATGAGATGACATACAGTGGATTCTTCCTCTTTTTTTTTTTCCTCAACAACAGATGTAATGAAAATTGAGTTTAATTGTACATAAATAAAAATAATTAAACGTAAGGTAGTCATAGTGGAACATTACCTGAATTAATATACAAAATTAAGACACCAATAACGCAGAAACAATTCAGTTATTTTTCTGTTTTTATATAAATTAGTGAACAATTTTGGACAAGAATATGGTTCAGTGTAGCACCAAACTAATCATACTAGCTTTGACTTCTTAATTATTTTTTCTCTAATTATTTTTTAGTCACTAAGGATCACTGTATCATTTCTGAAGTAATTTCTACCAAAAAAAGGGTTTCATACTGAGCTATACATTTTACTTTGTCCTTTTCTATTTCAAAGTAAAAGAAAAAACAACAAAAGCAATACAATATTATATTGTGTTATGCGATGAAAATAGTCTGCATCAGTGTTGTAGATGTGATTGCTGTTGGTGGTGGGTTTTTTATTTATTTATCTTAAATTAATGTGCCCAATCCTGATTATAGAGAATTCAGTGATACTTTTTCTTCTGTAATGGAAGCTGCATTGACCTGAATTGAGTTTTTGTTAATGCTTTCTTCTCAGTGATGCTGAAATTAAAGCAACTTAAGGTGAATTATCAGTCAGTAGTTTGCAGGTAGGAAAATCATACAGTGCTTTTGGAAAATTACATTTGTAAATTTAACTAGTAACAGTTCTGAACTGAATGTTTTTATAAAAGTAATTAGTGAATCCTTTTCCAGTTTTCTTATCTATTAAGTACATTAATGTATTCTCATTTTGTGAGTATTTCTGCATAACATCATAAGAAATGTTTTGGGGCTTTTTCCTACCCTTTAATCCATAACGTGTTCAAAAAAATAATTGAAGCCTTTGTGCCATATCTTTCTTTTGTTAAATATTTATTATATAGTTTAAAGGCAAAGTTCTACAAATGTGCCAGGTTATTGTTTATGTGAAAGTATATCTAGACTACCGTGTGTTTATCAGTAGTCAATGACTGTTGCCGTAAACAATAAAAACTCAATTACAAATCCCACTGTTAACAATATTGGCACCTGCTCCATCTGTTACTCATGAGGATGAACTTCCCCATAGTACCGTTTTTCATTCAGTAGTTATCCCATGAACGTATCTGAGATATAAGCAACATAAATTTTATTAGCAAACACCATTTATCAATAATTCTTCATTTTCCATTACAGATATTAAATATTCACATTGAAGAAGAATTACATTAAGATGATAGTGTTTTTATTAGAGTTGGTTGAAAATTAGGAATATCCCACACTAAAACTTGTGTATTGTATTATTTTTGTGTGCACTCATATTTTGGAAAGAATAAGGAAAATAAGGAAAAATAAGTGCTATATGAAAGCAGCAGCATGTTCTTACATTCTTGTTAAGAACTAAACAACAACTGTGTGCACTATATAGAGATGCAGACCTCCAGTCAATAATATTGTATAGCAGTGGCCTAAGAATGAATATTTCTGAATATATAACATTTAAATAACCAGCAAATTAAATTATTGAAATAAATGGATTAAGCTGAAAATATTATCCAAAGTCCTACTGTATTTCTAGATTAACATTTCAGTTCTACCAGCCTTTTGGTGTTGAAACTCACTTTATGTTTGAAAGATTTGCACTAGAAAACTTGTTAGTGATATCCCTGGAGTTTCTGAATGCTGTCAGAAAAACATGAAGGTTTTAGGAGTGAAATAGTGACAATGAAGGAAAAATTTAAATACCATAGGTGAATTATGCTTTGTTCAAATTCAAACAACCTTTAGGAAAGCAAATGAATCCTCAGGTCAGTGCTGATGGCAAGTAGTCAGGAATTCAGGTATATGTTTCTGTTATTCAGTATAATTATTTATTTTCTCATAAAACAGAGAATATAATAAATGAATTTAATATAATAAATGAAATTAAAATAGGAGACTTACAATCATAATATAGAAATTCAAAGCTAGTACTGCTGGGTGACCTATACTGACTTCTTTGTGTTCAGATATGATAGCCAAAGAAAGAAAAAAAAGCATGACCATTCCTTTCTTATATGCTAAAAAGCATGATGAATGTACTCTGCACAATTTACTCAAGAACCAAAAAAAAAAAAAAAAAAAAGGCAGCGGGGGGTAGGAGGGACACAGGTTTATACATCCAGCCATTTTTAATCCTATCTTTAATTGCCAGTCTAATCTGAGCCTGTTTGGAAGACAATGTGTTTTTACATCAAATATCTGAATACATTTCTGGTAAATAAATTGATTGCTAAAACTTAAAAAACACTGTCAATCTAAATTATTTCACAATTCAGAATGAATTCGAAATTACTTTTTTTTTTTTCTTTCTCTTTGGATGAGGGAATAGATTCACAAAACTAGCAGTGGGCAGACAACAACTGTTTATCCTCTTCATCTTCATTCTCACCCCCTGACCTCTACCCCAACAAAGTTGAAGAACTCACCAGAAGTTTTTTAATGCAGTGACTTGTATGTATAGGAGACATAGGTTTCAACTCCTTCCCCCTGACTGAGACTTAAACCCTTATTTTCTATTTTCCAGGGGAATCACCTAGCCACTGGATATTCTGCAGTGGTATGTTCTCACCTGAGCTATTTGAACTGCTACTTTGACCTAGCTGTTTGCCTCCCAAGTGAATGCTTTAACCACCAGACCAAAGAGTCATTCTCTCTCTTTGACTCAGGATTTAAGTAATCCATGCAGAACAGCTTTCTCCATGGGGACTGAGAGAAGCCAATTAGAGATTTCTCACTGGTTTAAGAACTCTTCTGGGAAAGTGAAAATGTGGGTTCAAGAACGTGCAGACAAAGAGGGTCTTGAACCTGATTGTCCCACATTATATATCAGATGAGGCCCTAACCACGGAGCTATTGAATAAATGAAGAGAGGGGGGATTGTCTTTACTTCCATGAATGATTTACAAAGAGTGTGTAAGTCTAATCTTTCATTTCCAGTTCTTTGGGTTTGTGTTTAAATAGCTTCTGCAGAGTTGCCTATGTCTCTGGCAAGTGTACAGATTAATGATTGGACAAAAAAAACCTGATTTTTGGAATGGTGGAGGATAATTCTTCTCCCTGTTTTTCCTGACTATTTCCTAAATAGTTCCATCAGTTCCAAATGAAATTAAAGTATGCTTTTTCTTGGCAATAAATGCAAAATGTTAGTTAAATTAGTGGAGTGAGTGTGAAGGAGGGGTAAGACAACTGATTTTTTTTCAATATTTCTTTTGTTAAAACATCTAAATAAAAACTATTAATGCACAAAGCCCTGCTGCATATGCTTCCGTATTTCCTAACACTTCTTAATTCGAGAACCTGTACCGAACTAGTGTGCTTTCATTAAGAATGTTCAGTAGAACTTGCTAGCCATAAGAGTCTTCATTTCAATTCAGACAAAAAGATCAATACCAAACCAGCACTGCCTAAATTCTAAGTTACCTTTCTCTACAGGTTAAATTGCTGAAGAATGCGAGGAAAAGCCAGAATAAAGTATAAGTGATATTTGGATGGTGGAGGGGGACCAGTGAAATCTTTCAGGCAAAGTTCAGCTATTGACCACTTGCAGGAAAATGTCTCAATAGTAGCCTGCAGATACAGAATAAGCTCTTAAATATTGCAAATCTGTCCAGAGTCACACAGCAGATTTGCTGATAACCAGCTGTGAAACCCACAGTTCATAGAATAGTCTAGGTTGGAGGACACCTTTAAAGGTCATCTAGTCCAACTCCCCTGAAAGGAGTAGGGACATCTTGAATGAAATGAGGTTGCTCAGAGCCCCATCCAACCTTGAATGTTTCCAGGGATGGGGCATCTACTACATCTCTGGGCAATCTGTTCCAGAGTTCTGCCATCCTCACTGTTAAACATTTTTTCCTTATGTCCAGTCTGAATCTACTTCCTTCTATTTTTAAATCATTACCCCATATTCTATCACAACAGGCCCTGCTAAAGAGTTTCACCCTGTCTTTCCTGTAGGCCCCCTTTAGGTACTAGAAGGCTGCTATAAGGTCTCCCCAGAGCCTCCTCTTCTCCAGGCTGAACAGCCCCATCTCTTTCAGCCTGTCCTCGTAGGAGAGGTCCTCCAGCCCTCTGGTCATCTTCATGGCCCTCCTCTGGACCCTTTCCAACTAGTCCATGTCCTGGATGCAGTACTCCAGGTGGGGTCTCACAAGAGCGGAATAGAGGGAGTGAATCACCTCCCTCAACCTGCTGGCCACGCTTATTTTGAATGAAGCCCAGGATGCGGTTGGCTTTCTGGGCTGCAAGCACACATTGCCAGCTCATGTTGAGCCCCAGTGACTGATTATCCCTTCCTTTAGGGGTATAGTAAAGGAATAAGAATGATAGTGTGCCGTCCCCTAACTAGAAAGAGAGCTTGTCCCAAGCTATCTTTTGCTTTATATCAGTAACAAATGGTCAAGAACTTAATGCCCTTCCTTTTCCAAGAGATAAACAAGAGAAAGATCAAGATATAATCCAAAGAACAAAGTCAAGCTTGATAAAGCTTCATGACTGGGTTTCTTCAGCTCTCCCTTTCAGAAGTTTACCCGGGTATATGAAGAAATCCTTTCCTTTTCTGGTTACTCATATTCAGAGATCCACTGTGAATTTGGTATGCCATACATCCAGATTTGCTGTGAAGGCAGTTACACCAAAGTAGATATTTAAGCAGTTCTGATGTTCTCACTTTAAATCAGAAGATATTTATGAAATATCTAACAGATCTGTTGTGTTCCTTATGCTTTTTTTTATTAAATGCTAATAGGAAATATACTCGAACTCTGAGGTGTTCTCATGTGTCAGTTCTTCCAAAATAATGCATTTTTTTTGAAAGACCTTCTAATCAGAATTTCCAAAGAAATTCTTGCTGAAAGAGTCAGTTATATTTGCTACTTGTTAATTTGTTGTTTGTTGAGTTTTGTTTTTGCAAAAGGATATAGTGCATTGGATTCTTAGAGTTCTCTGGTCAAGCAAAAACTGTTAGTAGTAAAACAACCTGAATTCTTTTTCTACCTATGTATTTGTCATTCTTGATAATGCTGGACCTTCTTAGTACATAAAACTAAAACGAGTTTTCATTCTGGAGAGACTAGGATGTTTCACGCAATGTTTTATTTTAAACACTGAAAATGTTTTCTGAACTACAGAGGTGTAAACAACAAAATGCAAATTATCGATCTTTATTTCTTTCCTCTCACTCCCACCCCCTTAGATATAAATAGCATACAAGAAAAATGGTAATAAAAACCTGTAATAATAATTCCTGTACATGTTCTATATGTTGTTTCTTTTTGAAGAATTTTCTCTTACTTTATGGATTTCACAAAATAAGATAAAAAGCATATTTAGCGGTATATAAAATAAGCATCCAAAATATAAATCATAGAATTGTTTGGGTTGGAAGAAACCTTTAACAGTCGTCTAGTCCAAACCCCCTGCAAGGAGCAGGGACTTCTTCAACCAGATCAGGTTGCTCAGAGCCCCATCCAACCTGGCCTTGAATGTTTCCAGGGGTGGAGTATCCACCACCTCTCTGGGCAACCTGTGCCAGTGCTTCACCATCCTCATTGTAAAAAAAAATTTCCTGATGTCTAATCTGAATCTACCTCCTCCTATTTTAAAACCATTACCCCTTGGATAAGTGATTATCCATTCATATAAAGCAAATACAAATACAAAGCGTTAGTACATGGATAACTTCTGCACTGAATGCGGAGTTTGAAGAAACCTGTAACCTGTCTGTGAAATCAGCAGAGCACACAAGTAGGGGCGTGTTTCATTCTGTAGTGCCTATTCAGCACAGTAGGGGAGCTAACTGGCAGCAGCAGCCACATTCAAAGTTAACAGAAACAGAGGAGGACAAGGTGCTGGAGGGATCATAAAGTGAATTTCTTTCAGAACATCCCTCAGTTATCTCAGCATGTGTCTCTCAGGATTTCCCATGGTTAACTCCCTCCTGGTACACAGTATGTATTCTGTATCAAGTCTGTCTCCTCCAACTTAAAGCTTTTGGTACCATTTTTCAGGTAAAATCTTCAGCTACACTTTCCACTTGAAATTGTTTTCTTACTTCACCTGGTATCAGATGACTAAAATTGATATTCAGGAACTTCCAAAAAATCCCAAAACAGACCCCTAACTGAAACTCTTGCAAACATGGGAACATTTCCTGGTTTATTTTTCTCAAAAAAACAGAAAAAATTGAGAATGAAAATGATGAAATATTACAAAAAAATAAATAAAGCCTTTTTTTTTTTTCCCAATAAATTTGTTGAGCACATATGAAATTGCAATTCTCTGTTCTTCATTAGTAAGAAAGGTTTTTAAAATGGCTTAGTTGGCATTAGATGATCAGATGCCTCTAGCTTTCTGCTTCAGGGCCTCTCTGTCTTGTTGAGTCAAGCCTGTACTGGAGCCTTATGTATTTCTCTATCTTTATATTATTTAGTAGATATAGTTAATCTCCAATTAAAGGAATGATGCTTTGCAAAATGATTTTCCAGTCCTGTAAATTTTTATCAATTGGAATAATAATGCTCAGTGCTCAAGTTAAGATAAGTTTTCAGATATGGACTACTGAAGTACATAGATATTTGTTTTGTGGAAATTATGGTTAGATTCTACAAGATGCTCTTTCATTCACAAAAAAAAAACTAATTAGAAAGTCTGTTTTTATGTTCTTGCTCAACAGTAAATTATTTAGGTCTTAAATGAGGAAGTGGACAAGTGCAACTTTTAATAAAATATTTCTAACTAGACCTTATAATTTGATTTATAGAAAACAGACAAATGTTCACTCTTTGTAGAAGTGGTATACTGCAACTAAAATAATGGAGTTTTTTCTTTCATACTTACACTTTATTTTTATTTTTCCTATAAAAATGGAGCAAAATCCATGTCCACCTGAAGCATAACTATATATAGTGGAACTGAATCTTTCTGTTACATATTCCCTGCCTGGATGTCGCACCAAGGCCACTTAAGTCACTTCAGCACCAGAGATGTTTAGAAACACTTCTTCTGAGTACTTTAATTGTTCATCAAGACCTAACCCTTTGAACATTGCTTTAAGGCATTTTGGCTCTACTCTGAGTCACTGAAGCAAAATTGGAGCATCTGGATGCAGTGTCAAAATAGCCCAGGCAGCTTCAGTGCAGCACCCAAGTGGATAATCTCAACACAGAATACAAACACTGAATTAGTGATTGCCGGAAGGCTACAGTTCATCTTCCTCTGAAATACAATACAAGAAAGTACAAGAAAAGTTAGAGGATGATACTTTTTTTCTTTGTATCTTCTGTTGTGTGAACAAAGAATCAAACTGTGTTTTGATGGTTTGTTAAGTGTTTGGCAGCATTTTCAGTTCCTGTTTCCTCTACTAATTCACTGATTTTCTCTTCTTTGGATAAAGCAATGAATGGTTTTTACAGTTTATTCTGTTTTAGATATGTGAATGGTATCTGGTAGTTATCTGGTTGATGATGTTACCTCTGAATCAAAGTAGGGAAAGAAAAAGTATGATAATATTTCACTTGCCCGTTAGTAATACAACATCTAATTATACTCTGTTAAATTATACATAAAATTTTATAATTCTGTGAGTTATTTGATTTTTTTTTTTTTTGCTTTGTTTGCTCTCATAGATGGTAGGAAAATTAAATTCCGTTGATTGAAAAGTGCATTGTAAGTAACTTTTTGTTTCTTCTGTTGAATTAGGCTTCACATTTTCTTTTTCTGAATCTGCTAAAATTTAAGCTCATGGATAAAACTGATTTCTGTCTAGAAAACTAGTGCACAATTAATACTCTATAAGACCCCATGAGATATCTGGCATGTGGCTACAGATACACTCCCCAGGAAAGATTTCTTTTGCCATAGGCAAGAATAGTTTATGTAAGACTTAGGCCAAGAGGTCAAGAAATATAAATGCAGAAGCATGCTAAACATACTACCTGGCATCAGGCTCTGCCTGGAAATGCTGTATTCCAAGTCTCTGACATGACTGATCTGTAGAGTGCACACCAGAATGAACACTGGAGAGCAGAATAAGGGCACAGCAGCATATATAGTCTTTATTTCCTGACTATGCATCTAGGACTTTCTACTTACATGTATATACAATGGAAGTAAGTACAAACAGAAGCATCAGACTTGTTTGAAGCTTTATTATTTTTATGTAATTCAGATAATACATGTATTTCGTGTATATATTTGTATAAAAACAGCATACAATAAAATTATTAGTTGTTCAGTGATAGTAAGAAACCTCTGCTAAATGCTGTTTCACACTACTATTCAAGCTATTCACACTACTCTTGAAAATGCAGTACCAAAATATATTCCGTTTGGAACATGTCAAGTAAATGGGTGACACTTTTTCTAACATGTCTAACTGCCATTAATTTAGTTAGTATTCATTGTAATTACACTGATCATAATGAATTTATTTAGTATTAATGTGAACATTATACATCTTTTTAGAACTCCATTATAATTCAGCAATAATTAATGTACATATTAAATGAAGTGTTACTACTCAATGCTATTATAAAGCCATGTTGTTTAATTTGAGAAGCTTTAGAGCAAGTAGTGTTTAATCTGATTGGTATGCTGATTGTTGCCAAGAGGTATTCTGCAATGGCAAAGGGCAATTCACATTGGGAGACTTATTACCTTTTCAGAGAGATTCCATGTTTGCACTTGTCTGCTGATGCAGTTATAACTTAGCATTTAAGGCAAGACACTGGCATTTGAGACAAGATACTTCATGGCCATGATAATGCAAAAAATGTCCAACTATCCTAAAATCATAAAAAATTCTGATGTTTCAGACCCCATCCAATAAAGGAGACGTGCTTATATGTGAAATACTGCAGCACCTACGTTTTATGATTGTTCTTCCCCTCTGCCATCCAAGAGTAATCCAAAACTGAGAACCACGTATTTTCCATATATCACACATCAACACAATTAGGTGCCTTAAAGGCATCCATGTGCATTTCAGGGAGCTACATAAAAATAATGAATAGGGGAAACATAGGAAAAGAAGAATAGCCATATTGGATTAGGGTGAGAATTGTCTGGCCAGTATCCTGTCTCTGGGCAGTGATTATAAATATATGCCCAGAGAAAAGTAAGAGTAAGAATTATATTATACTTTTCCAGACATTCTCCCGCCTCCAACATTTTCAGCTGAAGAACTGTCATCAGATTTTTAAAGATTAAGATTTTGTTGGTTTTTTCCTCCATTGATCTATTCCTATAAACTTATTTAAACTTTAGAATAGTGTCCTATGACAATGAATTTCATGGGTCTTTTACCCTGTTCATTTTATGCATAAAAACCTGTTATTTTCTCTGTTTTGAATGTAGTTTCTTCTTCTTCTTTGAATCTACATTGTATTGGATTTGATTGAGCTAGAAAAACAGTAAACAGTTCATGCCTATCCATTCCCCCCTTTGCCACCAGTGATTTGTGAAGCCTCATCTATATTTTTTTTTTTTTTTTGAGATCTTATTTTCAAGAAAAGTATCCTATTCTGTGACCTGTACAGAAGCTGTGGATCATCTTTGTACCCTCTTTTTGGATTTTGGATGCTACAGGTGGTTTTTCAAGTATGAGAGGTTCTTAGGTTTATACTATTTCAAAATTATTCCTCCAGCTTTTCTTCTCAGTTTCTTACTGAATACTGACATTGAACAGTTAATGAACTATTGGCTCACTTCTCCATGGTAATTGTCAGCTCCAAGCTCACCATGTTATATGCAGTGTTAAATTCCCGTTCGCCCCCCAGCCTTGTGCATCACTGTACATTTATTTACAGGGCTTTTAATCTGCCATTGTAATGCCTTGTCACTCGGTCCTGGATGTTTGTTCTGGAATTCTACACTGTCTGTCCTTGTCCTGACTATCGCAAATAAGACTGTTCAGGAACATTTCTCACCAAGTCTCATCCCTTTTCCCAGATCATTTAGGAATGTTAAACAGCACCGGTCCCAGAAAAGGTCTTTCCAAAAGTTCAGCAGCTATATCTTTTAATTGCAGGAAATGGATTTTTACTCTTAACTCTCTGCTACTTCGCTTTTAAAGAACCAGCTATATGTACTTTCTTTCTTATCTGCTTATTTTTTAATAGTCTTATTTTTTAATAGCCTTTGTTGAGCAAATCCAAGGTAGACTGCAGCTAAGCAACTCCAGGCAACTGAATCACTCGTATTCACGTGTCTGTTCTCTATTCAACAACTCAAAGTACTTCAGTAGGTCTGCAAAGCAGAAATTTCCTTTGCAGAAGCCCTCCTTACTCATCCGAAATATAGCATATTGATCCAAGGTCCACTCCTTAGGATTTTTATTATAATTTATATTAACCTGTGAAGTACAGACATCAGTCTTGCAGACTGGATTTTTACATCTGCTATTTAAATTTTCATTCAAATTTATTTTCACTATATTTTACATCTTCTAATTCTCAGTACCTTTGCAATTTTGGGTGAGAGATAATGCACCATCACTAGTCAATAAGTTGTTTCATCTGTGAATTGTCTTATAGCTCGAGTGAACGCTATCTTATCCTAATGATATATTGCTATTCATTTTCTCATTACTTCCTTTCTCCTTCAAGTGGATATTCCCAGTGAGAGTTATTAGGATACATTATTTCACAACAAGCAATCTTTACCTGTAGTTTTACGAAATATGTCAATGTAATGCTAATTAATAAGAAGTCACCTAATCTGTGAACTTCTGACTTCTCTTCTGCTTATATATTTGACCTTGAGCAAATCACTTAACCTCTACATTTCTTTATTGTTTCCCTTCCTAAAATGGAAGTAATGGAATTAGTATTCCCTTTAAAACTGTTGAGCTTTACAGATTTACATTTATGCTAGCTTTTTGGTTGTTCGTTGTGTTTTTTTTTTTTCACAATAAAATGAATTAAATTTTGAAATAGAACAGTGGATAAAACAGAACCAATTTTAGCAGTTATGAAATTGTTACCGCTATGAGACAGAGAGTCAGAAACTAATTGGAACCACTCTAGATTTTTAAAAAAGTTATTTAGCTACTTCAGAAAAATAAAAGATGAAAACAAAAATTTTTGTACACTACATGCTGAATTTCCCTACTTTCTTTTGTAAATGTCCATTTTTCAATTGATACATTAATAAGGAATTCATTCTCCTCCTTAGTCTTTATTGTGATTTTATGTCATATAAATGTATATGTGGAAATTCAGGATGTATTAAATTACTCAGAATTACTCAGAAATATTGAAAATACTTGTTGATCTAATGGATTAAAGTAGACCAGCACACTCACTGCAAGTATTTATTCTTACTGAACTCAGCAGTTGCCACTTGTGAAGTGTTAATGAAATTTTTGTCCTCTTCTTTTGTTAGAATCTTTTCTGTCTTTCCAGTGTTGAGGTATCCTTCTCACTTTCTTAGGCAGAATTCATGTATCGAGTAGCTAGCTTCCTGCTTCTGTGTAGAAGAGACAGCAACATTAAATGTTAAAAAGATAAAATCAAATCTCAAATATATACCATTTAAGTTTACATGTTGGAGGCTTGGTTTTCTAAAGAAAACCAGATAAATGTGTTCTCCTATTACTTTTCCTGTTCTTGAATGCCTTCCAGCTGTCAGTGTTGTCAAGCACTTCTCTCTTTAGATCTTGGGCTCAATGGAAGTCTTCTACTAGTTCTTTCTTATAGGCTAGTGACACTTAGTTAAGAACAGTCCTGTCTGCCATAATGTTGTTCCATAACATGCCATTAGAAATATTTATATTTATATTTATAAATAATGATCCAAAGTAATTAGATCCAGCTACTATTAGTGAGTTATGACTCCATTTGCAGAGATACTGAACTCCAGTAGCTATGGTTGAAATGCACAGATGTTGATTCTAAATACTTGTAGAGATGAGATAGCATCATAGAGCTGGTTAGTGTTTTTTAAAATTTTTATATACTTCATTCTGGTTTTAAAATTTTAGTAAATATGTGATATACTATTTATGTAAAAGAGTATTTTGTTCTTTCTTTGGATGGATAAATTCTGTGTTTCTGACTGTCTGTAGAGGTGGCAATGTTTAAACGGTTCAATGACAAAATTCAGCGGTATTTAAATTTCTTGTTGGAAAAATACCAGTCTTTAGGAACAATGTATATTACTATATTTCATGCATATTAGGGACATACTAAATGTGAGTTTTACTAACTGTTTTTTTGGTGGTACTGATGGAAATGCAGCTTAGATTCTCTCCTGTCTTTCTGGTTTGGACTAGTTTGGATAGACAGTAGGTTATTCTTCATTTTTAATCTGGTATGTTAGTCTGTTTATCCAGGCAATTATACTGTCTCTTTTTTTTTTTTTTTTAAAAAAAAGATATTCCATATTCTCTCATCTTCTTTCCATACATTTTCATTTTTGTATCTCACTGTATTAACATTTGTTCCATTGGTCCCTTTTTATTCCAACTTCTCTGACTTTTAAGGCCTTTTGAGGCAAATATTTCTTTTCCTGACTGATACTGGTGTTTAAGTTTTTAAGTACATGCATTATGGCTGTTCTGGAGCTATGCTTTGAAAATGTGAATATTTCAGTTATATCAGTCTCCCAGTGGTACATCTAGTTCTTCTTTTACATTAACATGAAGGAAAGATGGAAAAATGACTATGTGGGAATACTCATGAAGAGTTTTTCTCACTAAAATACATTAAATCAGCTATTAATCCAATATAAATTGTCTTTAAACTGTGGTTGTCTTGAATCAATTTAATTCAAAGGAATTTCAAGGAAGTGGGAGATATTTTCCTTTCTGACTGGGGTCTGAGTGAGAAGGATCAGTTTGCAAGTTGCATATTGTGTGCCCAGTACTTGAGCGTTCTTAGGAATTCTGCCCCATTGCTTTCACTCAAGCTTTGCTTTTTGAGATTATGATTTGGACTTATGTCAGTAGAGGAATTAAAAAAAAAAGTGCCTAAAGACATACTGTCTAACAGATACACAATACACCATGTTTTAGCCCAGAGCCCCTTTCCATAGTGTTGTTTAAGCTCTCAGAAAAATTGTATTTACAATGAAAACCTTTAACAATCTTTTACCATGCTTGCTAGCAGGCACTGATTTAATGCTAATGTGACAGCTAAGATTTTAGCGAGAGACACTTTTATTTCTCTGATAAGAAAAGTGTTACACATTCTGAAAACCAGACAGATTTTTCTGTCCAGTGTCGTCTCATGTTTGTGCCAGTAGGGATTTGCTGACTCTTCAAATTATCTTTCACAGGTTATCACATGTCTGTCTTATATAGAAATGTTTATCTTCCTTTCTGACATTTCTCTATAGGGTTGTGTTTTTTAAAAAATGAAAACAGACTTTGTTGTTGTTAATAAGTGGCTACCTAATGTTCTCCCCCAAAAAACTGCTAGACTTCTATAATGCAAGACATCAATTTAGAATGAGCTGCATTCTAGTAAATCAAGTTATATTTCTTACAAAATATATTTACAATTTGCAGTAGACTCCTCTCTAAAAAAAAAGTGAAAAGAAAATGTTATAATCTTCATAACATTTATAATGTTAGAAAAAGGTGCTGATGCCTTAAATTTCAGCTGTGCTTCTGGATGAAAACTGGTTTATTTTTCATTTGTTCTAGCAAGGCCCATTTATACATCTCTACCAACCATTTTATTTAATCTTTCCAGTGGTCACTCATATTTTCATATCTCTGTGCCACCTTGATGTTTTGCATCTAGTATGTAATTTTGTATTTTTGAAATATATAATTGAACTTATTTTATGCCTTTACTAGTTTTTTACCCTTTGTCACAGGAGTTTCATGCAATGATAATTGCACTTTAGGGGATATCTTCATGTAGGATCTCAGTGGAGAGATTTTTTTTTAACAAGGAGTGTGGATTTACTTCTTGGTCTGTGTGTGTCAAAGGTGATGTATTTGGACAAAAGTAGATATTACTAGCAGTAATTTCTAGGATTAGGGTCAAAATTCTCAGTTCTTCTCTATGTGATAGAAGTGATAATTTGACCTGGAAATAGCCGTGGTTCTTTCCTGGCTTTTTAGTTATGTTTCTTACCAGAAGAGACTGTGATAGCAAATATTTCACTTGGTATCAAATTCTCCAGTTCCGATTACTGAACTGTTACAACAGTACTAATTCAATCCCCGGGTGATTATCAAGCCATAACTATTATCTTGATGAGATGAGGCATCCTGAACTATGGATACAGTAAAAATCATATTTCAGATGTCTCTAACATGTTAGATGTTACTCTCCCAGTCCTTTTATAATGCATAGTTGTGTTTTCAAGCATAGCTCTCATTTGAAAGTATTGTGGAGTTGGATCTACCCTGTCTAAACACTGGAAAAAGTAAAGCTCCAAGCTTGCATCAGTCATTAGTCTTCAAACAGTCTCTCAGAGTAGGACACAAAAAAAGCAAAGGTATTCATCACATTTTCCAGAAGAAAGATAATAACATAGAAAAGTCTTCTTGCAGTCAGCTTTGCAAACCTCATGCCAACCTCATTTCTGATGTACATAATCTATAATATTTTATTGCTTTTATTGCAGATGACTGATTTAAAAATGAGTGCCAGTGTTGTTGACAATTTACATACATGAGCCATGTAGGTAAAAGGGAACATTTCAGTACTTCTTACAATCACATGTATATTTAAATTTTAAAAGACTGTGCAGATAAATGAATTTTTTACACGTAACTTTCATTACATGTAAATCTGCTTAAGCATCTGCTTGAACAAATTTACAGGCCAAGTGCTAGAACAGTTACTAGGCCCATCTAATCCCAGACATAAGTTCATGTGGTTATATACCGATCTCTACAAAGCAACTCCCTGCCTGTCACTAACTTGAAAGTGTAATGCTCAGCAAGTTTTATTTGACCTTAGTTTTGATTTCAGCATCTTTATCTCTTGTCCTTTCTTTGTCTTCATCTTTAGCAGTTAAGGTCATTTACAACAAATCGTTCTTGAGAGCAGTAGCAAATTAATTTTGTAAAGCGTTGTCAGCATCACTGCAAATCTCTGCCAGTTACTTAACTTTGCAGGGATTCTAATAGTTCATAATTTCTGATCTAGATATCATCATCTGAAGCTCTACAAAATGTATTTCCTAATTGGAATATTACATTCTTCTTTATGCACAACTCTTTTGTCTAAGACTGTAACATGTAACATTGATTTTTTTTTTTTTTTTTCAGTTTTGATCAATTTATTTAAACTTCAAGGCAAAATTTAGTCATCTGCATAAATATAGACACTTCTGATTTGATCTCAAGCAGTTAATGATTCAGATGATGGTTACAAAATTGTTCAAATTTTGCATCTTATTATAATTGCTTGACACTTGTATTCACATAGCACACACCACTTTTCAGTCACAAATACAGAGAAAATCCACTATCCAGAGTCACTTCCAGTAAAGTCTAAGACATAAGCTGAAAATATAATTTACCAGATCTGATGGAAAAGGGAAAGATTATAAATATGTCCAGTTGCTTCAAGATAGTTGCTCAGTGTTCAATTAAACAATTTTTTTAAATAGCAATAACTTCTGTTCTAGTCAGGGGTTAGACCTCTTAAGGCTTAATGCCTATGTTCCCTTCTACTAAAAGCCAATCCAGCCTTACAAGCCAGTTCTGTTAACAGCATGTCTTTCTAGAGCCACTCTATAATGACGTTCTGTCCAAATGCTCTTGCCTCTCACTAGATCTGGCTGCAACTGAGGTAGAGATTTTTTATTTTCCTCCACAGTGATTCTGGGCGAGCAGAAGAGCCGCACGTCTGTAGGGCATTAGAGGACTGCTTTTCAGTGGGAAGCCATGTTGGTGAAAGTGTTAGCTCTGCTCTACCACAATGTGATTATGTGTCAATAGCGTATTAACTGCAAGCGCAATCCTGAGCAAAAGAGAGTGGGTAACCCGATTCACACTACTCCATGCTGCTGTTGTAAATACTGTGCTACTTAAAGAAAATTGATAAATGAATGCAAGTAGCAATTTAGAAAACAACTACTATGAAAAACCGAGAGAAATCATAGATCCATTAAAGTAAACAGTGCAACTCCCACTGATTTCATCCCAGAGTCAGATGATGTTGAACGGCACTGATTTATACTGTCCTAGGATACAGTTTTTATAGCTTATTGTTGATGTTGCTGCCATTTTGAGAACAGGTGAAGCTTTATTTTCATCTTATTTTTTCATAAATCATAAAGTGTTTTTGCTTAAATATCCTGAAAAGTAGATAGTGTATTTTCTCCATTTATAGATATTTGTAAATAAACAAAAGGGAAAGAATTAACAAAACAATTACACTCAGTTCATATAATTTTCAAGAATTCAGTCTGAGGGGAATTTTTTTTTCACTTTTCCCCTTACTAAAAAAATCATATGTAACACTACAGAATGATAAAAGTAACATTTTCTCCCAAAATTTAGGTTTTTCAGTATTAAGAATTTTGGTAAAACTAAAGCTACTTTTATGCCGGTACCTTCTATGTGCAGTTATGGATTTACAGATAAAATGCACCAGACTACGATCTTCCTTGATAGAGGAACAGCTTTAGTGTTGTCACCTGCAGTGTTTCAAAATCCAATGGGAGATTGACCAAAAAATTTCAAGCATTGAAATGTGACATTGCAATATAGATGTATCTATCTGCATGTGCATGTATGTATGGTAAGCACGTGTGATAATCAGTGCTGCTGGCTCATCTAAAGGCATTTAAAACTGCCAGTTTTACTTTGTTACAAAAGCACTCTCATGCTCCCTATCCTCCTATGCTTTGCCCAGCAATTATTTATTCCCATCCCAAAATTCCAAATCATAGAATCATAGAATGGTTAGGGTTGGAAGGGACCTTCAAAGGTCATCTAGTCCAACCCCCCTGCAAGGAACAGGGACATTCCCAACTAGATCAGGTTGCTCAGAGCCTCATCCAACCTGGCCTTGAATGTTTCCAATGTTTCCAGGGATGGGGCATCCGTCACCTTTCTGGGCAACCTGTCCCAGTGTTCTGCGAACCTTATTGTCAAAAAAAAAAATTCTCCTAATATCTAATGTAAATCTATCTCCCTCTGTTTTGAAACCATTACCCCCAGTCCTGTCACGACAGGCCCTACTGAACAGCCTCTCCCCATCTTTCCTGTAGGCCCCCTTTAGGTACTGGAAGACTGCTATCAGGTCTAGTTCAGTCCACCTCTACATGAGTTCTGCCCTAACTCATCGTAACCCCAGGCCTACCAACAGTCTTCATGTCTGCCTCGCTTATGTCTGAATGCCCATCTAACTTTTCATTCTGTCCAGTCCCTCTTCCCTCTCCCTTCTGTCACTACCAGGTTCCTTCCTGGCCACAGTGCCGCACCAGCTTGCCATCTGAATTGTCACCCTTCCTCTTCCATTTGTTGTCCCCTCCTGTGCAAAGTGCCCGGGAGGAAGCTGAGGTACTGGTCCATTGCTCACCAGGAGGTGAGAAAGAGGACAGGCTACACTAAACTAACAAATTCCACAGCTCTAACATGAAATAAGAGTTGTCTGAAGGAACAGGAACAAAGCCATGCCTGCTTCCTGCACTGGCTAAGAAGTTGGTAGCTGGGTAGGTGGACAGACAACTTTTTCCCCAGGGAGGGATAAAATTCATCCTATTATCTTAGCTTCCTTTGTAGAACACTAAAATATTTTAATTCATTAAAAAAAAAAATTAGAAATAGTGTCTTTATGGGATATTTTTTCCTACTGATATGAATTAACAGGTCAGCTGTGAGGAGAGGAGATTTTGCCAAGAAATGCTCAAACTTTTACAGTCAGTTTCAATTTTAATTGAAATATTTGCTAACTAAAGGCAGTTTTAA
Source organism: Tetrax tetrax (assembly GCA_009806455.1). Classification (NCBI taxonomy): domain Eukaryota; kingdom Metazoa; phylum Chordata; class Aves; order Otidiformes; family Otididae; genus Tetrax; species Tetrax tetrax. The sequence continues at coordinate 120,617 of WHYT01015438.1, forward strand.
TTAATCTACAGGTACAAAACATCCTTCATTATTTCTTCTTATTTCCTGTTGTGTAGTTTCTGATTTAAATCTATCAAAAAATGTCCTTTATGTTTTCAGTACACATAAATTCTTAAAATGTATCATCAACAATATCAGAAATGTATTGTGTTGGGGTAAAAAGGCTCAGTATGTAATAAACATCACAACTCTCTCATAGGAGCCACAGGAGAAGAAGAGGGCTGACTGCTATGGTACTTTATAATTTCCAAGCAGGATATAAACTCCAGTCCTGCAGAGTTGTTAAATCTCACTTATCTTGGTTATTATAGGGTATTAGAATAGTAGATGGTTCTACCTTCAGATATCCCCTGCAGGAGAATTTTCTTATTTTCACTAAAAACTAAATATGTTGAAATTATAGGAAAATAATTCTTACTAATATAGAACAATTTTTATTATGTCCTAATGTCATATACTGCTTATGTTCCTAGAGTGTTTTCATTCATTTACAGATGCTACTGCTATTTTGTGCTTGTCATAGGTGATCTGATTTTCACTGTCCTCACAAGAAACAATGAACATACAGAGGGAACAGAGAAAAAGTCTGAATCTGTAACTGATCCTTGCTTCTTTTTACTTCTTAGAGTAAAGCATTGTATAATAAACTTTTCTTTAGACCTTTGCCCTTTAGTCTAGTATAACTGAGAATTTTCTAAATGGGGAAAAAAAAAAAGAGGAATCCTTAAAGAAATGTGAAGTGAAATGTAGACATGAACTAGCAGCACTGTAATTTTTTTTTTTTTTTAAGTCAGCCAAACCAAACACCCTGCTCATGTAACTGCACAACTGCGATAACCAATACATAGTTATCGCAGAGTTTGGTATGTCTGTCGGGGCTGCTTAAATACATCTGGTTTTTTGTGTTTAAAATATTGTGTACAAAAATGTTTGAGCCTGCAGAGTTTACTTGTTTCTCAGAAGAAAGGCTCTGCAGGAGAGAGTTTCTGTCCTGTGGAGCTTATAGACTCTGCAGGATCTTTTGCTCAGTGACCCTGGTTTATCCACAATTCATTTATGTGACTGAATCTTATGTCTCCCAGATAAACGAGTTTCAGATCATTAAGGTTGTACTGTCCTTGTTAGCAAGAATATATTATTAGCTAGAGGAATGCCGTAATGTCCTTTTTCCAAAACACAGGGAAATGATTATAGAATTTGTTTTCAGCTTTGTTTACAACTTACTTATGAGCTGTTTCTTGTCCTGCCTCAAGAATAACTTATTGATGAGGTTTCCCACCTCTGGACACAATTTTTATTAGTTTTTTTTTTTTTTAATTTTTTTTGTTCTTAAAGAATTTGCAGGCTTTTATGCGGCATGGGGTAAATTTGGATGTTGACTAAACCTTCATAAGAAAAGAAAAAAAGGATAGCAACAGTATATATATATAGCTCTGCAATCATAATGATTTAGAAATAAAAGAAGTGCACATATAAAAAAAAAGATATCTCTTCTATCTAATGTATTTAAATAACTAATGTGTACAGATTACAGACTGGAAAAAAATTAAGAAACTAAAAAAAAAAGCTTTGTAGTAAAGAAAAAAATCTACCTTTAATTTTCTTTTGCAGTTTTTGAAATCTTTGCCAAATAATATCAGAAAGACATTTTATTTAAAATTGCTAAGATTTAAAATTTAACTTTGTCCATCTTAATTACAAAAATTTAATAAATTTTTAAAAATATTTTCTGGAAATCCATCATGTCCAATATACATTAGAGCTATATATCTCAAAAGAAATAAATTATCAATAATACTATATAGCAGAAGATCGAACTGCAGTAATTTTTCGAAATTTTATGTTTTTAATGAGTGAACTGTCTGAAGAGTGTGTCAGTGTGCATACTCATAATAGTTCTGCAGTCAGTATTATGTATTCATTAATATGTACCAGAATTTGTTTCACATTAAGTAAATATGTGCAGAAAACATAAAACAGGCTTTGATTACTAAATACAGTCTTTGAATTTAAATTCTGCTATTGTCATTCTATCATGGTATTAGAAATAAAGCTGAAAGAGATACTGGTTTGGTCACTCATTCTGCTTAAAAATTTGATTAATTTTCACTACAGTAAGCAGCACAGAAAATTACCTGTTTAAATAATGAGGTTTTTAATTCGCCTATTCTTACAAAATATTTGGAAAAAAAAAGGCCATATGACAAGGAAGGCAACAGAGATATTCTCAAAAAAGATACTCATTAATACAATTGTAGCTTGATTATGCATACTCTGTCTGTCTTCTACACTTTAGAAGATTGGGTTCAGCTTGGATATTCCAAATTCAGTTGTTTTAAGAAATGTTTGTATTTAGAATTACATACATGAGAATTAAATGACTGTAAGTAAATAACAATTTGCTTCTCTTTGTAATGGTCATGCATACATCTAATACAACTGGTTTATGCCAAAATGCAAGCCTTCCAAACATATGGTATTCTGAGATTAAGAAGAGTGAAGGAGTATAGAAGATAAATTTGTAGTGTAACGTTTCATCTTATCCTTCTGGTCTTAATTAGATCTCAGATTTCATCATGCATTTGTAATGATACATAAAAGCAAAATTTCAGAGGTGCGATTTATTGTCCTTGACTGAATGATCAATCCATTTTTCATCCACTCTAATTTTTTTCTTGACTTGTCCTACTTCATGTCACTTAGTCTTCATTTTGAATAGTACTATATAATAGCAATCAGGGTGTATGTACTGCTATATTTTCTGAACTTCTTTAAAAAAATTCTCATTTATGGCTTTTGTTCACCTCTTTGTTCCTCATTTCTTATGATGCAGTATTGCAAATACAATTTAAACATTAATCAGCTTTTGCTCTTGCATTCTTTCACTTCTTGTCTTTCAAGAAAAAAAACTGACACTGGCGTTATACTAGCCAGGAATAGCCCCTCTGTGTTTCTGTGAAACAGAACAAGAGGTAGGGAAGGGAAATAACAGAACAAGATTTTCTAATGGAAGACTAATAGTCAGAAAGTAGATTGTCTCTTGACTTTAAGCTCTATTTTGTTCTCACTTTTTTACTTTGTCCACTATTACTTCTAACTTTATGTGCTTCATATACATGTTGTTGCCCAGCAGATGCTTTTCTCTTTCTGTTTGCAAGTGGTGTTTTCAACTTCAAGGAATTCAACTTCCAGTGAAACGCTATTCGTTGGTATGCATGTGCTCGTTCATCAGAAATGCAATACTTCAAGGAAGCATGTCATTTCCTATACGTTTCTGCCAAAAGGTAGGAAGTTTCAAGCAGCAACCTGTCTGGTTTCCTGTCAGCTCACACGGCAGCGCTGGCTCTGGTCAGCTGGAGCACCCCAGGTACCTGACTGCTCACAGAACTATGACAGGGACTGCCCTGCCCTGTAATCTAAGACCTAGGGCTTTCTCCTATTTTTTAAAAATGAAATGGTTCATTTGTGGTCTACTAAGCTTCCAGCTAAAACTCTTTGAGTTAGTGAAAGGCTGTTAGGGACTCTGAAGGTTTAGGATCTCAGTGCTCAGCAATGTCCCCCCCACCCCACCCATTACCTCTCCCACCCTCTCCCTGGGTCTTTGCCAGGTCGTCCCACAGTTACGTGACTGGGTAGTGAATACTCAGTTCCGATTGCCTGAAATTCACCTGGCACTGGGCGATTGGCTGTTGCTGGGCAGGCAGGCTCCACCTGCCATTCTGGAAGGTTCTGCACGCACTGGCCGCAGCGCAGCCCTTTGCGGGTGAGTGATAGGGGGGTGATATGAGAGTAAAACAAGTTCAACTAATCTCAACTCTACACCAAACTGTCACCCCATCTGTCTTGTATCCTGCATGCAGTCCTGTAACTGTTCATATAGATCGGTTTACCTGTTACATTCCAAAACTTAGTGTATGTTCATTAGAAACTCTGCACTTCATCCCTGCTGACAAGACAGCAGTAAATAAAATTCCTATTACGTCTCACAAACTTCACCCTTTTCCCTTGAGAACTAAATTATCAGGGTTAACACTATACATATTTTGAAAGAGGTGTAATTAAAACACAATTCTTACTTTCAACCACTTCTGTTTTATGGCACAGTGATTCAGTTACCTGCAGTTCTTGATGCATATTGCATTTCATCAGCTACACTGGCAGCCCATTAGTCTTGATAAAGTTTACAGTGGCAAATAAACAGCTTGTTGAGTGGCTTTTAATGTAGATTTGATCAAATTACTAAAAGGTGAAGATTGTTGAAAACTTTTCTAGGGCTTAGTCTGAAATTAACTTGATTTGCTTCTGAGAATAAAGGACACAGCAGAAGTCTTCTTATGCAATCCTTTGTGTGACAATGCTTCTCATGTGCTGTACAGTCAGTTTTTCATGTGAGCCTGCACAGATTTACATTCATTGAAAAAGGAAGGATTGCGTAGTTAAGTTTGACAAGAAATCACTACTATAGATGTTAAAAAGATAGTATCTGAATTATGAATAAATTGATATTTAAGTATGTAAATCAGTAAATTGATAATAATAATTTTGAGGTTTTATTATACGTATAAGGCACATCCTATATTGCATGCAATTTAGTAGTCAAATACTCTGTCAGTGTTTATAGACATTTCAAGACATGAAAAATGAAATTTATTAATGGTTAATATGTGCTGATAAGCTATTCTTATAGTAATAATAATGATAAAGCCAACTTGCATCAGTCATGTTAGGTTTTTTCTTTTTACAGTTAGAGATTATAAAAATATTTTAAAACATACTGTGAAATTTAGGGTAGTCTCTTGATTTGCTTGGGCCTTATTTCTAAATATTTATAGAAACTAACAGAATAAGATGTGCTTTGAGTAAGTCACATGTACATTTTTACAGAGGCCTGTGTTACTGCTTCACAACTTGAAACAAGAAAAATTTCCCTTTTAATAGTCACAGAGGACTTTATCTAACCTGCTCTTTCTGTTTGCTCAGGGTTTGATGTACAAAATAGACCACCACCATCACTTCAGCTCCTGTCTTACTGGTTGCCTATCTTAGTGAGACAAAATCCTTCTACTTCTTTTGTATCTTGCTGTTCAGCTGCCTTTGCTTCCTCCTTGGCATTCGGTGATGTCACCAAAGGCCTTTTTGGTCTTTTGCTATCCAGGACAATCACATCCCATTTCAGCTGCTATCGTGAGTGTTTGCTCTGCTTCAGAGTCCCATGGTCAAAATCCTTCCTGTGGTTCAGGCCTCAGACAAGATGAGCAGGGAGTCAAGCTCTAGAGCTTTTTGCTGGAGCAGCCACAGAGATATCAGAACCAGACAGCTACACTAGTTCAGCCAAACTGCACTGGTCTTTCAGGCCTTTACAACTCAAAAGGCTCCTGGAACTGCAGGAAGAAAAGGATTGATTCTGATTAGGTGCTTGCATTCTTTCTTCCCTTCTCTACATCACACTGTACGAGCTGACCTTTCTAGGGCCATGCAGTCACTGTGATGAATGAGGCAGTCCTATTGACACCATTTCATCTGACTAAGCTGAAGCTAGAGAGACACAAAATTGCATCATCCTCCTCTCCACTGGCACTGGATTATCATGCAAAGACTGCTTTGGTGTCATCTTCTATAGCAGTAATTGTGCCTTTTCTTCAGTTCTTCACCATACAATAGCATTTATTATCTGGGCCAATACTCAGTTAAATTGTTATATCAATTCAGTCATTCATGCTGTGTACTGGGAATGAGAGGATTTCAATGTCAAACTAAATACCTTCTCCTCTGTCCTATATATAGTGATACTGGCTCCCAGAATAGGCCTGATATGCAGATACTGTACATCAGTGCATTTAATTCTTGGCTCAGACAAAAGATAATCTCTGGTTGATCCACCTTCTTCTTGGACCAGGAAGGAATGTGGACCAAGTTGCATAGGTCATCAGAAGGACTTTTAAGACCCTACCAGAAGTGCCTATCAGGACATTTAAGTACATACCCTTCAGAGAAGTGTCTGAAAAATTTATCACAGGTTTATGGATATCCTCCACTGTTTTATTTCCCCTAAAATTTCTCTCCCTGTTAGAGAAGTCTCTTTGGCGTGAATATATCTAGTGTGGTAATTGCAGTCATCACCTGATCGAGTAGCAAAGATGGTGGACCACAGGAAGGTGAAATACTCACATGGGCTCCATTGTCCTTTTTGTATGCACACCAACCATGCTTTTTCATTGTATCTGGGGGCCAGAAATACACTGCATTCCCTCGGTAAAATAATGACAGAATGAGAAGGGTTGAGGTTTTGGGTGTTTAATTCTGTTAATGCATTGCTTGATTGTGGTTTTTCTTCTAAAAGGAATTTTATGTTCTCTCTCAGAGTTCACATCATCCTCCTGCCAGTTGACCCATCTCAAATCTCATGTCCTTTCTTGTTCCCTCCCAGCTTGTTTCATAGTGTAAGGAAAAGTGATCTACATATAGCATTATGATAGGAGGTGTAAGCAAAGTGCCGTTACTGTATTGCTTGCATAACAAGACAGTAGTCTGAGTGTAAGGAGTGGTAGTTGGAGTTTTCATTGCAAAATAAGGAACCTCTATGAAGATTTTTCTCTTATAAAACCACTGTATTTTAAATCTGCCAGTGAAATATGTGCTATTGATGCATTTGTATAGGCTGTTTTCTAAACTAATTAGGCAATATGAAATCCTGTACAGACAGAGACCTAGGTGTGCATGTGTTCTCTCTCTTTGTGTGTAGTTCATATATAGCTTATAATTTTATATATATATACACACATTCACCCACTCTTACCATGTAGTATTATTATGAAGTAAGGAGCTGTAAATTGAAATGAAGCTTTCAGTTATGAAGTATTTACTTCCATCTGCAGACTTTATCAGGATGGGACAGAATGATGTCTCTTAAAATCTTTACAGAGGTCAAAACTTGGATTAAAGGAGATATTTTGAGTGACTAGAAATGGAATTGCCAGAAACACCTCAATTTGATTTGGTAGTATAGTTGGAGAGAAGAAATTTGGATACTGTAGTGGAATGTGAAATAATGAGAAGCAATATTAAGTTCTTCTTGCCTGTCATAAGGAACAACAATTCTTCCCCCTTTTTACCTTTTTTTTTTTTTTTTTTTTAACCCACAACCTATGGGAAACAGAGCAAAGGCTCTGCTTTGTTAAGATTCTCTCTTTAGAGGTATCCAAAACCCAGCAGTTTTCTTTCTTAGTCCTTTGCATCTGATGTGGTCTTTGCACCTCAGGCAGAAGCAGTATCTTTCCTGTTCCTATGTCTCCTTCATAAATTCTAATTCAGTGTTTTACGTTTCTTTGCTTTTAAACATTTGGGGGCCCTTTTTAAGCTGAAACATATTTTAAGACTTTGAAAAAAGTTAGTGCTTTTTCTGGTTAGTTTAGCTACTGTTAGTTGTCTGAGAGGTTACCCTAAAATTCTTTTCTTTAATTGCACTGGAGATCGTTTACTTATGTACTGTGGGAACAATAGGTGAAAATGGATGTAGCTATATAGATTACCTCAGTAAATATTGATACTACTTTCCTTCTTTCTAGACTAACTTAAAATCCCCTTTACAGTCTGTTACGAATTTGTGTGACCATCTATCTTTCCCAAGAGCTTCTAAAATAGAATATGTAATTCCAAAATAAAATTACATACACAAATCATTTCAACATTCATTATTACTGAGTTTGTAAGTTACAGATAATAAGTAGTCACCTAAGCATATATTTTGTGAAGTGAAATGAAGACAGAAATTCTAAAAGAGTGGAAAAATCACAGAAATTACTATAATTAGCCGTATTTCTTGGCTTGTTTTGGTTTCTTTTTTTTCAACTGAAGTGAAGTAACATTGAAATTAAAGTCAAATAAATTTGTTGAAATTAAATAATATTCTAAATGTAAGTTGCTATTTGAAAAGAGGGTCAGCAATAACACAGTGTTTCTTTTCAATTTCTTACATACACTTGGTTGTGCTTATCACAGTTGGTCTGCACTAAACTTACTGTTTCCAGGTGGTCTTTTAATTGTATAGACTACTTCAGATATATACTGAAGAATTATCTTAAGCAATTTATGGAAAGCTGTTTATTTCCCATGCAGGTAAAAACAAACCTGAAACAAAGATGCAAAAATGTGATGAAAAAAATACTTATTAGCATTCTTAAGGACAGATTTATATTGTAGCAGTTGCTATTTGGAAGAATGCTTTACCTACGCATTAAGATAGACTTGATGTAAGAACATATTACTTAAGGAACTTAGGATTTAATTTCAGTTTTATATATTTAAAACATAGATATATCAATTATAGATTATTATTTCAATTTTCCCTCTGAAAATAACTATATTATGTGTATATTGTACTTGTAACATAAAATTGAAATTAAGTTATTATTTTGGTAGTCAGAATAATGTTTCATATTCTTATTCCCACTATATCCAAAGTGCTTATTTAAAGTAATAATTAATTAAAGGGCTCTTTTTCAATAAATAATCTTATGTGCATTCATTTTTGATGACTATAGCCTGTTAGGGAGGGATGGTATCCACCTGGATAGTAGTAGAGGCAAGGGAATCTTTAGCAACAGACTGGCCAACTTGGTGAGGTGGGCTTTAAACTGAAGGACCTGGGGGGCAAGGTCCAAAGTGGCAACATTCATGCCATTGCAACCAACTAGGCAATAAGCAAGACCAACCAGAGCAGTGACAAATGTTCCTTAGCTGCCTCCCAAGGTGAGAACCAGAAGACCATCCACCTCAAGTGTATGTATACCAATGCACACAGCATGGGAAACAAGCAGCAGGAAGTCCACGCCCAGACAGAAAATTATGGTGTCATGGGAATAACTGAAACACAGTCAAGCAACTCACATGACTAGAAGATCTCGATGGATGGCTATACGCTATTTTGTAAAGACAGGCAGGGAAGAAGAGGAGGATAAGTCGTGCTCTATGTTAAGGAGAACCTTGAATGTGTAGAAGTCAACTATGGTGACTGTGGAAGCCCTATCGAATGCCTCTGGGTCAAGATCAGAGGGGTCACCTCCAAGGGAGATCTTAAAGTAGGCATCTGCTACTGACCTCCAAACCAAGACAATAAGGCCAATGAAGCAGTATTTAGTTCACTTCAGCAACCTTCAGGTCAACAGAACCTGGTTCTTATGGGTGATTTCAGCTACCCAGACTTTTTTTGGAAGAAAAATACAGCAGTTCAGATGTCATCCATCAAATTGCTGGAATGCATAAAGGACTGTTTCCTCACACCAATGTTAGATTGGCTAACCAGGAATGAGGCACTGCTGGACTTGCTACTTGCAAACCAAGAAAACCTGACTTGTAGTATCTCTGTTAGTGATAGTTTTGGCTGCAGTGATCACAATATTGTGCAGTTTGGGATCCCGCTGAGCACTTTAAAGGTTAATATTAAGAAAACAGTTTCAGATTTTAGAAGGTCAAACTTAAGCTTGCTCAGAGCTCAGTTGGGAGGGATTCTGTTGGAAGCTCTAAAGGAGCTAGCAAGTGCTGGGAGTTTTTCAAGAACGCTCTCCTGGAAGCACAAAAACAGATGCTCCCCTTTAAAGGTATGGGAAGCAGGTGGGGCAGGAGCCTCGCTTGGCTTAACTATGAGCTTCTGAGTTGGCTCAAAACCAAAAGAGAAGCATACCAGAGATGGGAAAACAGGTGAATACCCAATGAGAACTACAAGGGTATTTCTAGGGCATGCAGAGATACAGATAGAAAAGCAAAAGCTCAGCTTGAATTGAAATCAACCAGAGAGGTCAAAAACTACAAGAAAGAGTTCTTCAGATGCATAAATAACAAGCAGAAACAGAATGAACGTACTGGCTGGCTATTAAACAGGAAAGGTGAATTAATTAATCACTAACAATACTGAAAAGGCAGAGATTCTCAACACTTTCTTCACCTCTACCTTTACCAGCACTGTTGGGCCTCAAGCTTTGGGAAGAAAAATCCATGTTGATGCTAACACAGACCTACCGTCAGTGAAGGAAGAGTTGGTATGTGAAATATTAGACAAGCTTGACGTCTACAGATTGATGGACCCTGACAATGTACACCCGAAGGTGTTAAGAGAACTGGCTGATGTTGTTGTGAGGCTGCTCTCCATAATCTTTGAGAATTTATGAAGATTAGGGGACACTCTGGAAGACTGGAAGAATACTAATATCACTTCCATCTATAAGAAGGACTTAAAGGAAGATCCAGGAAATTATAGGCCCATTAATCTTACTTCAGTCCCTGGAAAAGTTGTGGAATGGATTCTCCTGGGAGCTGTCACAAGTCAAATAAAGTACATGTTTGGGAAAAGCCAGCACGGATTCATGAAGGGCAAATTGTGCTTGACAAACCTGATCGCCTTCTACAACAAAGTAACCTGCTCTGTTGATGTGGTGTGAGTGGTGGACGTTGTTTAGCCTGGATTTCTCCAACGCTTTCAATATGGTTTCCCACAGCCTCCTCCTAGAGAAACTGATGCACTATGATCTAGACAAGTGGTCTGTGCTGTGGGTGGGGAACTGACTGACAGGGTGCACCCAGAGAGTCATAGTAAATAGCTCCTTTTCAAACTGGCAACCTGTCACAAGTGGTGTCCCCCAAGGACTGGTATTGGTCCCAATGCTGTTTAATATCTTTGTAAGTGATCTGGATTATGGGATCAAGTGTACCTGATAAAGTTTGCTGATGATACCAAACTGTGCGGGGAAGTGGACACTTCAAAAGGGAGAGCCACCATGCATTAAGACCTGGGTAGACTGGAAGACTGGGCTAACAAGAACGTTACGAAGTTCAATAAAGACAAATGTAAGGTCTTGTGCCTGGGAAAACATAATCCAGGAGTGCAGCACAGGCTGGGATCGACCTGACTGGGGAGCAGCTCTGTGGAAGGGGACCTGAGGTTCCTGGTGGACAAGCAGCTCAATACAAGTGAACAGTGTGCTGCCGTGGCAAAGAAAGCCAACAGGATGCTGGGTTGCATCAACAAGGGCATCATCAGCAGAAAGTCATTATCCCACTCTACTTAACATTTGCCAGGCCACACCTGGAATACTGTGTTCAGTTTTGCTCCCCACTATACAAAAAAAAAGATGTAGACAGGTTGGAGAGGGTCCCGAGAAGGGCCACAAAAATGATCGAGGGACTGGGAAGCCTGCCATATGTGGAAAGGCTGGAGAACTGGGTTTGTTCAGCCTTGAGGAAAGAAGGCTTAGGGGAGACCTTACCACCATGTTCCAGTATTTAAAGGGTGGCTACAAAGAAGATGGAGACTCCTTTTTTCCAAGGAATCACCTAGAAAATACGAGGTATAATGGGTACAAGTTACTCCTGAGGAGATTCCAATTGGAGATTCTGATTGGACACAACAGGAAAATTTTTCACAATGAGAACAATCAGCCATTGGAATAATCTCCCCAGGGCAGTGGTGGATTCCTCAACATTGGACACTTTTAAGATTTGACTGGACAGAATGCTGGGCCATCTTGTCTAGACTGCTTTTCCCAAGAAATGATGGACCAGAGGTCCCTTCCAACCTGGTATTCTATGATTCTATGGTCTTTTTCTCTGTAGGACACATCTCTATCTATGAAAGGTCCAGTGACCAATCCTACAATACCACACCCAAATTCATTTGTGTGTTATGATGTTGTACAGCATAGAAAAGTTAATTAAGTGCAATTTGAAGTAATCTTTTATCCTATTTGTATTGAAATATTTGTCCTCCAAAATGACGTCATTGCTTTTAAGACAGAGTTAAATATAACTGATGTTCAGAAAATCATGGAGCTCAAATTTCTGAAAGTTTTGAATCTGAATTTTATTCAGAAATATTATATCCCCTTGGCTATTTCACATGACTATTGCAGATATTATGTTACGTGCATCCTGCCCTCTGGTGTAATCCTTATTGCTATGCAACACAAATAACTGTCTGTCTCAAACACAGACCACCAACAAGAAAATGCAACATAGAATAGTTTTCATCAGGGTTGTAATTTCTTCTCTGAAACAGCAGGAATATCTAATAAGACCTCAAGTTAGAGAGACAGGAAATAAGTAAGCAGAATGGTAGCAAAATGCTGATAATAGAGAAAAATAAGCTGAATCAAGTAATATTTTCTCTCTTGTATGGGTATTTGAAATGAATTTGTGGGTTAGCTACATTTTTTCAGTTTTATTTCACTTCACCTTTTTACAACAGAATTGATAATGCAAAAAAAAAAAAAAAGATTCCACTTATGATAGAAGGAGTATTTTTCTGTGCTTTTTGAGTTTTGACAGTTTCTTAGTGAGAAAGAGGTGGTTTATGACATGATTGTTTATGCACTGGATTTATGTCATATACGCATACGCGTACATATATGCATGGGTTATGATGCAATGTGAATAAGCTTGTACAAAGCAATACAATACTGTAAATCAAAGGATCTATATAATGTAAGTCAGATAATTTTGAGTTTCTCTTGGACAATTTTGTTTTCAGAGTTTCCCCACTACTTATTTTAGAACTGAGATTTATTACTAGATAAAACATAACAATTATATCTTCAATTTCTTCTTTCATTTAGCGATTTTCTTCTCTTGCCATTTAAGATGACTACTTAAATACATTCTTCTGGTCCTCCCAATAATTCATAGAATCATAGAATAGTTAGAGTTGGAAGGGGTTGGAAGGGAATTTTAGGTATTAAATTTGAGAAAAGGAGCTATACAAGTATTTTAAGTTTTAAAATTAATGAACAAGCACAAAGCAGTTAGAGATAGATTTGGGAGGACTCACGGTGCAAATTCAATCTATTTAAAATCTCAGAATTTGGGACTTCTGGAAGTTTATTGGAGCCAGATTTAAATCTGCTCCTTATATTTTGATGACTTTCCCAAATCGAGAGTAAATTCTGTGTTAAGTGCAGACTAAATTCTGTACCAATGGTAAAATTTTTGTGGTCTTTTATAAGAAAAGATAGTTCTATGAATAAAACATTCAATATCAGGGCAAAATTTTTCCCCAGTTTAATGGTATAGAATCAATAAATGTTCAAAAGAAAAAGTAATTTAGAAATCTAACAAAAACATCTTCAAAATACTTGGCAGAATTTTTTTTTAAATTTTTTGAGAGATAAAAACTGATTGTTAAAGAATTAAATAAAATTTAGCTACAAAAAAAAAGCAAAGCCCATTTATGCAGAATAAATACTAGTTTAAATTACTCAAAGAAGGCAATAAAATTTATAGCACTTAATACCCATGTGTCATTATTCCTCAGTTAAAATAGTTTCTTTTCCTTATTTTGTTCGAAGATTATCTGTGATCTACTTTGAAAGAAAAGCCAGCGAAGGGGAATTACAGCAAGTACACTGCAGAGGTGACAAATGCTGTTGGATCGGTTATGGGCTTTAGAAAGGCTGTGGTGTAGGGAACCTGCAGAGGTATCACAGTCTTTTTCTAATCGGAGGATAGGTCTTATGCTAAGAACATTTTGTCACTTAGTGAAAGAAAAAAGAAAGGAGGGGAAAAAGGACATGTGTTAATTTCTGAACAGAATCTGCATATAACAAAGTATTTTGGGTGAATGTCAAAACCTTTGGAGAGCATTCCTTTTCATTGTATATGTTTGTAAATTTGATGTATACAATGCAAATTCCCCTATTTTTCTACATTTCTGGATATTTTAATTAGGTTTATAGATTGTTTTTGCAATCTTTTACTGCTGCTGCACAGACATAATGATAATTTAGGAAAGTATTGTCTTTCTATAGGTGTGATAAAACTCCTTATTTTGTATTCAGAATTGCACAGGAAATTACTATGCCTGGAAGTAAGTTGGTAAAATACTTTTTTTTTTTATTTGATATAGTAAAAGAATAACAGTTTATTTACTTTCTAAATTAAATTGCTGATAATTACTCCCAAACTATTATTTTTAAAGTGATTATCTTTCATATATCAAATCCTGATACCACAGAACTAGATTCCCTAAAAGACCACTGTAAATGTAAATATAGCATATATAAAAATCCTAAAGAACAAGTTGAGAATAAAAGACAAATATCATATTTTATCTTTTCTCTAGTATTTTGGTTTTAATGGGATAATATGATTAAGTAGTTATTTATAATTCATTATATTTAACGTGATAGATTTTTAAGGACATATGTTAAGTTGCCATCATGAGGAGTGAAAGAAAGCGCACTAGGAATGGTTTAAATTTCAAGCAGCCTAAGAAGCAATGTTTAATCAGAATCAGAAATAGGAATAGGTAGAGCACAATTTGTCCACAATTATGCCCAGATTTGGTTCAATTTATATTGTAACAATATTTTTCTAAATGTCAAACAGAAATTTGAAAGTGTAATAGAAATCTGCAAGTTCTTAAAATGCAAATTTTATCAAAAGAAAACTCAGAAAAGATCTGTGATTTTGGTTTGAGGGTCAGTTGAGGTTTTGAGTGATTGTACTAGGCTTAATTCTCTGCCTTGCCGTTACAAACAAATTTCATTTCCAAGGACTCCTGTTACTCACTTAGAGAATATGGATAATTGAGTTCTTTACTAAAGTAAAGTTGATATTTAGGCAGTAAGAATTAAAAATTATGACAAACTTTGTATACTGCTTATGTTAGTGACCCCAAGTAAATAAGATAGAAAGGAAGTGAAAAATGGTGATGGAAGCTCAATGAGAGATACATGATTGTGTGATAAGAGAGCCTGAGAGTCTCTCAGTTTAAGAAAATCAAGTTCCTGAAATAAGATGGACATTGCTCTTTTAGAGTCCAATAAGATAATGAAACACCTAAAATCCTCAGCATTAATAGGGTTTGAGCAGAATTATTAAATCTTTTCCTCTCCAGAATAGGTGTGTAATTCTTGAATTGAAAGAGGTAACTCAGAATGAAGGCCTTGGCACAGTCACTGAATTGTTTGCACTGGATAGTACACTCAATGTTTCTGTGGTAGTTTTGTTAGTGTGGTTAAAAATTATATAATATGAATATAGTAATAGAAAAAAGAATTTACTCAAATGCGTTGAAAAATTGCGAGTGTGAAACAACTCCTAGGGGAACTAAGAAAAATTATTACATCTACTGACAAAGCCTCTTATAGTTTTCAAAGTTATATTTAGGAAAGTCTAGATTTCTACTAAGCAGTAGTTTCTGACATGCAGCATAGCTGCTGGCAGTGCGGAAGATCCAGATATTTTTCTACCCTTTGGAAGATATTTTGGTCCCAGCACTTTTCAATTTTTCGTTTCTTCATCTGTATGCAGGCAAGGATGTTGCCACATACTCACTGGTCCTCCTATGCCAAATCAGTGCAGAACAGATTATGAAAAGATCTTGAAAAGCAAAATGCTTGTATTTTGTAAATTAGCTCATGCTGTTGGTGATCTGTCTCGTGATTGTTACTGATACATGTAATATCTGACAAAGTAGTTCTAAAAACTTAACTACTTCATGTATGTTTGAATATTGATGGGAGTTTCCAAAAGAATTTGCTGGTACTAAAATTAATATTCATGATTCGAAAAATGTCATTCTTCCATCTGGGTCAGTATTGAACTAGTTCTATACTCGTGACTTTGGGTCACAATGTTGCTTAAGATAGATCTGAGATAAGATATAAAGCTAAGGACTTTGTATTGATTATTTGATTTTGAACCTTGATGTGAAGGCACATAGGGAACCAATGTAATCTTTACAGAATATTTGTGTCCCTGTTCTGTGTGCAGCTGTCTGATGTCTGGCCACAACTACCAGAAGTTTTGATTCACTGAAAATTAAAGATGGAACTTTTACTCCAACAATCAAAGAGAAATATTTCCATTATGATATCAGTAAACTCAGTTTCAAAAAATAATACAATTCAGCTATGTTTCAATAATTCAAGCCTAAATTTCTTTCTATATTATTTTAACTTAATCCAAATTGGAGCATCAAAATGACTAAATGAACATTTTTAGCAAAAGACAGAAGCTTATCCTAACTTTGTGCTGAACGGTACCTTCTGTCAAATACTTGCAAATACTGGGAAACTGTTCTGTGTTTGATATTTTCAGTGGTTGTAAGTTTCATAGCAAAACCTTACAGGAACAACATTTTTACTATTTGGTTTAACTTTTTTTTTTAAACCAGTTCTAAGTATTTTTTAAAAAAAATCTTCTCCTAAATTATATGTTTCAAAAAGGGATAAAAATAGGGAATATTGTAAAGTGGGTATTAGCATGTAGCAAGATATTTTGCTGACCTTCAGGCACATAGTATTTCTACAAATTCCATCATTAGACAGCTCAGATTCCTTGCACTAGATCTTTTAGAAATTAACTAATCCACGGAGGTAAAATCTACTTTGTTTATTCCTCTAATCCATCCCTTAGAGCCACTGCTTTATGGACATTTTACCCACTGCATTAAGAAGTCCATTCTTCTTGTTTCACGTGCGCTGTGTTTAGGCCATCAACAATGAACATGGGAATTGTATTTTGCAGCCCTCCAGGGAAGTGGAGACTTGATAAGTATCCACCCAGTGCATGTACTTCAAGTGATAAATTAAAACAGAAGTAGAAAAACACAGGAGTCACAAAATGATACTGTCAATCTGAAAATCCACACCAAGCTGAAAATGCTAGTTGACAAGAAACCTGATCAACAGATTCATCTTAGGCCTCTTGGGCTCAATTTGGAAATGGAAAAGAGGAACAGAGAAGTTATCTTATATTAAAACAATGTCTGCTAGCAATGCTATATATGGTGTTGGCATTTCCATTAAAAAACAGTATCTTCAGGGAGGTTCCAAGGTCTCAGTCTGACCCAGAGTGGTGGGATTTTTTGTATTTATTTTCTGGTTTTGCTTGGTTGATTTAGTATTTTTGGTACTTGCAAGATAGGGAAAATTATTGCTTGGTTTTTTTAAACTATAAAGAATCATTGGAGTATATAGTTCCTATGTTTAGGTGTTTTCCTGGTTCACCACTAAACTGAAGGACTGGTTTCATAGACATTTGGTTGGTTGTGTAAATTAACAAGATTGCATATCTATTGCTAAATGAAGAGTAGGCTAATTCTGTTTTAGTCTCTTTAGTATTTGATTTAATTGATTAATGTAATATTGTGGTTTGTAAAATGTGATTTTTTTTTTTACATCACAGCCACTTGAGAACTATAACAGAGATGTCTGCTGCAGATAGCTATACAAATATTTATGCTGACCCTCTGATTCAGCAAAATGATCTGTGTACTGCATAGTGTTTTAAATTAAGTATTGAAAGTGGCTACTGATCTTTTGTGCTTTCAATTTCTTCTGTGCCTCAGCTTAAAAAAATACAAATGTGTATGTTTATGGAGTCACTGTTTAGTTTTGCAATTCTGTTTTAGATGACATTAGCAAAAAACAGAAACAAAAAGGTAAGAAAACTGAAGTGCAACAGGAGAATCAGATTAGCTTAATAATTTTACAATATTAAAAATAGAATTAGGGATATCATTAATTTCCCATCCTGGCATAGTATAGTACATAAATTATGAGAAGGATACACAGTTGGTTGGTTTTCCATATATGTGTATGTATAAATACCTATATAAACATGAGAACATCCTCAGAGTTCAATGTCTGAGAAGAGAGGAAAATGCTGTTTGAGCAGTTATGACAATCCAACACAGCAGCAACAACAGCATCCCAGTATAAAGGAATCTCCAAAACTCACAGCATAACTGCCTGTGGAGTCTGTCATGGAACCACACGCTGCTACTCGAAAAATACCTTCCACCTTGCTGAAAAGTGCTGAGATGAAGTAGCAATTAAGAATAGCAGGATAGTTGTGTTCACCTGCATGGCTGGGCATTTTCAGTATTTTTTTTTCCTGTGTGAATGTACCGAAAATGCTCATAACATGAGCTCAGGATGGTCCTTTCTGTGTTGATTCTGGTTCGTTCTCAGTGCTCTTTAATAATTTTAAATGTCTTTTCAAGTCTTATTTTAGGAAATGTTCTTAGTGTCTTTGTCTTATGTTTTTATTTTTCACACCATTTTGGAAGACTGGAATGAATTATTTGTAAGCTTTTTTTTTAAAGAAAACCTTATGGTTTTGTAAGTGATCATTTGGGGCAATGTAAACAGCTATGAAAAGCGCTATTACCTGTGCAACAAATGCAGGCTTCTCGTCAGCAGAATACAAAATCTGACATCTCTTTGTTATATTTTTAGTGGTGCAAAGTACAAGAATAGAAGAAGAATATGTCTGTGCATATTAAATATAAAGATGTTATGTCTGGCTCAAAGAAAGTTCCTAATATGCAGGTCACCATTTTCCATGGAGGGTAGGACGGTGAGGTTTTGCTTTATGTGTGCCCTGTTTTTATGCTACTCTCTAGCACATCACTGGCCAGTGCTGGAGGCAAGATACGGGCTATATAAACCTTTGATGTGATACATCCACCTTTATATTTGATAGAATTCTGAAATGTAAATTCAGTTGATCAACAAAATTCAGATCTAAATAATTTGGGCAGCTCGTACAGCTGTGGAACTTGTCCTCTGTGTCCTGGAATACTGTGGAATTCAGTTTTACATCGTAGCCCTTGGTGACTTTTTTTTTAAAAAATATATTGGAAACTTTTCCATTATAAACATATTTTTCTTGTTTTAAATTCAACTTTCCAAAGTACTTGATTGAATTGGAATGTTCTTTTCAAAAAATATAGTGTTAAGGAGTTAACATGGCTGGCTGATGAATGCCTAGCTGATTACATGGCATTTTTTGCTACTGTACATAGTTACAGAAGTGTTTCCCCACATTTGTCACAGATCCTATTGATTCCACATGTCAGAGCTCTCTAAAAGGCTTATTTCCGTGGCCAGTCTCTCTAGTAAGTCCACACATCACAAGCATTTTTTTGGACATGGATATGTTTTGGCCTAGGCCTTTGCACGTAGTACATCCTGCTTACATAGCACTGTTCCATATCAGGTGAGAGTTACTGGGTCCTTAATTAACTGAATTGAAACCAGCATTCAAATATAGTTACTAAGTTTTGGGTAGAAAGCATCTTGTAATAGAGTTTTTTTTCAAACATTGTAAGAAACAAGATTTATAGAAATTATTTTTTCTACATGTGCATCTTCCATTAATAATATTGTCTGTTACATATGTGTACAATAGGATAATTATGGATTAAGAAAAATGCACAGAACACAAAGTATTTTAGCAAATAATTTTGAAAGGCTTATTCTCTATACTGACACCATGTGAATATTTCAATGTTCTTTATGTTATTTTTCCTTTTTCTGAGTTTCTTTCATCTTTTGATCTGTTTTATTTTTTTCTTCATTACTTATCACTCATTTCTTCCCTAAGGTTATTATCACTGTTCATTTTTAACATGAGTGCACATTACCAAACTATTAACTAAACAGAATTCTCTAATCCCCAGTAGGTTAGGTTTTATCTAAAGTACTGGCAAAACTGTATTATCTATAATATGTATAGCTATAATTTATCTATAATAGATATGTCTCAAGTTTGTTCATTCTATTATTTTACAGTTTAAAATTCCCCAAAACTCTGTGATTCTGTTTTAAAAATTCTGTCTTTAAAAAAAGCGCAGAGGTGTTATCACGGAACATTCTGCTCCCAATCGGCTCGGCCTTGGCCAGCAGTGGGTCTGCCCTAGGCCCGGCCGAATCCACTGAACAAAGGGGAGCGACTTCTAGCAGTTTCCTACAGAAGCTACCACCTTAGGCCCCCCTCACTAAACAAACCACAACAATTACGTATTTATACATATATATGTTTGAATATTTATCTTTTGTTATGTATTTGTGCACATACATCTGCTTCTAACACACTTATTACTAAAAAGCAAATTAAATAATTCCTGTTAATGTTCCGACTTGATTTGAGAAATAGTTTTTCTGTGTATACTGAAAGAAGCCTGTCTATTAGTGTGCATAATAACCTACTATAAAATTTTCTTTTTTCCTTCAGAAAACCAGCATTTTTTAAAGTTGTTTTTTGTACTTCTTTCTTTCTTTGTTCATTTTCAAAATACAGGTGCAAGATTTCCTGTCTATTATTGTTAGGTCATGGAATATGTACAGTGTATTGCTAAGCAGAATAAAGAAGAGTTGAGTAAGTGCAGAGCTTCCTCAGATCAACAACATTAAAACTGTCTTGAAGATGCAAAATAACACAATTCCTGTCTCCTAATGGCCTACTCATCCTTTTCTGTTGATAAGTTAAAGATTAAAGGAATTTCAGATTGGTTGTGTGTGTACGTTTGTGGTATGGTATGGAATACAGATAAACTGTAATCCACATGACCTGCAAAAAAAGATACTCACTGTAGAACTGCAGAAGAGCTCTTAGTTATTACAACATGATTTTTCTGTTTGCTTCAAGTAAGCTAACTCTAAAACAGCAGGAAATGAAGTAGCTGCTTGCATATGACTTAAAAAAAAGAAGCGTCATAGGAATTACGGATGGCAGAAACTTAAAAGGTCATTTTTGCCAATCCTCCTGCCTGTAGAAGATTGCACCCTGTGGTACATTAAGAGTTTTATAACTTTCCACAAGATTTTATGGGTTTCCCAGGAGAGGATTTTGGTCTGTCAGGAGTGCTGTATATGAGGAGTCTTCTTACTGTATTTTACAGCTAGAAAACCAATCTTTTATTGGCAATTGACATTGGTACTAGCCTGAGGAATGCAGTGAGGCTGTATGTTTGTGTAGATGTGAGAGTTTGGGAGAAGCATTAAATAGAGTGACCAAAGTTTGATTGTAAAACCAGGGAAGCTGAAATTAGAGATTTTTCTCTGCAACTCCAGTTAGCTGTATTAATCTTATCTTATTGATGCACAGAGATGTTTTTTACAAAACCAAGGTGTAGCAAGAGCCACTTTAAGTGATCCCCACAGCTATGCAGCTTGAGGAATGGAGAGGATTATATGTTTCTGTAGTCATAATTCCCAAACCTATAGTGACAAGTGTAAATATTACACGAATCATAGTCATTTAGGTTGGAAGAGACCTTTAAGATCACTGAGTCCAATGGTTAACCTAACACTACCAAGCTCACCACTAAACCATGTCCCTAAGCACCACATCTACACGTCTTTTAAATAGGGATGGTGACTCAACCACTTCCCTGGGCAGCCTGTTCTAATGCTTGACAACCCTTTTGGTGAAGAATTTTTTCCTGATATCCAATCTAAACCTCCCTGGCACAACTTGAGGCTATTTTCTGTTGTTCTGTCGCTGGTTACTTGGGAGAAGGGACCAATGCCCACCTCGTTATGACCTCCTTTCAGGTAGCTGTAGAGAGTGAAAATGTCTCCCTTCAGCCTTCTTTTCTCCAGACTAAGCAACCCCAGTTCCCTCAGCTACCCCTCATAAGACTTGTTCTCTGGACTCTTCACCAGCTTCATTGCTTTTCTGTGGACACGCTCCAAAATCTCAATGTCTTTCTTGTACTGAGAGGCCCAAAACTGAACACAGTATTCAAGATGCGGCCTCACCAGTGCCGAGTACAGGGGCATGATCACTTCCCTCATCATGCTGGCCACACTATTTCTGATACAAGCCAGGATACTGTTGGCCTGTTCATTTGGAACAGCTTGATATATCTCACTGTGTACAAATGCACAACCAAGATGAATATATGAACTTTTCAGAAGGCTTAGTGTTACTGAAGGTAAGGGATTGCTCACGTGAGTAAGGATGAGCAGGTAAAGAGGTCTGAAGGATCAGTGCCAAACATAAATTTAGTTTAGATCTTTAAATAATTTTGCAGTGTTTCATCCACTTTCTAAGAAGGACAGGTATATAGTGAAAAAATACCTCGTTTTAATATTTTTTCCTATGTGTGTATTTTATTAAGACTTAACATATTTGAAGAAAGTAGGAGAACTTGCCTTAATCAGTTTTTAACTGCTTTTCAAAAACTGTCCATAAATCTCCCAGAGACACTTTCCATCTGGAGGTACAGATCGTGGTACAGAGAGGAAGATCATGTATCTTTTCATGCATGGCGTTACAGTTTGATCAGGGCCAATAAAAACCTCTTGCAAGGTTTTTTCAGGAACCTCTACTGAGTGCTTACAAGCATCAACTTGGGCAGTAAGGACTGGGGTTTGAACTCTTAACCTTCTGTGTTTCAGGAACACTCAGCTTTTAAATACAGCAATCCTTTTTGATAATTTGTTTCTAAGTTTGCAGTTTCCTGTGAAATGGTCAATATGCAGACTATTATTTTCCCTTCACCAAAGAGAGAAAAAAATGTAAAAAATAGGAAGAGAACAGTATCTTCCACATCTTAGACCAAGATAAGACAGTTGCTGGAATTTCTTGCATATTTTCTCCTTTGATAGGGTTGCCTTTGGCTGTTATCTCAAACATTCCCTGAGGTAGCTAACAGGACTAATCTAAAATTAGCTTAGTGTTGGTCTAGAATAAAGTCCTTTTATTCATTTTTGTGAGGTGGATCCTTACTGAATGTCTTACTAAGGTCTCAAAATTCAAATCACTTTCACTATCACTGCAATTATTTTTTTTCAGCTATGTTATTAATGACAAGTATGTCAAAACTGAGAAGACATGAAGTATAATCCATTGTATTCTGTTTGTAGTAAATATACTGTTTATTTCTGCCTACCTTCTTATACCTAGCCTATGCATAATAAGTTCCTCTTTTAGGAGCTTTAAAAGCTTACCCATTTAATCTTTGAAAGAACTGACTATGTCTATACTCTCATCCTTAATTAGTAGAATGCAATATAAGTTCTTTTTTTTGCCTCATGACACAGTTGTATCACCATAACAATGCCAATCATCCATAGTAAAGTGGAATATCTTTATCACAAATTAGTGTTATTTTCATCTGTGTCAGTATTTTTCATCACAGACTTCCCTACCATTAAATGTGCCGTAAGTGTTCCAAATTAAGTTTCTTTTAGCTTTTTATAATTTAGACTTGAAATTGAATATCCCATTTTCAGAGAAATAATTATCTATTTGTGTATGTTTCTTGTCAAACTGGATTTTTTTAGTAAGAGTTATATTTTTAGGGTTATCTGGCTTATTATATTTTTCCCTTTATAGACAAAAATCCACATTAGTTGTGTTAATGACATTACGAACCATCCAATAACATTAGCAATATTAAACTTTCAGACTTTATAGTTTAAGTTTACATCAATGTTATTTTACTGATATATAACAAACACATTTTGTTAACCACAAAACAGACTATGTCTCTTTTGCACAGGAATGATTCCATCAGTAGATCTGTAGTGGACTGAATAGGAAACAGACTATCTGAAAGTTATTATCAGCACATCACAACTGTTGGTGTCGTTTGCATTTGCCGTTATAAGCAAGCACTGTTGACAGAGGGATAGAGTCTAGGGATGTTTTAGTTTTGCTTTTTTCTGGAAAGAAAAGCACGTGATAGATGGAAGTGTTCAGCTATGATAATCTAATTTCTAGATGGAATGGGTTTGGAGGTGTTACATTCATTTTACTGTATGTAAATGTGGTGTGAAAAAGTAAATTTGATTCTCTTGCAAATTAATGGTTCCTGTTTAGGATAAAGATGTCTCTGTTTTGTTTTTTGTTGTTGTTGTTTATATATTCTATAATATTTTTAAAAATATGCTATGAGACAAGTTTATAACATACTATGAGGAAAATACTAATTTTTATCTTGTTTTGATGATGCTAAACCTGTATTTAAGTCCTTCATTATTAAGGTTCCATAAGTACCTCATGGGTTACTCTGTCTCTTGCAATAGCCTTCCAAAGTTGGATGATTCTGGAGTAAAGCCAAAGGCCTGGGTATAACATGAAACTTATGCAGTTTGTCCCCGGATATGACATGCTTGTTTGGACCATTAGAATTTATACACTCTTTCAAAGCTACGTTATGTAGTGTCTAGAACGGTACACTTTTTATATATAACACGTCTGAGTGATTGAAATTTTGATTGCATGAATTGGAAAGGAAATTTCATTAAGGACTGAAGGTGTCTGCGGACATTGGAAGGAATTAGCTGAGGCAGTTTTTATTCATAAATCTAGGAACTATGTAGAGATCACGTTGAAACAACCTCAGTGGCATGCTACCTTTGATGTTTGCCACCAAATGCCTTACAAAGGCACACTGGCATTATTCATGAGCTGTTACTATGTACTTCACACAATAAAATGATTTCTAGAAACAATGCATACTGTCACACTCTTCTAGTCCAATGAAAATGAGATTTTCAGCACTTAATATGAAAATTCTTTAACAGGGTCATCAATTATTATTGATTGTAATAAATCTATACTCACCTTCTCTAGATCTTCCCTTTGTGTAACACAAATTACTAACCCTTCCTTTACTTTTGCAGTCAGGAATGTTCATTGCTTTGTTAAGATTGTGTTGACTTTCTGGGTATGCTCAGATAGGATTCAGTTTGAAAATATATTTGATTTTACAAAAATAACACAGTAATTAAAATTCAGAAAATATGCAGATGTACAATATATGTAATACCTATTGTGCTTGTAAATCTTTGAGCTACTATATTTTGGGAAAATCATATGAGTATGTGGGTAAAGACTTCAAGGCGTGTCAATATATTTGAATGAGTCACAAGTACAAGATTAAAATTACTTGGTAAATTTGAAACAGATACTGGGCAGGGGGGGAGAAAAAAGGAAACCACTGAAATGGTGCCCCTAATTAAAGATCATTTGCCAAAAAAAACCCAGCTCTGTAGCTTGTCAGCTTTTTTACTTGATATCAAAAACCTATTCTATCTGGTCACTCTCAACTGTATCACTGTGCTACTTTTGAACATATTGCTAGAAATACTATTTAAAGACAGAAAAGATTAACACAGCAAAAATTACATAAATGTATCTTCTATCAACATCAGTAATTCAACAGCAAGAGTGTGCCAAACCATGAGATTTTGCAAGATTTGGTTGCTAAATACTTGGTGTCTTTTTTCACCTACCAATCTGATTAAGCAACTGCTTCATTTCTTTACTTTCTTCCTTTTTTAAGGCTGATTATTTATGGGTTTTTTTTATGTTACAATCATATTCTGTTTCTCAGTTATTGTTGTTAAGTATTTGGTTTTTGTTTTTACGAAGAATAATGTAAAAACAGTTCAGTTCACAAACATTTCTCTCTGAAGTGGAATTTACATTGAAGAAATTACTGATTTGGAAGTGCAAACAACTCTTTCAGCAATTATTTAAAAGCATGCAAAATGCTAGGATGTGAGCAGTCCTATGACTTCCAGTATATGCCTTGGGTATACATTTTATATTTATTTTAAGTATTTGCAAGATGTGGACCTTAAGATACTCCTTACATGTTAACACAGATAAATCTAGCACTGTATTCTGGAGTGCAAAGAATTGACTACCATAAAGTAGACGTGAATTTTTTAAAATTCTGTAATCATTTCTAAAACTAGCAATAGATTAAATTATTCTTGAGATATTTAAGCTCTTCATTTGACTGCGCTGATGTTTGTTAGCCACTAGTCACCAAAAACTGAGTTTTAACATTGGAAAAGCAATGCATTTTGATTTGAACAGTTTGCTCACATTCTCAACTACCTCAGATCATCTCACTTAAACCCTGATTTATTAAAGAATCCCAAAATACACTCTAAGCAAGCAAAATTCATAGTATCTGATAATAACTTTAAAATTTTAGATGTTTTTCTGCTTTTCTCTGAGTTAATATTTTCTCGTTCTACGGCATAGCCTTTTTTTTTTTTGTCACTAGTTCTACTGTGGAATGCAAGAATTAATTCAAATCTTTTCATATCAGAACCCATTGAGAAATTAATTGTTAAAGTTAAAAGAGGTATTCCATTCCTTATATGACATCTGAATAAATATTTCTCTGAGGAAGGCTTTTATTGCATTAATGGATTTCTAGATTGATTTTTTCAGGGAGGATACTATGTCCAATACAAGTTTCTGTAAAAACTGTAGAATTTTAAGAAAACTAGTTCATACCAACAGATAAATGGATGTGCTTGAGGGTGAAAGTGACAAGAGTACAAGCACACAGTATAAAATTTGTCTTTAAGCATCATGAGTGATTCAACAAATTTCATAGGCATGTACTCTATTTTTAAATTTGTAAGCATAATTCCTAATAGCAATTCAGTGGAACTTAGCAGAACTACTCACATGTAAAACGTCAAGCATGTAGCAAAGTATTTTGCTATATAGTGGAAACAAGTTGCTGACAATACAGTACATCAAATGCTTAGTATGCTGAATAGTCACAATTGATTAAAAGTAATAGTAAGTCCAAATTATGCATATTGGATAATGTTTGCCAGACGTATATGCATATTATGAGCCATCTCTGGTTGTAGCACACAGGTCTTAACGTAGTCGTAGCATGGCAGACCTCTGCACATTCGCTGTAGTGTTCCGCTGTGTTTGCTGTGAATTTTACACATGCAAAGCACATCAAACTTAGCATGTAAGTATTCACCACTGTTGCAGCCTGTGTGCAAGTCTGACACATACTGTGCTATGAGATAGCAGCACTCCCCAGTATGTTGCCAAATTTATTTTTCTGATATTATGATATTGATAGAAATGAAAATTACAGGTTTGTCTACTCTTTATAATAGCTAATGAAACAAAAATCTGTATGGATTTTTACAAGATCTTTTTCTTTATAATTATGTCATTATGTAATTGTATTGTAGTAATACAGTATTTGTGATAGCATAATGACTGTCATTGTCGTAAGGTAATATTAAGCATTATGAAATTGAGCCAACTAGTTTTTGTTTAGATTAGTATTGTAGAACATAGACTTCTTGGGGATTTTTTTCCAAATTACCTGGTACCTCTGCACCTTCGTTGTTAAATATTTTTACCATTTTCAGACTATTCTTGCTATTCTCACCTGCCTTTATTTTGTGATCATTACCAGATTTTTCTTTTCTCTGATCTAAAAATTATTGTTCCAAACACTTTATTTATATTTCTATTTGACCTTATCTTTCTATGGTGTCACTCTTATTTTTCCCACATGTAAACACTTCCTTGGCTTTATCAAAATCCTAAATATGATAACATACTTTAGAGACCTTTTTTTACTGGTGATGTCACACGATCAGCAGTTCTTCTTTAAACCTTCGTCTTGTGAAAAACTCAAATATTGCACAGCAGTATGGAGAAAATGCTGTATAGGTGAAACAACTTGAAAACCTAGGTCTTTCTCCTTTGTTACTTTTGTTTTGTTGCCAAAAAGCAAGCTGAAGATCCTTTTGTTGGGAATGGATTTATGACTGTATTTCACTTAGGTAGAAGGTTTTTGTTAGCAAGGTTTCAAGGCTTCCAACACAAAAAAAAAATATTAGATTTTTTCTTTTTTAAAGTATGAGGATGAGAAGGATTAAATTTTAAAATTGCAACATCAAACTGAGACTGTTTTGCAGTATTTAATGGCTGACAGCATGGTTTTATTAACCCCTTTGTTAGCTTATTGAGAAAGTAGACACTGCATTTCATTATCACCTTGAAGCTTAATAAAAGGATTTGTTGTCACTGTTGGAAAACTTCTTTGTCCTAATTTCTTGTGCAGGAGATTAAGAATTCAAATAAGTATTACCCTTGGTAGGTAACCTCATGAAAACTTCATTATTGATTTTTGGAGAAGGATTTGCATAACTTCTTACGGTGTTGACTAGTTCAGCATGGGTCCTTTGCCCATGTAAATACAACTGTACTGCTCATAGCGATACTGGTGGTAGTATAACAAACTAACTCAGCAAGCAGGTATTTGAAATGTTTTCGTGAACTTAGTTGTCACAAAGCACGCTATATAGCTGATATAACTGAAAGAGTATCAGGCAGTTCTACTGACATGACTACATTTGGTTAGAAATCATGAGAAGTGTGCGATACATACCACTTTTCCTCTCCTACAGTGAGGGAATGGAGTATTATTCTGCACAATTTCCTGCCAGTGGGAGAATGGAAGAACACCATGGATGGGGTCACCCCTGATACGTGGCACTGGTGAATGTGGTCTGTTGTTTTCCCATATTTCATAATACTGGATCAGTAGGATTAAGTAGGACAACTGCACAGTTCTCTTAAAGTGAAGTGAAAGTAGCCAGTCTGAGAAAATTGCTAATAGCAAACAGAGCAGCTGGGCAGTTTAAAGACTGCTTTGTTTTTCAGTCTGTTCTCTGAGCTTCTAGCCTTTTGTTTTTCCCCCTTCACAAGAACAAAATTGTTAACTATTAGTATGCTTTTTACATAACTAGGAAAAAAAACCCAGCCTATTTCTCAGGTATTGCTAACATTTATACCTAAACTGGAAAGATGTCATTGGTTTATTTGGAAAATACTTCCTGACTGGAAGATTAGTCAGTAGGTAGATGTTCAAAGGAAGAAAATTGCTGCTTTCCCTGGCAGCTAAGCTAGCTTAGGCTCAGCTTTTTAAAATTGCTTAAAAATGTCAAGCAAGAACAAAAATGATAGTGTTTTTTTGTCTCCTCTTGCTGTCCACTAACACATTAGTTATAGTAGCAGCAGACTTGGAAAAAGCAAACTGATCTGATTGGTCAGTCTAAATATTCCGTGTAATTTTATAATTATGTTTCGTTAGACTTTAGACTGCACTTTAAAAATTGAGAACTGTAGCTGTAACACACCAAATAAATTGAAGTGCAGTGAATGCAGTTTTCAAATTGGGAAAAAAAACAGCATTTGATTATTTTTATCAGTTAATATAGATTCTAAAATGTACACATATTACATTTCTCTTTCAAGTGAAGCCATTTGACATATCTGAAACGACACACAAAACGCTAGAAAAGCTGTCAGGACTTAACCCTGCCTTTACAAATATATGTGTCTTCAGTACTAGGGAGAAGGAAAGGGGGGATAAGAGAGTTACCAGTTACACTGCTGCTTAAAACTCACTACCATCTCTTCACTATTGTGTGGATTTTGTTAAAAGTAGAAAGTTGATATTGGAGTTACCATTTTGTGTAGATGGTATCTTTCATGAGGTCAGATAGTTTTCTCCAAGTCACAGTATTTGTTTAAGTTCAAATAACCTTTTTTTTTCCCCCTGCCAATCAATTTAGATGCAGTAATTGGGTGTTAAGGGTACGTAAAGGAAGTTTGTTGAGGTGTGATCTTTCTATTTCTCTCTTTATTAACAATGTTTTCACTCAATCCCTTTTTTTTGTCTTCCAAAAGAAAAAGATACTCTGCTAGGGATGTGGGATATCTTACAAGAGAAATAACCTAATACTTCAAAGTATTAGGTTCATACACTAGTATTACTAATTATTAGTATTGATACACTCTTTAAGATACCAATAATTTCAATTCTGTCTTGAAAAGCTTTGCATGCCTGGTTGATTTTTTGAAGTGCAATCTATCATCAGTCACAGTAAGGCAATACTGTTTACTTCAATAGATTTTCTCCTAGTAGTAAAATATCAACAATTAACTTCTTTCTTGTTATGATGTGACCGGTACCCCCTGCTTCTGACCCCTGGTAATAGATCAGATTTCTGTTGGCATAACAGGAAATGCAACAATAAGCTACACAGTGAAATACTGGTTTTGTACTGAAGCATCGGTTAGTAGGAAATCAGGGAATAAATTTTACCTTAGTAGTTTTAATGTAAATTGGTGTTTTGTATAGCATACACAAATAAAATTTAAAAAAAAAAAAGTCTCAAAATCTCAATCTTCTTTAAATCTTGATTTTTTATTTTTTTTTTTTTTAAACACGAAAAGAAAAGAATGCCACTCAAAAATGCCTAGGCAAAATAAGAACAGATCAAGCATAAAATGAAACTTTCTGGCATGTGGCAGTCCACAGCTCAGGGATTTCCCAAGCTGAAGGTTATATTTTGAAAGCTTTATTCCATGAATTTCTGATAGGTCTTCAAACCTATCAGTAAAGTTTTGACTTCCAGAACTCATAGCTATAGTGATTTTCTCTGTTTAACTGTGACCTGTTTACACAAGTACATCTTACTTATTTTTTCTTTTTTAGCTTTTATTTGATAATTTTACCTGAAAAAAAAAATAGTGAATACCAGTATTGATTTCCCAGAGATCTGTTATATACTCCATCTCAGTTACCACTCTCCTAGGAAGAAAGGTCCTAAACTATTGAGTTGGCCATCCTGCAGAAGTTGTATTCTCTCCTCAGTGATCTTTTGATGATCCTGTATTTTTTTTTACTTTTTTTTTTCTATTAAGCAATGTAACAGATTGTTTTATCTTAGAGAGAAGTAATTTTTAATTGCACAGCTACTGTCTATTTAATCTTTGTTATGAGAGTCATTTTCAACAGATTTTAAAATCTGTAGTCCTAGCATAAAAGGTTTTAGTACAACTAAGTGCTTTTAAAAGGAGACAATAATTCAAAACACTGATTAAGAAACGTGTATTTCCAAAAGCCTTGGAACAATGTGTTGATGTATGGCATGATATGGTGAATATTCTTGTTACATATGGTAGGATGTGCAGAGATGTAGGTAAAGATCCTGGAGGTAAGGCAGCTAAAGGGAATTTAATCTTTCATTTTCCAAAACAAAAAGATCTTGGATTTTGTGGATGAAAAAAAAATATTTAAACAATTAACTCTGTGTGCTATGCAGATGAAAAGTAAACAACACGGTCCAGGGAGTTAGGAAAACTTTTTAATTAGCCCAGGATTTTTGCAGATGGAACTAGTTCAACAACTTAATTCTCAAAACATTTACCTGAAGAACAGAATCCTTCTGCTACGTATTACCCAACTTATCTGAGTGTAGTATAACAGTATAATTTAGTAACAGTAGATTTCTAAAGGTGAAAACCAGACACCAAAAATTCCAGTGCACATCAGGAACCAGTTTTCTACATTTCTTTGAACAGAAAAATATATTTTTTAAAAGAAAGTGAAAGGAGACTACTCAGTGGCTGAAGCTTATCATAGAATTATAGAATCACATGGTTGGATGGGACCTATGAGATCATCTAGTCCAACCGTCTTCCCACTGCCATTGCTGCCACAGCTACTAAACCATATCTTGTAGCTCCTCATCAAGCCGCCTCTTGAACACTGCCAGGGTCGGCGACTCCACCACCTCCCTGGGCAGGCCATTCCAGTGCCTGACCGCTCTTTGGGAGAAAAAGTTTTTCCTCACGTCCAACCTAAACCTCCTCTGGTACAACTTGTGGCCATTACCTCTTCTTTTCCTCTTCTTGTAAAGGCAGATGTTCAGCTAGATGTACTGCTAGGAAAGAGGCTGAAATTTAAGGAGTTTAACAATATTTAATTCTCAAAGAGAGAACAAGACTACAAAAAGCAAATATTAAATTAAAAGTAAATGTGTTCAGAATAGTAGGGGAAATGGTTACTTGTTTTCTCTTCTCCTCCTTCACTGCCTGTATGGTATTATTCTGGATTTTGATTTTGATTTTTTTTTTTCTTTTAACATAAGAAATGTGCTGATCCAAATACTGTTAAAAGCATTGGGTGAAACTTTTAAGGAATATATGGTCCTCATTTAAAGTGTTCTATAGGATTAAAAAATATACTTTATGCTATCACCTACTCAGGTTTACTAGCCCTTTTTTCAGGGCCTTGACACATAATGTGTTTTATCAGTTGTAAAGTTTGCTTCTGATGGTATTCTGTCTTGCTATCTAGAGAAGAATTACTTTCTAAATTTATATTTATGAAGTATAGTGTTTCCACCAGTATTTTTAATAGCTTAGAATTTTTTTATTGAAAAGATGTTTAAATTGCAAGTTTGTACTAAAGTAGTAGTAATATATACCAGTTCTCTTAGTAGTAGGCAGTCTGTGGGCTTCTTCAGTGGCTGAGTGGAGAAATTGCCTTTGTCCTCTCCTAGGTAATTCACCCAAGACATATATCACTAGTCAGTAGCCTGACATCTCTTTCTGTGTTATGCTGGATATTTTTTAAAGTCGTTTGTTTTTCTCTTCCTTGGCTTATATGTTTTGTTATGTTATGTTGCTATATATAAACACACTTTAAAACTTGTAGCTGTAAAAATCTGAAATATGATAGAGTTCAGAACCATTTTTTTTTTTTTTTTGCTTTTGCATAATTTTCTCTTTATTTTAATCCTGAGTTATCCTACAATATTCTTGAAACATTCTTCTGACTCCTTCAGGACAGAGGTTATCAGGATAGCATGATGTTAATGGAAAGGCTGTACAAGGATCATGAACATGATAACATCATGAGGTTTGATCCCCCCTAGTGGTCTGTAATCTTCCACTTCTTATGTTTAATGCAAGTTCTTTGTTCCTGCTGCTTCCTGCCTGTCTTTTCCCCCCAGCTGTGCTGAATCAGCATCCAAAGAAGGAATGAAGCCTTTCCCTCGGGGGCCATCAACAGCCCTGCACAGAAAGGCCCTATTTGCTAGGGGCAATTCAGCACTTCAGGAGACAGGTGGCCTGGTTGCACTGGGCACATACATTTAAAACCTGTTAAAGTAAGAAAGACAGAGAAATATGGGCTAAAGGAAAAAAAAAAAGAAAAATGCAAGGACAAAGAGTAGTTTCTGGAAGCTACTATTAAATGAGAAAGGAAGACTCATAGATACTATTGTGATACAAAATTGTGCAAGAATCCAAACACCAGTAAAATAAAAAGTACAAAGTCTTTATATCATGGAGGGAAGAGGATTAAATGTTTTAGGGAACCAAAGATTTTAAGTTATCTGTAAGGTTTCAGTTTCTGAAACTGTGACACCTTGCAATGACTGTTTTCCAAGTTGCTTAGCTTTTCTGTCTCTCATTCTTCATGTATCAAATTAGGATAATTATGACTGCAGTAGTGGAATTTATTTCCGTATGACAACATTCATTTTTAGGATGGAGTTCACAAAGTTGATCCTGATGAATTAATGTTTAACTCTGATGAGCTGGGATGTGATAGCAGCTCAGGTATGTGATCACACAATTTTATCATGATTGGCCAGAATGCAGCCTGGAAGCCTGATAAACCTTAATACTCTCTGTTAGTGGATAGATAAGATGTTACAGCATATGCTCAGTGTAACATTCTGGTCTTCAGCAGCCTCTTAGTTCCTGTAGGAAGTGGAAATGGTAGTGATTTTCTAGTGTAAGTGTCCCTAGCATTTTGGTAGATGTAGTGGTAGGAGTTCCACCACTGTATGTGGAGGGAAGGTAAGTGCAGATTTCGGAATTAGGCTATCTTTGATTCAGTGTAAGAAAGAACATACGCAAGAGTGCAGTCTACATTTCTCATCCACCTTAAGTTCACCACACTTAACACAACAAAGAACACATAAAATATAAAGCATAAATAGTATCTGTTGAGTGAGATTTAAAATCACCCTGCTAGGAGAGAGTAAAATGAAATATGTGTATGACAGTGGAAATAGTATGAGCAGAATCATTGTAAAATCTATCCCAAAACCATGCTTTCTACTAAACACGAAATAGAACATGGACTTGTTAGTGGGTGTGGGTAATCTATCCTCCCTTATACTTTTGGTTGAAAGCGATGTTCCTGAGAGCAATATTCCTATTGAAACTAAGTGAATAAAATAATATACATTTTCTCAGATTGAAACTTAGAAATAAGAAATATAGTAAAATTATGCATAGTTTTTGTATTTCCCATTCTACTGTTGTTTCTCTGTAAGAACAAATGCTAGATAATAATTGAAAGTTCTTCCTGAACTGAGGACAAGCCCCTAATATGTCATAAGTTCCTGTTTCATGACTAACTGTTCTTATGTCTATCAGTTCAATAAAAAAGAATACCCAGTTTTATTTTCAAAAAGGTATACCTGCAATCTCAACATCACTAAAAAAGCTGTTACAGTCCTAAGGTTACTGAGGCTAAAGCTGACTTCTTCATGTTCTTAGTGTTTATGGTAAATTATTTTAAAAGTAGAAAGCTAAAGCACTCTGTTAGTGAAAAGAATATCCAATTACTCAAGCTCATTTATTTTAAAATACAATTTCACATGCTAAAAAATATCAAATGAGCAGATACGTAAACTGCTTCTGTTGTGTTTGCATATCAAATTTAACTACCTCTAAGAATATTGATATCAAAACACCAATTGAATGTGGACTTTGAACAATTTATCTTGGGATTATCTAATAATAAACAAATGTGTTTGCTTCTCATTCGATACTGAACACTCCTGCTGAAGCATTCTTCCTCTAGCTTAGGGATCTGGGAGAGAAGTAGGGTTAGAAAAAGTCTGTGTCTCCTAACAACAAAACAACTGAAACGCTAGTGTTATTTACTATTTAGACTTGCCACCACCTCAAACCAGGAGTACTGCATTATTATGCAAGATGATATCCTGAAATTTTAACTGAAGATTTGTGGGAAAGGAGTCAAACAGTTCGTAACTTTTGCTGCCTATTGTTGTGGGTTTTGAGTGATTAATGAATTTTAAGTGGAGGAACTATTGCTGGATTAAAAGGGAGAGAACTTTGTCAAATATGGTGAAATGAGAAGGAAGGAGGCAGTTACAGGAGAGGATAAAGCAAATTAGAGGGTTAAGAGGAAGGAAAGCTAATAGTCAATGACAATTCATGAAGCAAAGGAAAATGTCTGAATGGAATACTGTGTGATAATATAAAGATACTACAATAATTTCTTCTGGGCGTTACTGTTTTTCATCTGAAGTGGTTAGGGAAAGATTTAATTTAAAGAATGTAGTGGTGATGCAGGAAGATGCTGATTTGACCTCAGATTTGCGGTTATCTTTGCTTCTTGGCAGGATTTCCAAGAGGCCAGTTTTAACGTATGGTTTCATAGAAATCCTATCCAAATCTTAATTCTGCTATTCCATGCAAAACTTTATATCACTGTCTTCAGGTTTAGGCTCAGGGCATCATATTTAGCACAAAATGAATGAAAAAGGAGGTCTTAGCCTTTTCATGCTTTCCGTAAGTCAAGTGGTTAGGAGCGTAAAGCAAGTGACTTGGGTAATGGGGTTGAGGGAAGCTGACATTGTTAGTTTGGTGAAACGGAAGATAAGGGGCGATTTAATTAAAACTTACCTCTGTTTGATGGGCAGCTTCAAAGCTAGTGCAGCCAGACTATTCCCCTTACTGGTACACTATGAAGTACGATGATCACTGTTTGGTCCTTGGGAGGTTCAGAATAGGTTAGTAGGAAATACTTCTCCCTTAGAAGGGTAGTGCAGCACTGGAACAGGTTACGTGGGGACGGATGATACGGAAGTGTCTATCCTCTTGAGTTTTCCAAATTTGATTAGACACATCTATCACCTCATCTAGTGCTGCAGTATTTCTGCTCCAAGGAGGAGATTAGAATAGGTGGCCTGCAGGAATCCCTTCCAGTTAATGTTTCGATAATTCTGTGGTAGTCTTTTCCTGCTTCCTTAGAAGCCTCATATAGTTTTTCCATTAATATAGCTAGAATAAGTTGCCATTGACAAAGATTTGGGGCACAGAATCTCTCTTCCTGTCACCAAAATGTGCCATACTGTGCATTTTGGCAAATATAGCTGAAAGGCATAAAATATGCAAAGAGGCATTTTTATGTTCACTACAGAAGGTCTTCCAAAAACGGATTTTTTTTTTCTGGTGTAGTTTAGCCCTGCTTGGGACCAGACTGTGCAGTCTGTCTCTCACTCCCCCCATCCTCCGAGAGAATAGGGAGAGATAATATGAGAAAAAGGCTTGAGATTTGAGATAAGGACAGGGAGAGATCCTTAAAGTTACCATTACAGGTAAAACAGACTCGATTTGGGGAAAACTATTTGTTTATTACTAAAACCAAAGCAGGATAATAAGAAAGAGGATAATGTACCTTCCCCTCAGACTTCCCTCTTCCCGGGCTTAACTTTATGTTCAATTGTCTCTACTTCCTTCTCCACCCCGAGTGGCACAGAGGGGAAGAGGGAATGGGGGTTATGCTAGGTTCATCATGTGTCATGTTAAGCCACTCCTTCCTCCTCAGGGGAAGAACTCCTCACAGTCCTCCACTGCTCCATCAGGGGTCCCTCCCATGGGCTACAGTCCTTCGTGAACTGCTCCAGCATGGGTTGTTCTTCCATGGGGTGCAGTCCCTCAGGAACTGGCTGCCAGAGCCTCCTTTGGGCATCCCCTTGCTCCAGTGTGGGGTCCTCCACAGGCTGCAGGTGGCTCTCTGTTCCTCCATGGGCCTCCATGGGCTGCAGGGGAACAACCTGCTTCACCATGAGCTGCAGGGAAATCTCTGCCAGGAGCAGCATTACTCCTCCTTCTTCACTGATCTTGGTGTCTACAGCCATTCCTCTCACAAGAAATTCCTCATAACAGGCTGGCAGACACCTCTCAGGTTCTCTTAACATCTCATCTCCTCTCTACTTCTTGCAGCTGGGCTGGGCAGAGTCAGGCCCAGTTGGCCACCCGGTAGGAGGCCACAAGGCCAGAGGGTGAGACCTGCAAGGCCAACAGGGTTCACACCTCCCCCTCTGTGTCCCGTTTCCAGCTTCTTCACATCTTCTCTTCACCGTAGCTGCTCCCCCTACGCCCCCTCCCACTAAACAAAAGCAACAGTTTCTCATTTGTACAAGGTACAAGAAGCAAGCAAAGGAATATAGTGATCAAATGAAAGACTGCGAAGTAGTTACATCTAATCTGGCTTTTCATAATCACTCATAAGTGTGGTAACAAGTTAATTTATTGGATTTCAATCAAAACATTGCAGTATATGTAGTGCTGTCAACACCTGTTCTATCAGAAAGAACAATACTGATTGTCAGTGTAGTAGAAGTCAGTCCATGGTTCTGACAAGAGAAGCCAGAGGCATAAAAAAATGTATTAGTAATTGTTGGTACTTAAATTGTTAGTAATTTAGGGTATAATTATGTATGTTTAGTTCCCTCAAAGCTATATACCGTCTAAAGTTAGGCAGATCTTATCTAACATCTTTAATGGAAGAAGTGGTAGCCTTTTATAGCTTATGACATCTTTGTTGTGGAGTGAGAGAGTCTTGCTTGCAACTGTTTCATCTCAGAATTGTCTTTGGTCTGTTGCTGTCAGTATCCTAGAGACAATTAGGTGTATTGCTTTATAAAGAGGAACAGAAAGTATGAGTGAAAATCAAAGTCTTGGGCTATTATCCTGAAATTAGTTACAATGACGACTCAATAGACTTATTTCCTGTTACCAGAATTAAGCTAAAATCCTGTGTAGACTTAATGGCAGACTTCTTGACACTCAGTTTCATTTTAATATTATGAAACTAGGGAAGGCAGCCTTAACTTTCACCTGATAGTTCAGGCTCTTGCCCTAGGACTTTTTATTCTAATTTTAAAAGCAGAATCATTCTTTTATTTGAAAAAATCCCCAAACAGCTAGTGCCATGAAAAAAAAATTAGTGTTTGCCACCGTAGCTGTGTTTGCACCCACAACCATTGAAATTATGAGGATTAATACAAAATGTGGTTTATCTTATTAAAAATTATTTTGAAATTTTAAAGTCAATCCCAAACAATCTTAGTAAGAATATTTAAAGAACATTTGAGTTATGGAAGCCTAATACTTTTTGAAGTCTTTTAGGTAACATGCTATCCCATTGACTGTGGTATGCAACTCTCCTAAAACATTTTTTTTTCCCCTGGAGGTGTGAACAGTTAAGTGTTCATATAACTGGTTGGAGTTTTTTTCCATTGTTCTGCAGAAACAGTCTGGTATCTAAAAATTAAGTATGCAAACTGGTATAAGGTCCCTGGGTTCTGCTTTTCCCACTTGCACTAAATCCTTCATATTACAAAACAATATTGTTAGACCCTGCAAAATTTTTACTCCTTTGCAATTTTCAAAAGAATATGTTTGCTGTTTAGAAATTGAAATTAATTCATAAGTAATAATCATTAAATTGTAACCACAGATTGTGCAGGTTTTCATTAGAAAGGAAGAAAAAATTCGTGTTCTTATTTCAAAAAAGGTTTCTGCTGTGGGAGGAGGAGCTCAGGATGTGTCTGACATTTTTCTCTCTTTTTATACTGTTTGAAAGGACTTTGCCGATTTCTTCTAATTTCTTGAATATAGATAAAAATTCTCTTTGTTTCCTTATGTCAAGATAGTCTTCACTTTATTCTGGAAGTGCTAGTACTGTCTGTATTTTAATATTGGTTCAGATTTAATGCATTTCAGTGTTACTGTTTGAGTAGAAATCGAATGTCACTGACCAGAATTGATGGCATATTTGTTTAGTTTTAATTTTGATAGAAATTTAGAAAGTCTTGTTATTAACCTTAATGTTGTGAATTGCCATGTTAGATTGCCATTTGTTGTTGGGATAGGAGTCATTCTAGAGTACTATGTACTCAATATATATACACTGCTTGCTGTACTTTCTAATTTCTCTACTTTTTTTTTATGCATCAAGTACTCAAATGAAAGCAAAATATATAAAATTGAATGAGAAATCACTTTATGAGGCATGAGCCTGCCTTCTAAGTAGAGGGCTGCAAACAGCCATAAAAATACTGTACTTTCTGTGCATGCACATTTTAATTAGACTTCTCCAAAACTGTAAGAATGCTCTTTTCCTGAGAAGCTCCTTTCCAGATTTCTGTGACTACTGAGTTTAATTCTAGACTTCTTTTTAAGTCCATGTAGTGATTTTGTGCTGGTTTGTTGTGGTCACTGAGTCTTAATATCTACAGCTTTCATTTTCATTACACAGTGTTTCACACAAACCCAGTTTCATACACTGCATACACCACATAATGTTGTTTGTTCTATGACTCTTTTGGGAGCCTGCTCAGTTGTCATATCTCTGTATATTAAATAACAGAGTTAGAGAGATCATATTGAAAAAATGAAGATTGGTTCTTTAGCCATGTCCACCTTCATACCCAGCAGAGCAGTGGGAATAAACCAGTATTGATCATTGGGGATAG
This sequence comes from Tetrax tetrax, assembly GCA_009806455.1. Taxonomy (NCBI): domain Eukaryota; kingdom Metazoa; phylum Chordata; class Aves; order Otidiformes; family Otididae; genus Tetrax; species Tetrax tetrax. The sequence goes on from WHYT01015438.1 coordinate 159,580, forward strand.
CGTTATTGCTTTTTACCCCTTTCAGGAATACAAACACTCAGCTCTATTCGGAGTAATGGCTCAGAATGGTGGAAGTTTTTCTTTATTTTCCATGCAGACAAGGCTGAGTCACTTCCTCATCTTCCTCATTTCTTTCCTATTTCTACTATAGCTATGAGATCACTTCTACTGATTTCTGATTTTGTTTAATTTTCTTTTTTTAAAAATTTCTGTACCATGGGTCATCCATGACCATAATCATGCAAAGGTAAGGTTAGAAGAGGGAAAGGACAGAGTGTTTATGAGGTTAGTGTAAATTATGTCAGGCACAACATGAGTGTGCCTTTTTTACTAAACAAATTCACACATTCTGAAACACTTTGTTTGCATTTTTTTTCAAAGAGGACAGACAGTTATGAAACTAATGAAATTTTAAGCCAAAGGAATAGCATCTGTGGTTAAGATACTATGACATAGGTAAATTGTAGTACACACTGCCAGATGATGTTATAGAGGCCAAAATCATAGATGAGGTCAAAAAGCGATCAATCTAATTTCTAGATCAGGAATTTATGTGCCAGGGATTATCAGAAACTAGAAAGATATATCGGGGAACAATTACTGTACACATATTTCTATATACATCAGATAATATCCACTGTTAGAGGTAGAAAACTGGACAAACTGAGACTCAAGTCAGACTTTTCTGTGTTCTTGTGAGAAGTATGTGTTAAAAACGTTATAACGTGTGACTTCCACAGGAAAGTTTTCAGATGCTATTATGTCACTTGACATAGTAACAGGGACCCAAAAGTAGAGATGAAATGTCTAAAAAGGCATAGCCCTACCCTTCAGATTATTTCAGCATGAACACCCCTTCCAATCTCAACTGAAAATGGTAATAAAAAGTCTTCATTCCTTAATTATTCTTTACAGTAATGCTAATGCTAGAGTGTTTAAATGTTAAAAGACATTGTTAGTCATGGCACAGCCTGCTTTTGAACATTAGATTCTGTCATATCCAGAGAAGAAAACTGAAAAACTGTCCAGTAGCTACAGATGGTATACAAATACTGTTTGAATATTAAAGAACAGCAAAAAAAAAATGCAAATTTTCATGATACGTAAATCAGCACTAAAAATCTTGGATATATCTCCTATTTGGAATAAATAGAACAATCAGACAAATACATTTATTTGAGTTTTAACAGATGAAGACAGCAAAGCATAAAGGTTGAGAGGGAATCAGGTTGAAACTTAGAAAACCTTTTGTGCTGGGGGCATTGCTTTTCACAGGAAATATCCTGACTATGGCAAAAAAAATACTTACACAAAACACATTTAACTTAGCTACTTCATTCAGTAGAAGAAAAGGCATTACTATTCTGCCTAAGAAACTAGGATTTGACTGTTTTCTGCATCCTAAAATAAGGGTGAGAACATTAGCTACAGATTTCCTGGCACACAGTTGTTTCCTCTCTTAGTCTCATGAGCTAACAATAATCACATTCACCCATTTTTCAACACTAGGAATCTCTTTTAGATTTTTGAGATTTTAAGGTGTTTAGAAGAGTTACTGTAGTTTTTGTGCGCTTCAATGTGTGTCTGCAAAGCATGTTAATAGTAGTCATTTCAAATATTCAGAATGGTTGCTATTTGAAAACTGTCAGAAAAAAAAAAGACTACAATAGGACTGGGAAAAAAAAGTGTCAGGGCTTTTTGATACTGTGGAACTATTAAACTAAGAAACACAGTGATATATTTAACTTATTAGCAAATGAAACTGTAAATGCAATACATCTGCAGTCAATGTTTTAAAGATACATGCTTAAACTTCCCATCGCTAAAAAAATGCCAATGGGCATAATTCTCCCAGGAATCATGCAGGTGTGTTTTAAAACAAAGTGTTTTCTTTTGAAATAAAGAAAAATGTCAGACCAAAATAGTACAGAATTGTCTCCAGACAGCTACATAATAGCAACATAAGAAGGAACCCACCTCTACGCAGAGGAGATTGTCTTGTGAAAAATGGAGAAAAATACTCTGTTCTCAGGGTTCTACTTTGATAAGGATAAAAGTGTTTTATTTGTCAATAGTATCTTCTTTAATTGACCAAACAAAATATTATTTTGATTTCTCTCTGTTTGTATTATGAGAATTTTCTGCAAGCCATTTGGGTGGACTTGTCCGACATTAAGGAATATTGAGCTTGTAGCTGGGGTGGTCAATCTGAGTATTTGTTTGCCTATAGTGTTCTGTAAAAGCCAGTTTGAGTTTTTACTTACAGCAAATACCTTGGGAAACTTCCTTGTTACAGGCTGAGGCAAAACCCAAAAGTAATATAAGCTCAGGTGGTGCCTATTTTTTTTCCCTTTCTTTGCTTTTCAGCCTGTATTTTTCAATGAATCTGATTATTTTTTTTTTTTTTTATTTGGTTTTCCCTCTGGAATTCATTAACTCCAGTTCTAGGGTATAAAGGGGACAATTTAAATGTAGCAATGTTTGTGTTATTTTCATTTTGAACTGAGATGTCCAATCAACACCCGCAGACTGCATGTGCATTAGTTTACTCTGCATGCTGCCTAGTAAGTATAGTCTAATGAACTTTTTGATAGAGTAAACATTGGCAAACAAGGATTTTATTGTATATATTCTCAGTGCTACATGAACAAAGCAAATTAATCACTCTGGCACCTCTTTTCTAGTGAAATTAACTTGTTCTGAATTTTATGTTATTCTCTTTTGCTCTTTATGTTTAGATCTCAGTTATTCAGACTATTCAGGGCCACATATGTGTTTATAAGTAAAGTAGATTATTTTTCATGGTATTTTAGCTTTAAATTCCTTTTATCTAAAAAGGAATTTAATCTAAATGTATTGTGGTGGCATTGTCCCTATAAATGTAAGCAATTCTATTTATGAATCTTTTGCATAGGAAAGATTATTAGTCAGTTCTCAACAGGAGTGTTACAGATTTTCTTACAAAAATATTACAAAAAGGTACCTTTTGTCAGATAAAACCGTTTCAAACTTCTTTCATTACTTGAAGACATAACATTGTCTTTACAGATCTTTTGAAGTTAGGATTTTTTTAGATGGTTGAAAAAATTCCTGCAATATTTGAAAAGATCAGCTGAAAGAGATGGCTGGTCATAGAACTTCAGGGCAAACCCCAAGAGGGTTTTGATCCAGAATCCCTTAAGGTGCTGTACATTTGTGTTTTCATTCATACCAGTGCCTTCAAATACTTGCCAAGTTTGAAAAATATATCTTTGTTTTATTTCACACTAAAGGTCTCATTCAGAGAGGCACTGTAAAACAGTATATACCCTTTATGTTGCCCTTCTTGTGAGTCAAGGAATAGTATGGTCTAATGAGGTACTACCTAGGTTATCAACAGGATTTTATGATGGACTTCAATAGCTTTACATCAGAAGCAAACTTAAAAGACTTATAAGAAAAAAAAATTAAGTGAAGAGCTAGTGCCCCATGATACCATTTTTCAGGTAGAGAAAGTTCAATAATAATACCAAATAAAATATACAGATTAACAAAAGCAAGTTCTTAATGAGGTGCTGTGTTTGTTCTGATTCATTTATGATTATTGAATAAATTTAATTAAATATTTAGATATTTATGTAATTGGCAGAGCTAACAAGTATTTTTAAGAAACTTCAGGTAGTCGAAGTTACAATTTTCAAGAGAGCTAAGGAAAACAGTAACATTTATGAAAACAAGTAAACACGTGTTTAATGTTTTACAGGACTTGAAATGTAAGCATGCTATACTGATAGTACCAAAACGGATTACATGAGATATATATTGTTTATTGTCATTCTGCGTATTCCACGTAGTTATTTTTTTATTTTTGTGGAATATTTATGTTGTTATTTGTATTTATTTGACACATAATCTTCTGAATTAAATGCAGTGGGCTTAGAACTGCAATAGTTTTTTGCTTCTTTTAATTAGTCTTTAATTCTGTGAATCCTTAGGTGACATATCAACTTAAGACTGAGCTTAGTCTGGTAGTTCAAATTCAACTGTGATCTTTCCTTTTAGAATGAATACAGAGTTATTTACAGGAAGAAGTAACAAGGATGAATAAATCAGAAACTTCCTCCTGATGGTAAAACAAATTGAACCTAATCACTCACAGCTTTTAGACCTAATACTTTATGAAATCTTACATTGTGAAATATATATTGAGGCAGTTTGGTTTACAATGAAATGCCTGAGACAATATAATGAGATGTTAGATGTTAATGTATAATTTTCATCACGTCTCTGTCCTATCTTGCTTGGAACTGTTAGTACAATAATAAAAAAAATATTTAAAAGAAATTATTATAATAGTACTCAGTTTCGGAACTTTCTTGTCTCTTTCTGCATGGATAACGTGCAAATAAAGGAAATAGAACAATATAGCCGTAATAAGGTTATGGACATTTTGTGGACTGTCAGATAAAGCTTATATACTTAAGAAACCAGAAATATTAATTTGATACTTTACATTGGATTATGTTTGATTTTAGAGGTCATGAAAAAATTGAATTCTGAGTATGTAGTTTAAGCCAAATCTGATGTTTAACTGTTCAAATGCTACATCTGAAGATACAGCTACAATAAAGCTGCAGAGTGGTTCAGTAAAAAATATTATTGCATTCTGTCAGGATACCAGTAGGACTGTGTCTCCCCTGATATATCTTTGCAGTTTAGCTATAGGAAAAACATGAACACATAAAAAACTTGCAGTACTGAGATCAGATCAAAGCTCTGTCTTGCACAATATTGTGTTTGATCAATTATGAATACCTAGGGAATAGTATGAAAACAGGGCAAGTATATATTGGTAGCTCCCAGCCTACTTCCACATAGGTGTCTGAATGCACTTCCAAATCCACTGCCATCCATTTTCCCCTGAATGCATCTAATTCATTCACAGCTTAACTATTTGTGTGAGAAGATGTACCCTCTTTGTTCATTTTGAGCCTGCCACCTCCTAGCTTCGTTTAGTATCCCCTAATCTTTGTGTTAGAAGAGACAATTAATTAATTGTTGCCAGATGACTTTCTCCATACCACACATGAATTTCTAGATATCTGTCAAGCAAACTCCAGAGTTAGATTTTCCAGGCTGACAAGTCCTGGCAAACCTAGTCTGTCTGATGCGTTTTGGTTACAGGGGATATATGGCATCTGAATTGCAAGTAGCAAATGGTAGTAGCTGAGGCCATAAAGACTAATTTCAAAATGTTCGGCAAATCAGACTTTCTGATTTGGATCAGTTCCTTCCCTGGGTTGCATTGCATCTAAAAAGGATTAAAGGAAATTACTCAAAACAATTATTTCCTGTGAAAGATTTTATTTGTAAACCATACTCTGGTGGGGAAAAAAAAAAAAAAAAAGAGAGACTTGGAAAAATTTCCAACGGGTTCTAGACATAAAGAAAAAAAAAATAATATAGAGGCATCTCCGTTCCTTAACTGAACAGCATCTCTACAGTCCAGATGCACAGACACTGCAGTATTATAAAGAGGAACTATGACAGGATCACTCAACCTATGTGCTGAATTTTGAGTAAGCAGTTCTATTAAAAAGAATTATTGAAATTTTACATATATATGCATAAATTTGTGTATATTTCTATTCTTAGACATAATATATATAAATATGTTAGATGTTAAATCTGTTTTGTGATCACCCTTAGAAATTAACAATCTATTTTTAAAAAAAGACCGTTTCTCACCTACTTGTAAAGAAGGCAATTTTTGTATAATGTGCTGTCTTTGAAACTTGATATAATCTCAGGAGAACACATGCAATACCATGCTTCATCAGTTTCTTGAAATTTACCACTTCCTTGTCTCTCATAAACCTTTTCAGAATAATGTTTTAAATTCCCTCTACATGATAATTGTTTTAAGTCTAATGATGTATTTAATGATTAATTTACTATTAGAAATACACTTGTATTTCCAATTTGAAATATTATGTGATAATATTTAGGAATGTATATTATAAATTACATTCAAAGTAAATAACAATACTAAAAGAGTAAAATTAATCATGTTTATATTTATACATATATTTAAATTTTAGGAAAAGGTCACTAGAGCTGTTTCGTGTCTGTCTTTATTTATCTTAGTGAATAAGCAAGTTAGTTAAAAGTACATGTCAGAATGTGTTTTGATTCCATTTCAGTGTAACTGTACATTTCAAAAAAACCTGCTCCTCAGGTGATGTGGGATAGGTTACATTACTAATCTCACAACTGTCTCTCTGCCTATCAGTACTTGTAAATAACATAGTCTATCATAAGAAGAGTAAGTTGGAGAGGTTAGAAATCCAGAGAAGACTGTGACAGAGATGATAGATTATATGAAATGACTACAGTCTGAGGATTTTGTGTTAAAGAAATGCCTTGCATTTGAGATATATGCCTGTGCTTGTTGCCCTTAGGGGATATGTACCATATGCTAGATATATAGAGTATTTTTGAATTATTATCTGTTAGTTTTGATAATCTCATAATCAAGAATTACAAGATGAAAATTCTCTTAAATCTCATAGATCACATTCTTAAATAAGTTCCCACTTAGACGAAAGGATTATTTGGTGTATTTTTTGAATCTGAATTCATTGACAAGAGGGAAAGAATCCGAATGCCCTATGTGGTAACACGTATTTAACAATATTTTGTACTTGGCTAGAACTCACAGCTGGTCTCAGTCACTGAATAAACTATGAGTTCCATTCCTTGAACACCCTATGAAGCCGTAATAAGTGATTCTGTATGCACCTGTTGCACATTAAAGGTGTGTGATCTAGCACAACATTTACATAATAAAACCCAAGAAATAGCTTGAAAATTCTCCTCTTCTGAAAACATTAGAAAATAAGATTTTGCTTTTTCTTATACAAGAAATAGTGATCATGCTGTATGTGTAGCTTGCTGAATAATTTGTCTTAATTTCATCATTCAGGATTTGAATTTTCTTGTATGCACTAATTAGTCAAAATATTTTTTAAAGTATTTGTGCAAATAATTATTGGTTTGTATCTCATTTACATTTGTCTCCAAAATACAGAGCTTTCATTCTGCACTGAACCGCAGTTGTCCTAATTCGACATATAGTAAACAGTTTCTCACCCTTCATTGAATAGGCGTAGAATATTATCAAGCTTCTATCCATATATTACTTTATTAAAATGATAAATTGATTTTCATTACCATTATGTAAAATTTAAAAAAGGATGTTGTACAAGCAGCTGTATAAAATTAAGAATACTGATAAAAATTTTGCAGTATTTAAAATAGAAATGTACATATGAAAAAACCTACTAAAAAAATCAGCTGCAGGTATGGTATGGAATTCAGCTTAATCATCTCCATGGAATATATGATAGGGACTTTTTTTTTTATTTTCAAAATATTGTTCTATATTTTGTCTTAACACTCTACCTTTTTAATGTATAACCTACCCGTTAGGTTGAAGTAGTACGCTCTGCCACTGTCTTCTTTGTTTGAAGCCTATGATGTATAAGCTGCCAGGAAAAGCAAAAGTTGTAAAGGATATATATGGGACAGATTGAGACATTGCAATGTTTTGGGCCTCAACTGTCTAAGCACAGATACAGTGTATCATTCTGTAAAACTACCTTTAAAAATTTTAGTTTGGGTTAACATTGAATTCAGTTCCGTGTTTACTGAACTGAAATATTTTGATGAATCTGATCATTTAAGTGCACACACATCATAGAGGAAAAGGATTTTTTTTCTTGCAAGTAATTTTTTTTATTGTAAAACTGGCAGCAAAAGGAAATATTGCTACCAGAGATATATGTCTCAATTTGTACAGGGAACTTTTCTACCTTCAAAATCAGAGCTGTAGTTATTAGATATACTTCTCAGTTTAATTACCTATGTGATTATCTATCAGTCTCTTTTTGGTGTCTTGTCTTCCAATTATCTTTCTTTCTCTGTAAAAGACTAATATTTGTTACTAGTCTAGAAGGATTCCCTTGCCGCGCCACTGTATAGGAAGAGATTTCAACATCAGCTATAAAATGGAGATGGGGATATCAGATATTTAGTAGCTACAATGCAAGACATGAAGAAAATAAAATGATAGAATGTTAGAGCTCTAGCCTATATTGTTCCATGTACTTGTTATTTATTACTTCTATTACCTGCATTCAAGTACTGCAATACTTGAGCTACTGTCTCTGCAAAATAAATAAAAGCTTGATCAAGCTCATTGAAAACTGCTACTGATCTCAAATAGAGTTCTGTGTGTAAGTAGTGGCTTAAAAAATATATATGCTTTAAAAATATACATGTTTTGTTAAAGTAAAATTGTTTTAATAATCCGGAATAGGAAGCGATACCATCTTTCAGCTGTCTCTAATTCAGGAAAGACACAGTAGCACAGACTACTTTGAAATACTCTTTATGGTCAGTTTAATAACTAGATGTTAATCTTCAAATATGTGTGAGTCAAAAGAAAACAGATCTTTAAAATCAATGACTCTTGCTTTGATTTAAAACTTGTAATTTTACAGTAATTTGTACCACATGAAATGAACTCTTCCACTGGATATTGCTGCGATGAATGAGAAAGTTTAACTAAGAGGTAGTAGTTCTTCCTTTGCACTTTTTTTTGAAAGGGAATCAATTAGCTCAGATTAACGCAAACATATTTAGTGTCATTTTAACAACAAAACAGAACTTTAAAAGTAGGATTACTTGTCAATAATAGTCATCAGCTGCTGAATGATTGAGTGCAGTTTCTAGTGTTAAGACACCTAGCTAGCTGACTAAATCTAAGGCTGTTCTTAGTTTAAAAAGTAGCCATCATATCCTGGGAAAAATCTTTGAGACTGTCAGTGTTGTTTAGTTACTTGAATTGCCCTTGCTTTCAGTGTGACTAAGCTCTTCTGAAAATTTTGAGTTTGGTGTGGAGACCAAGACATAGGATACATGGAACACTACACAGAGCCTCAGTGCTACAAGGAGCTGCTTCTGGATCTGGAGGCAGTCTAGCTGCAGCAGTAGACTGCAGCCTTTTTGCAGGTGAAATTTCCCTCTCTGAGAGACAACACTAATTAGCTTCTGTAGGGTGCTAGGTTGAAACGATGAGAAATGAAAGCTGGTGACCATAGCACTCTGCCACGTAAATATACCAGCTCCTTGAGCTGACTTTGGATTGCTTGAACACAGCAGTCTATTTTATGATATAGATTTGCTCTGAGTAATTAAGTGATTAATTATCAAAATTAGTATTATATATTCTTGAGAGTTTTAATTATGTTTTATTTCTACATCTGTAGTTTTTAGAAGTTCTTACTTTTGCTTCATCCAGTTAATGGCCACATCAAAATGCCCTCCTAACTTAGTAGAAAGAAAGTAGAAAAAACCTAAGCACATTTTTGTGGTAGTTTTGTACAGGTAGTGCAAATGCCTCAGATTTTTCTTCTAGAAGTCAATGATCACAGAGTAAGTGTTCCATAACATAACCCCGTGTTATTAATGAAGCCATGAAATTCTTGAGTGAAAAGAACAATATAAGGGTTAATTGGGGCTATTGCTATTTCTCTAGTTACTAAAATGTCTTTGTATTTTGTAAATATTTCGCAGAGTTCTTCTTTTCCCTGTTCAGGGACTGAAATTTCTCATATGTTAAAATTTCATTCATACAGCAAGTGGATGAATACTTATTATTTATATCCCTGGGGGGTTGTTCCAACATTTAGAGTAAATACTGGTAGTGCCATCACTCAAGTATTCAAAATGAAACATTTAACTGTTAAGTAAAGCAATATCAAAAGACATGTAGTAGCTGTGTTGATTTCTAGTCAAAATACTTCAAGTACTTCTAAAGCAATGACGTTAGATGTTTCTAGTCAGAAATAATTTATATGTGTTCTAGACTTCTGAGCTATACATACCTAATTATTTTTTCAACTAAGATAAAAACCAAATAATACTATAAATATTTCATACAAACTATGTTAGTACAAAGATGAATACAGAATGTATTTGCAGTTGTTTGTTCATATGGGATTTGTCTTGTTTTTTAGGAAGTACTGGGGAATATGAAGGAAGAATGATTCTACTTGTACAATTCCAAATAGTCATTTGGAGTTTTACATAAAATGACCTGTTCTCTAGAAATGGCTCGATAGAGTATTTCAGGTGTACTTTTAATTATTGCTTCTTTTATAGTCTACATGTAATTATTCCCACAGAGATGGCACTAACTAAACTCTTCCTCTCTAAAACCAGTGCATATTTTCCCAGCTGGAGCTTAATGCATATTAGGACCCTTTACTGATTCTTCATCATTGGAAAAACATCTGTTTATCTGAATTAGTATCACCAGCATATTGATTCCTTAGCTTCGAGCATTTGTAGTCCCATGCAATTATGGAGAAATTACAACACTAAACCCTCAGTGAGAACATTCACTATCCTCAGATTCCTTTTTTCAAGAATAGCCATAAGCTATTTTTAACTAACTCTTGATATATCTGTTAGGCCTTGCGTGATCTTGTAAACATTTTTGGTTACTAGATCCAACAATTAAAATTAACACGGGCATTTAACTCCAGAAGTTATTTGAAGAGTTCATTCTTTTGTGCTTATACAATCCGAAGTCTAGAAAAAAATACAACAGTAAGCTACCGGAGATACAAGCAGACTGGAGACTCCGGAATTCCACCACACATTTTATGAACATGTGTAGAGAAGAAATATTGAAGCTTAGATAATAGTTTTTATAATCAGTAATTGAATATTATCCTGACTGTTTCCTGACTGTTACATGGTCACTAGATTAAGGTAATGAGCAGACTTTACCCAGGCAAAGAAGTCTTAGCAGTTATCAATATGCTTATACAACCTGGCTAATGATGGAAAGCATCTCTCTTCCTGGATCAGTGGTCAAAATAATCTGGGGAAAACAAAAAAAACCAAAACAGACCGAAAACAAACAAAACCCCAACACCTTAGTTTATCTTAAAATGGAAGGTAAAGAGATCCAATTTCTATAGAAGCAAGTAACTGAACGTGCTGGTCCTGACATCCTTCTGTCTTTTAAAGCCAAACATTAATTATTGTATGGTATCATATGTATTTTCCCCAGGAGGTTTTCGTACCATCTTGCAAAGTGTGTAAAAATTTGTTAAGGATATAATTTTGTTCCCTTGCTACATCTCATGTGAAATCAGTTTCCTAATGTTCTTTAGAATTGTTCTCTGTTTTTTGCTAAGTGGTATAAACCTATTAATATTTGACAAGATTGTTATATGAAAGCAGAGCATGAAGTTGGAAGATGGCAAATTTACTTGTGCTAAATTGATCTAAAATAAATCTAACAAAGAATCGAAATACACTCTTCCTTCCTATGATAGTGCACAGTCCTGTGTCCATAGAGTGCTGTGAATGCGGGAGGTGGAGTTACTTTGGCACTGTTAAGCACACTGTTGCCTTTTGTTTTCAGTAGGTTTTCAGACACAACTGGGAGTATTGCTAAACTAATGAATAGGCATGTTTTTATTTTCCTTATTTTTTGTTGTTTTGGCAAAAATAGAGTCGAATACAGTCGGGCACATATTCTTTTTGACCACCAACAAAGTAATATTGTAAAGTGAAACAACAGGCTGGTAGACACTGAATCGCTGATACATTTTAGTATCCTGGAATACACAAAGGCAGTGTCATGAGTCTAAAAATAATTAGTAGTGTGAAATAGGATAATGAACTATGGGAGTGCACAACTATCCCAACTGCTACACCCCGTTAGCATGGAAAGTAGAGAGACAATTCATTCCTGCTGAAAAAGTCCTGCCAATCTATTGAGACTAGAAATTAGGTTTTAAATTACTCTTCCTATGAAAACTTGAAGAAGACTTAGAAGAATTCATAATCATAGCCTCTGATTCCAGTAGTTCAGAGTCAGGAAAAGTTTTTCTAATTTTATGGGGCTTTGGAGGTTTAGTATGATGAGAAGAAGAGGGAAAATGAGCAAAGAATAGAGTCTGAAAACAGTTTAATGCTGTCATTTTGGAATAAGTGAAGTATTCCAGATTTCTTTCCTTCGTAGAGATTAATTACTGATGAGATTTGTTTACATTTATATTGTACCAAATGTTAGGTTGCCATAAGTAAAATTAGAAAATATGGATGGTCTACAGCAGGTTTCTTAGGATGCTAGTTTCTCCTCTTTGATGCCATTTCCTCCTAATAGCCCTTCTGTGATTTACAAGCTAAAAAAATGGGAATGTAATCTGCTAGTGCAAGTATTTACTTGCTGGAACAAGGAAGACACTACGTACAAGTTGTATTTAAAATTACCTTGTGTTTGGTCTACTCTTGGGGTGGAATGGCACACATTATCTCTTACACAATCAACTTTATGAAAATGACTCAAAAATTTCAGGATTTAGGTAAATTTCAGGAAGCAGTAAGGAAAAAAAGAGTGGGGCTGAGTAAAGAGAACAAATGTAAAAAGAGATATACTCTTAGCTGTAAAGAGGAGAGTGTAATAATCAGAAAAAACCCCACAACTGATATCCTAATCTAAATCACCCTCTTGAAGGGCATTAACCCTGATGTAGAACCATCCATCATGCCTGATAGTGTAGATAGAAATCACGCTTAAAAATGTACATCTGGTGCCTTTGAAAAATGAGTATATTTAAATATATTCTTTCTGCTCTCCTCTCCTTTCCTAAGAAAGCTAAATAGAATAGATCTGGACGGGATCACAAAATGAGCAGCTTCTGGTATCCCAGGAAATTATATTATACAAATGGATCTCACTGGTCAGGATTTGTTTCCAGTATTCAGGATGAGTTAACATTCCAGAATAACTAACTCAGTTGGATGATTAGAACTTCTCCTCTGGGTCTCCACCTTTACTATTGATTGCCAGTTATATGCATTTATTCTTATGTCTTAGGCTTAAACTTTCTTCCACAGCTTTTCTTTACCACTCTGGATAGCAATCGTATTCCTTCACAGATATCATTTGGGAAGGCTAAACAAATCAAACATTTTCAGCCTTTTCCAGTGCATAAATCCATTCCTTAATGCATCTATTCTAGTTGTTTAAGTTATTAAGTGCATGATTCTGAATTTTGCATTTTTTAACTTTAATTTCATTTCATTATATTCTGTTAATGTAGTTGGCAGAGTCTTAAAGCTCTTCCTGTAAGATCTTCCACTCCTTTTGTGTGTTGAAAATAATGAAATTGTGTCAGCAGCCTTCACTGGTACACTGCATTTTAACTGACTTATTAAGGTATTAAATAAGATCTACCTCATTTAAAGAGCTCCGCCAGAAATCTTCCTTCAGATTCTAGCCAGATTCTTCTCTATATCATAGTTCTTCTCCACACTTCCATCATCATACTAACTTCCTGTGAAACAATATGAATTACTTCAACAAGATCCAGATAAATCAAATCTATCACATTTCTGATTTTGTTTTTAATATTTAGCTTATTTAAAAGCTATCAGATTGCCATCATATAGGCTATGTTAATATATAATTTTTTTCCTTTTACTATGTCATTAAATATTCTTTGTTTCAATATTTCCTAAGATCTTGTTTATTCCATGGTTTTATCCTAATACTGTAAATAAAATTATAGCAGTTTTCTTAATATGTTACAAATATGTAGTTACATACTACTGAATTACTGTTCACAAAAGTAGCTTATAAACATTTTTATTTCATGATCCCCACTACATCTACTGAGTTCAGAAAAACAAAAATAAGTACTGTAGTGTATAATAGTACAATTTATCAGATCTCAACTTAAATTTAATATACTTTATTTAGGAAGTTATTTCAGGTTTTGTACAGTTTCTGGAATGAAAAGTGTTTTGAAGGACTGTAATTTGAAAAAAAAAATAAAAATATGCAAACCACAGGAATGTGTGGGAGGAAGATGAGCTGAAGTTCTGAGGCTGGTCTCCGCACTTCTTGCTACCTGTGCAATGCACTCTGAGTCTGAAAGACTCTATAGAATGTGCACTCTATATACTTCCATTCATCACAGGTCACAGAACTCTTTCCATTCCTTACAAGGAAAGTTTTGTCTAAAAGCTTCACTCTGTATGCTGTTTGTTTTCCAGTTATCACATAGAGTACAACATGGAGTTATGACAAGCGTATTACACTTATAATGTGTCAATGAGTTATACTTGTTGCCATAAAATTGAGCATATGGATGCCTAAAACAAAATGGGAAACTGAAATGAAAACAAAATGAATGCCAAAATAAGGCCAGTGAGCATCTCTACTGTATGTGAATCTGAGCAAGTTATTTTATGGAAATATTATTCAAAACCAGAATAATTCTTGAAAATACTGACAATCAAATCTCTTTATGTGAAGAAGAATTTAATATTGTCATCTGGAATATTTTTTTCATACCTTAGAAATGATACTGTTGAATTCAAATATACATGGGAACAAACCACCTCAACTGGTACATTGAAAGTCATTTAAGTTGGGAGAGGATTTTTCATTAATAGGTGAACATAGCAAATAAATGGTTTGATGAAATGGCAAATGCAACTCTCAGTGGAACATAAACTCCTGCTAACCTGTTTAGCGAGTATAGATACAGACAAAATTTCTGTGTGACAGTAAAAGCTGAAGGGCAAGTTGTATTTACCATGTGCTGTAATGAATTTCAACTTTTGCTTGTAACTAATCCAGCCATACTGTAGCCAGTCCAACATTCATAGTGTCCAAGCAGCTTATTTGCAGTAAATTCTGTTCTATCATCCCAGGCCCCTAAACAATATAATGGAATTGCAGAGTTTTGATTACCAGATACCAGATACATAGTTCTGCTTTGCATTTACTTCATAAGTAGAATTTAAAATTGATTTTAAAAACCCAGTTCTCTTTCACTCAAAAATTATGTGTTAAAAGAACAGGAATTTTTTTTTCAAGATGTTAGTTTGAGAGTAAAAGAAATATCCTGAGAGATACAAGAAACAAATTTTGAGACGCCTAATTGCATAGGAGATAATATTATCAATATAGATCCTATACATCTAGATGAGTTTAAAAGATCTAATGTGTTAAACATTCCATCCTTAAAAAAAAAGGAAGTGTCTGAGTGACATCAATGTGCTATACAGCAACTTAAGATTAGAACACATATTTTTTTCTATTTTTTGATTCTCTGAGGCTAATATGTTTTTATGAGTAAGTTTCTAAACATCTGGCATTAATGATCCTTGGATTTCAAGAAATGAGAATATTTACAGTGTAGTAACTCCAACTAATATGTGAAAATACTCCTTTTTAGGAACTGAAATCCAACTTCTGTAAAATTAGAACTTAGACTAACCTGCTTTAAAAAAATGGTGTCACTAAAAGCACTGTGTGAGCTATGAATTTTATTTATTAATTGAAAATAAGAACTTCACATAGTTCTGAATTCAAATGTAAAATATTACATGCTTTAATTTACCACATACAGCAATTTTTTAATGCTAATATATCTTAGCATACAGATATTAGCATTGAAGTATAAAATGTGATCATTTAATGGGGTGTTTCGTTTTCTTTAGATGTCCACCACACTTAATTCTGTCTGCAAAGATATTTCAGAATTCAACATTTTTCTTGTGGTCCTGTTTACATGAACATGTAACACAGCATTCTAGCAGTATGCAGTCATCGACAACATACAGTTCTTTCCCGGTATAAAGTGTTTGCTTGTCATAACCGTGTCAGTTTTCTGTTCTGTTTTTCAGCACTGAATTTGACAGATACACTCGGTGCTATCAGTGGCTTACTCAGAACTGTATAAAGGGGAAGCCGCCAGTGCAATTTATTTCAAAGAACTTCTAAATTGACTGCAAAAATAGCAGAATATATCCAGGGAAAAAGATACTACAGTCATGACCTTACTCTAAGAACTGCACTGGTGAATAATATATTTTAAAGAGAAAAAATACAAAAATATGTTTTAGGTATCTGCATATTCCCTCTCTATAAGCTGTTTTCCCATTTTGCCTTATGAATATGAGAATGAATAGCGGTGTAGAGACTCAGCATGTGATAATCTTCTGCAATTGGCTTTTAGCATTTAAAGAACATTTACATCAAAAGTGTAGGTTTCAGCTTTCCTGTAAGATGCCTGCCTGAGTTAATTGGGCCTTTTACAGACAAATCCCTTGAAAATTCTGCAGGTAAAACAGAGTGGGTCCATTCTCAATCTCAGTACAGTTGCTCTGTGCTCTTCGTTTCTCTTCACCCTTTTGGAAGGTTTGCTGTCCCACCAGACTGGCAACGTGTTAAATATAATAAATAATCCTATTAACAAACATTGCGAAGAGCTGAAAATTATTTGTTAGCAAAGTAGATTTTCTTCTCTTCTTCCTGACAAATGAAGCAGAGACTTCTCTCTCAGGCTACTCTGCTTTCCTATCTGAAGAGTCCCATTCTCATCACTGAGGTGATACAGACTGCTTTTGCTTGAACGGAAGTGTTAGTTGTTGTCAAAGCTCTTTAAGGGTCTGACAGCTGTTAGCTTTCAGGAACAGCACAGGATGAGACTTAATAATGTGGAATACATGGATTTTAGCAAAATATGGAGCAAAGAAATTTAGGAATAGAAAGAATTAGGGGCCACAGAGCTCCTACAAAAGTGATAGGGAAGGGGTGTTCATGAGAGAACGGCAACCCCAAAAAAGCAGAAAATACAGCAAGATATTATGGGAATGGGCTACTTTCACACAGCCGTATGTTTTTCTGCTAAGTATTGTCAATTCCTTTATTTGCTTTTGTGGTAAAAAGGACATTAGACTTTCTGCACTCTATAACATGCACCTGCTTATGATGATACACTTGCTTAATGGATCCTCTAAAAAATCATCAGAAAGATTTCACTCAAATTTTTTACTTCATTTCATTAATAAATGAATTGACAGAAAATAAATATATTTTTTTTCCTTTCCTACTCTAAAGTTGTTTCTAAGACCTTGGGGCAAGTAGATGGATTAAGTGCACAATAATTAAACTAAGGTCTATTTTATTGAATATCTATTTTGTTCATTACCATCTGCTACTATCTCATTCAAAATATATGGTAAGTGAAATTTTTGAGTAGTTCAGATAATTTCTAATATTATAAATTTTGAGGAGAGGGTTATATTGCCTACATCCATGGGGGAAAGAAAAAGCAATGTGAAATAGTTCTTGAAAGGTTTTTTTGAGTTATTTTTTAATTACTACTTCATATGGAACATGAAAATAGGTACTGATGTGAGGGATTGAACTTGTCTGTAAGGTGAAGGTTATATTTTTAATATTTTTAATTTAATCTGTACAGCTTGTAATTTGATAGCAAACTTTGCTAAGGAGTTCCTCCCTCTATCCTCTCATAGTTCTGTTTTAGTCTCTGCTTTAAATCTATTATATAAATGTATGGGGTTTTGTAATTACAGGATATATAATCTAACAGTACAGTGAAATAGCCATGAATCTGCATTAATCTTAAAAAATTAAGTCATTGAAATAATAAGGAGGAGTATTCCAGTCTCCTAAAATTCAAAATTCTGATTATGCTAACTTTGTACAGTATATGGAAAATTGTATCTTAGGAAATGGAAATAAAGCTATTTTGCACAAGAGAGAAAGAATAGCCAAAGTATTCTGCCTTGCTCTTATGTGTCTCATTGAACTCGTAATTTGGGTTTACATTCACTTACTCCCTCTTCTGCCATCTTCTGAAATAGCAGCATCTCATATCAAATTATGGAGGCAACATCTGCCAACAGTTTTGTCTACAGAACATTGAAGTACTGGATCAAAATGCTGTCTTGGAGAGTTTTGCTATGGGTATCGTAATTTTCTACCCAAGTTAGATGATAGTTTTATGGCATTTGAGAGATAAGTGTTTATAAGCAGCAAGCATCTTTTGAAGGAATAAATTACTTGTATTAATCTCTTCCATGACAATGGTATAAAAAGAGGTGTTTGGGTTTTTTTTTCTCCGCTAAAGAAGATGAGATCCTCAAGATATGTAAGAATGTAAGATATGACTGTATAACATCACTGTCATGGTATCAGCATATGAGTGGAAACAAACTTTGGATAATTCTGAGTTTATCACAGCTCTTAAAATAATTTTAGCTTGGAGGGGAGAGGGAAATTAATATGAATTTATTATGTTGTAAATGTGTTCCCAAACATTATAAAATTTACTTCACCTGTTGCTTCTTAGAAAAATAAACCAATAAAGGAAGTCAGACATAACAAATGAGAATTTCAGGCCCAGCGACAGTAGATAGACCTAGGTGCCTTATATCCACACATATTTCAATCAAGTGATAAGTGTACTGCAGTGGAATAAACTGGAGACTCTGGCAGCTAAGTAGACTTTGATCACTTTTGTTCATAGATGTGACTCATATTTCAGTAGCCTCTTTTTTCTAAGCTACTGATCTTCCTTAAACTTTACAGTGAGTGCTCAGTGAACTTAAAGAAACCCTTACTTATTCTGCAAGCAGACGTTAAATACTCATGCTGGGCCACACTGTTTTTTTTTCCTTAAAGTATCAGATACAGTCTCTTTGTTATAGTTTTGTTTTGTTTTGGTTTGGTTTTTTGTCCAATGTTCTTCACATTCTACAGAGCAAATTTTGGTGAAAGAGGAGTTACTTCTTATTATCACAGTGCTTCATTAATTCAGTTTTATAGCAGAAATGAAGTTTGCCTGCATTTGTTTTATTTTATGATTTTTGTTGATTTGTCTTTTTTGTTGATTATGTCTGTATTTTTGTAGATTTTATGGCACATTAAGATACTGTACACAAATAAAAATAAAGATTATAAGTAACACTGTCATATATCTTCCTAGTATGTCTAAAGGGAAGGCTAAGAAGAGATCACTTTTTCCTAGTAAGGATACAGGGATACAGAAGGTGTAGCAGGGACTGCCTTATTCTTTTGGCTGCTTATAATGGCAGACTGCACCCTGCTAAACAACACACTGGTAGAAACATATGACATAGCCTTTGGTTCTGCTGCCCTTGTGCCAATATAGTGTCTTGCTGGATCTAAGATACTGTCTTTATTTGTTATGAATTTTGTCCAAATTAGAGCATAATGGGTGGGCTCGTGCTGTCTGTAGAAGTTGTAAGTGTACAATATAAAAGTGTTGCATGTTCCGGGTGGGAGAGGAAGGCACATGGGAATCTGAGTGTCTAAAGCTTGCTGAGGTGATGTGAGACAACTGCAGAAAATAGAGAGGGACAGCCTTGGTGCACTGTTGTCTGCGTTCAGCACGACCTCTGGAATGGGCTCTGCCCTGTGCTACTCAATTTTTTACTTAAAAAAAAAGAAGAAAGCAATAACATTGCAGAACTATTACTTGATAGCGTAGCCAAAGCCTTAATTTGCACCTGCTAGATCTACTTTGTCATTGTCTTTTCCAGTAGAGCTGACTGGATCCTCTTTCTACTTCTCTACCAGTCAGAACAATTGTTGGCCCATGTAGAATACATACTGTGCTTCCCTCCCCAAGGATAAAATCAGCTGTGTTGGCTATGTTGTCTCCAGTCTCCCAGAGACATCATAGCTATCAGAAGCAGCGTGCAGTTACCCAAAAGTTGTGGGAGTAGTGCTGCCTTGCTACACCTTTCTTTTTTTTAATGCTACAAGGATCGTAAATTACTTTTGTTAAAACATCTTAGTCTCCAGTCTCTCTAGGGAAAAATTAAAAAAAAAAAAGTTACGTGTGGTCATTTATAGCTGGAAGCACAACTTGAAAAACACAGCATGGAAAGAAATGTGTGAAAACTGAACCTTTTTGCTTTCAATAGAGAGGGATTCTGAAAATCACCCTTCAGAAACATGAGGGTTAGATTTTGAGCTCTCTAGGAATTCACCTTAGAGATGACTTTCTGAAACACTGTCTTGTCTTCTACTGCCTTTTAGTTATTGTGTGACAGATTCTGGTATTCCAGTCCAAAAAGAGAGGTTTTCTTTCCTTTTATATTAATTTGAAATTATCCGTTATGTCAACACTTGCTCTTTTCTTGGCAACATCAAAAATACCTATTAAAAGTAATCATTACAATATTTTAAAGCAACAGTGATTGCAGTAAATTAGCATTCTGTGCATTATCAGAATTAAAAAAAAAAGTAAGGTTGTGAATATTTACAATGGTTTGAATGTATGAAAGAGGTTTGCCAAGAAAATACAGATTCTTCAATAAATACATTTCTTTAATTTTTTAGGGGATATATAAATAATGATTTTGAGAAACCAAGAATACTTTCTACTTTGTTCATATGTTGATAGCACGCTTCTCTTTGCTGTTTCAGTAATTAAGTCTTACGACATTCCAGAAAGCACCAATCCTGCTGAGATGTTTAAGTTTGGAGCAACCTCTTGATGTACAAACAAAATAAATAAAAAAAAAAGACACTTCCCAGGATCTTAACAAGCTGTTTTGCTTTTACCTTTGAAACAAAATTGAATGGTAAAGCAATATGGCCTGCTGAAACTGTTCTAGCCTTGTTGTTAACTAGAACCTCCTTTTGAAATTCATTGCCTTCAATTACATTTTTTAAAGAATTTTAATTATGTGCCTGAAAAGAATAAAGACGCTCCAGGCTCCATTTGTTTATCGTGCAAGGCTTTAAAAAAATGAGGACAGAGCTTCCCAGCTCATGCAGGGGTTGCAGAGAGAGAGAGATGACTTTTAATTCGACAAGTTCAGAGAGATTTCTTAGTTTGACGCGCATAGCAGGGGGTCTTTGAGTGCCTGGCAATACTTCAGCATTCTGAGCTTTGAAAGTCTTTCCCTGCAGCAGAAATTGTATCAAAAGCCAATGATAATATTCCCTGCAAGGTAAAGGACCCTATTGAAGATTTCTAGAGCTGTTTATTTATTCATCACAGTTTTTTCTTTTAGGACGTATCAGACGTATAGGTAATAATTCACACAGATGCTGGAAAAATAAAATAAATAAATAAATAAATAGGAATCCCTCATTAATCCTTCACCTTTCCCTTAAGTTTTCTGTAGACCACATTCACCTATAAAATTTCCTGTCATTCCCTACCGTGTATTCTGCATACAATCTTCACTTCAAATCTCAGCTTTTCCTTATTTTTAATAGAATTGTCATTTCTGTCTGCCTTCTACCACCAGCTGAGCACATAAGATGGTTATG
Organism: Tetrax tetrax; assembly: GCA_009806455.1. Taxonomy (NCBI): domain Eukaryota; kingdom Metazoa; phylum Chordata; class Aves; order Otidiformes; family Otididae; genus Tetrax; species Tetrax tetrax. The sequence continues at coordinate 180,779 of WHYT01015438.1, forward strand.
GCCGTTTCCTTCCACTAAACCCTCAAAGTGATTGATTAATTTTACAGGATATTCAATTTCTTAGGGGTCTTTTTAAACCTTATTTTTAAAGTAGATTTGAGATAAATGTTTCAAAGCAAAGATTAAAGTGTTACTTATATTCCAGAGATCAGAGTTTTAATGCTTTGGCATTACTTTTATTTGAAAAGTATACACATAGGTTTTTCTTTCTGTTTTTGTGTTTTGTTTTGTTTCTGCAGTAGAGCTGGGACTGTGAGAGTACGACAACCTTTCCCTTGTGTAATGTCAATGTCGGCTATCACTTTGGCAGAATCAGCCAGCTCAGTGAAGACAGAAAAACCCTCCCCTTCTGCTTTTTCATCTGCTGGTGGCATTCAAAGTGACCTTCCCTTATAAATATTGGTGAGTGACCACATGGGGAAAGCAGTTCCTTGGTGCAAAGAAACTTGTTTCAAAAAGCTGTGTTGACCTGAGGGGTTTCCGTTGGTTTTTTTTTTTTCAAAGTATAAAACCCCCCCATGTATGCAGGTGTTTGGTTTTTTCTTTTCAATAATAACTTGAGGTATTTAACAACATTTATTTCTCTAGACTTGTAAGCTTTTATAAAACACTAACATGAGCTACCTATTCAAACTGTACAAAAGAATCTTTCAAAATACTGTTTTAGAGAGGGAAATACTTCCTGACAGCAAACCAGAATCTCTTCCCTCTTCCTGTTACTTTCTGTTGGCTAAATGGTCTGGAATGGTATAAATTTGTCATAACACTCCCAATATGGCAAAATGAAACTTTCCCAAGTGTAGGAATTAAAGAAGATAGCTAGAGGCTGCATTCTGGGACCCTTCTGGTTTGGGGAGCATGCCTAGGGTGAAATAACAGCACAGCAGAAATTCTGATACCCACAGGGCAGTCCAGGAATGATGAAGTAACAGGAACAGTTTGGTAACGCCGTCTAAATGACATAATTCAGTACTAATGAACTTTTCAGGTCATTTGAGGCTATCTCAGCTGATTTATCCTGCTTGAGACATCCAGTATGCCTAAAGAGATTTTCATTGTTGAAAACAGATGTGTAGATAGTGAAAGAGCCACCCATGGCTCAGGAATATTTACAGTACCATAACACAGAACACTACAAAGTACGTACTCAGATACAAAAAAAAAATATTTTACCTGGCTTGGAACAGTTTGGAAGCTGTAAATATGCGCGGGATCTGGAAATAATTTAAGGATTACACATTTAATCTAAAGACATTGCCATAATGAGTCACTTAGCTGGCTGCCATTCAGTATTAACTACATTATTGTGATTATATCCTATTCAGACTACAGTCAGACAACTGTGATGTATCATTTATGACTATATGATAAGTAATGTTTGATTTTTTCTTTTAATTTTTCTTAACCATATGTGTACTTGATATATGTCAGTTTAAAGGTCCAGAGAAGCTTCAAAAGAAATATTAATAGGAGTGTTATCATGGCACCAGCATAACAAAATAATGCCTTTTCTTCAAAGGAACAGTGCCAGTAAAAAGAAAGGCTGATATATTTAGTGTATATATCTCTTGCTTAAAGAATGAACAGTGGTGCTATTTAGAAGTTCCTCAGCTATGTGTTAGGATTGTCACTCATTTCCTTGGCTACTAGTAATCAGAGGGTAGAAAGAAGAGAAGGAAGAGGGCAACAATTTTGCAGAGTTGTGTAAACGGCTATGCTCTATCACTGTTCTGTCTTTCTTTCTGTTTCAAATATGTGATAGAGTCTTACTAATTGTGGAGTTAGTATTTGAGTATACAGGTAAATCAGTATCAGGCTTGGTTTTGAGTATTTGTGTGAATCTCTTAGAACTGAAATAAATCTTCATCCTGGGCTGGGATCATTGTAATAATGATTTCAAAAAATGAAGGAATAAATAAATGCACTGGATGAGTCCATTTTCTACAGCTTTTCATCTAGTAACATCATACTAGTCATAACCACTTACTACAACATTTAGTTCAGTGACTTGTGATGGTAAAGTTGCACACCAGTTAAAACATGAGAGGAGGGTAGAGTTGCAAAGTATTCCATCTTTTGAGAAAGGCCTTCTTTAACTGTATTTCCATTTTCAAGTTGTCAACTCCCTTTTATATCTTTAGAGGATGATGCATAGCTTTACAGTAGCAATATGGAATAGCTTGCTCTTTGATCATATTATGATATTTTGTATATGTAGCTGCTTTCCTTTAAAATGGATAGGACAGAGAGTCCAATGGTTAAAGTCTCTGAATGTTTTATTTTCCATCCAAGATTCCAAGTATAAGCATACAGATCACAACTCATTATTTTAAGTTATAATGACATTTTTTGAAACCTTTCAAGAGCAGTTGGTAGGCTAATAACAGGTAATTGGATGATCATAAACTCTTTGGCACCACAGCAACTGCTCTGTCCTCACTAACAGAGTGTGGCATCTTTATATAAGTTAGGATATGACCACAGAGGATCAAATATAATTATTACATGTCTCAGTGCATTTCTGGTAGCTCAGAAAAACATGCTGGCTTTTTACTTTTGGCTATATCCAGTGTTAGAAAGAAGTGACAAATCATGCCAATAATGTGTGATAATGTGTCTTCCTGTTTTACTTTCTCTTTCGTATAACCATGTCCTTCAGTGTGATCTGCCAGATGGTTCTAGATTCAGTAATATGCTGCTTCCGTTGCATTTTGCATGTATTTGATATTTCGTTCAAGTTTGATATTTTACCAGGAGTAAAGGGACTTAATTCAAGAAACATTAGAGCAATAAATTGATAAATAAATATATTAAATATTATGTATATATACTTAGAATTCCTCCCTCTATGTGAAGAAGATGGGATTGAAGACATTCTTGGTTTTAACCTATTGTGTCAGAGTGGGATTAATCCACCTCTGATTATTCTATTGGATTTTTTTAAAGCCTCAACTATTTTTTAGGAGTTTGGTGAAAAATCCAGTGTAAGCTCTAACACAGAAAGCTTTAAAGGCAAGTTTACCCCTTTGAAGCCTGTAGCTCTGAACTACATACAAAGGCTTAATGAGGACACTTCCTTGCAGCTTGGTTCAAATATTGATTGATTGTGCACAGTACATTAACTTCCAGAAGTATAAACTATCATTAGTCTTAAACAGTGTTGCTTTCCCCTAAGTAAAGGACTTTCCTATAAAAGAATATCCATTTGTCTTTCTATCTATGAGTTTTTTTCTTCATTTTTATTTAATTTTCTTATACCTATACTTTTAGGAATCAGACGAAACTGGAATCATAGTACTCTTGGGTCTTAAATAAAGAAGTCGCACAAACTGACAACTAGCAGAAACACGATGCTTCAGGAGCTAGAGCTAATAAAGCCGACTTTCATTTGGAAATCTTGTTTTCTTTGTAATGTAAGATCAACAATTTCAACTGCAACCCCAATTTCCCCGTTCCTTTTGTCTCCTGTTGCCCTCTTTGGCTGAGAGAAAAGAGCTGTGCTTAGTCTGCAGCTCTGAGAATGCTGAGTAGCCCAGCCAGCTCCTTTCAGAATGCTTGGATTCTACCCACATTCTTCTCCCTGGAGTTATTATTTTGGATCTTTGTCCCTGAAACTTGTAAGATCTTAATTATCTTTAAGACTTGGGTTTTTTGTTTGTTGGTTTTTTTTTTTCATTTGATTAACGCTTGACAATCGCACAGCTGAAAAATTACGAAGTGGAGAGAGATAGGACACATATGCAGACTGGGATTTTAGCCTCAGGTAAGGCTAAAATGTGCAGGCATTAAAAAAGATCCAAGAAGTAACTGGGATTCCCATGCTGCTATTGGCAATAAGAGACAACTCAATCAAAAAAAAGTTCCACAAATGTTTTTCTTAATTAAAAAGCAAAATTTTGTGAACTGTACTTGCGACTCTTAATTCTTTATTTGATCTTTTGTTTGTTCAAATAGCAGATAAAACAAAACAATTCCTCCCACCCAAAGTTTTTAACTAAGAAAATATATCAAAGTTAATTACTGATGTTAGCTTGAGATTTTACAGTGATTATTTAGCTAAATCATCCCAAATGCTCATGCACAAGTCTGATTAACAAATAAGAATAGAGAATACTGGTCAGTGATTGTTTACATAAAATGTTCAGAGCAGAAATAAATTAATAGATAATTCTGAGTTGTCAAAATAGTCATATAAAAATCACAGAATGGTAAATACTTGAATAACACATCTGCAATTCATCAGATGTGCCACTAAAATTAATTTTAGCACATTGCAAACAAAAATGGGGGGAAAAAAAGAAATTATATAGACAGATGATAATTATTTCTTTTCAAAAGGAAATAGAATTTTGATAATATGATTTGTTTAAGTATGAGAAAAAATTTAACATATGAATGGTGGTACTACTCCCTTTATTAAACTATGGGGCAATCTAAGCTTCAGTGTGGAAAGCTGCTGTGTAAAGGAAGTAAATGAGAGGGCTCTGAAGAGGTGCCAAAAAGGCTTTGAGTGACAGCTTTTAGGCAGTACTTGCAGGTAACTAAGTAGCTGTCTTGTCTGCTATTCAAACATCCAGGTCAAAGTTATTATGCATATATTCTTGTTACTTAGTTACAGTTATGCCTGCAAGTTGAAATAAAGTTATTATTCAGATATCTTTTCACAAGTGGGGGTAGGAAAAGATATTTCAGAAATTTATATTGGTTTCTATTTTTTTTTTGTTTCTCTTTCTTTGCTTTCTATTTTTACTTCAATGTGTGTAACTTTTTTATTTTAGTTTTGGTTCAGGTTAAATGCATTTATAACTAATGGTTTGGAATTATCAGACTGTGAGTGTTACAATTTTATAGAGATGTGAAGAAGGGCTTCTGTGTGAGCACCACAGAGAATAACATCACTTAGCTTTCAAGCGTCTCGTAGCTGGACTGGCATCCAACTCTGTATTATCTGCTGTGAACTCAGTGACAGGTTTCAGTATAAGATGCTGAAAGGAATCAGACCTACCGGTGAGTAGAAAGTGTGAGGATAAGAGAGATCTCGTATTCTTGGGTACAAGGAGATATCTTTGTCATGGCAGGAGTTGCAGCTAACTAGAAGTAAAGTAACTGTGAGAACATTCACAAGGTTAAGGGTGCCCATATTCATAGCTAAGCTTAAGCTGTGGCTCACTGACCATTTGTAATGTTAGATTTCTGGCCCTTGGTATATCAGTCTGTGCATCAACGGCTGCAGGCATAGGCCTTCCCATCAGGAGGATCACTGAATTACAGAATAGTTTGTGTTGGAAGGGACCTTCAAAGGTCATCTGGTTCAACCCCCCTGCAAGGAGCAGGGACATCTCCAACTAGATCAGGTTGCTCAGAGCCCAGTCAAGCCTGACCTTGAATGTTTCCAGGGGTAGGGCATCCACCACCTCTCTGGGCAACCTGGGCCAGTGCCTCACCACCGTCATTGTGAAAATCATGACGGAAGCAAGCTTCTAAATGAGCTCCATCCAGACACACAGCCTAGACGTCATTCTTAGAGATGTCTTCTGTATTAATCACTAATCTTGATTAGAAAATGAAAAGGAATAGAAGCATCAGAAAAAGGCAAACTATAGTCTCCACTGAGAAGAAAGGACAGGCCTAAATCTCAGTTTAAGGGATTGCTCCTGTATTTTTTACTGAATAGTCATCAGAAAAACACCTTTCAACTTAAGATCTTGATTTCTTGTAATAAAGAAGATACTGACTTAACAAAGTTACTGAAAATTCACATACAATAGAATTCATGTTTTGTTTGGTTTTATATGTTACAGATACAAGCCTTTGGAACAAATATGCTTTTTCAAATTATATTTCTTTGTAAAATTTCAACTGGTAGGAAAACAAAAAAAATCCTACATTGTACTTTGCTTCACATTAATCCAGTGGGATTTCAGGGACAGCATTTCTTCTTCAGTATTCCATCTCTTTCTGTCAGGTATACAGCTTTTCTGATTGCTTTGCAAAAGTATTTTTAGAAGGCTTTCTGGACCCTTGACTGTGTAAGATTTAATTAAAGAAACCTAACATGCATTTTATGAAAGTGCACTGCCAATAGTCAGGTTTACCGTGAAGTAACTCCTGTGACTCCTTGGCTTAGATGATGCTATCCTGATTTCAAATGTGTGCTCATAAGCCATACCAAACCAGCATAAATATGTAAACAAATAGAATGCAATTAATCTGGGAAAAAAAAAGGAGGAATTTAAGGCCAAGGAGGTGTTGTTTTTTTTTTCATTACCAGTTTGTTGCTTTTATTCCTGGTAACTTCTGATTGACGTAGCTATTGCGTTAGTGTTAAAGAAACTCAAATGAACAGAGCATCAGCCTGCACTTATGCTTTTGAATCTTCAGCGAGCTGTGACCAACTGACAGGAACCAGCAACCAAATTGAAGGTTTGCCAGCCAGCAAGATCTACATTAATTAGTTTCTTGCACAGCTAAATATTCAAGCAGTCTAAAGCAGACGTCAGAGATGAAGGTAGTTTAAAAGAATTATATTCTTTTACTGTCTCACTTCAGCCACTTTCAAAATTTTCATGGTTTACAGTTTTATTCATCTCTATGTTTGTTACACTGTTCCTTAGCACGGTTTCCAGTGTCAGCTCAGAAACTGACTGTAGGATGTGCTAAGGCAACATTATCACTTCCAGACATAATGGGCTAAATCATAAAGGTCGTCTTCCCTTGTGTTCATAGCACTGTATGCCAACAAATTACTTCCACTAATTTAAAGCATGAATTTAAGCATATTTGAAAATCTGATTTGCCTTCAAGTAAAATTCCCCGTTCTGCTGGTGCTAGATTCCTCTTATCTCTAGTGCAATCCAGTTTGCATGTATGTGTGCAGACTTTGTGGGCCAGTATAACAGGCAAATTCAGACAGACACAACAGGAACCAAATTCGATCTTCAGGGCGAAGTGCATGATCTTATAGGCGCTGCCCTGGCAGCATGGTAGGGTATCTGGCACAAAGGTTAATCAAGTCAATTATGGTAATTAAGTGAGTATAGTTCTGTACTAGAGGATAATATATTTATACACCTCAGAAAAAAGATAGAAAATGGATGTTGCCCATTCAGTTAATTTTTAAATATACTCACATCCCAGGCAGGGAAGACTGCAAAGTACACTCATACTAAAGGTATTTATTGTATGAGCAAAGAAAAATCATGTTTCAGCTAGTGGAGTATGATCTACTAATCAGAACCATGTATGGTTATAGATACTCTTTATGTCTTATTATTTTCTGCTGCTGGTATTAATAGTGATTTTTAACACATGATTGATTTCTTGCCAGCACGAAATCCTGCAACTAAATGTACTTAGCCTTCAACTGAAAAACACAACAATAGAAAAATAAAATGGAGAAATGTAGGATTATAGGGCTAAATGAGCTCTCAATTTGGTTTAACATTTTCAAAATTGTATGTACCCAATTTGAACAATTTTAGACACTGAGGAGCATGTGGTTTATTTATTTTCAGATTTGAAAATTCATTATGCTTCCTGAAAATATTCAAAAATGTTATGAATGTTTTTTCTTTGACTCATACAATACATTAGTGAATGTTATATTCATAGCAAAATGAAGTCCAAATCCTGAAGCTATCCTAATTCCTTAAAGGCTTTCATGCAGGTAAAGTAATTTGCAAGATGTGGATGATTACAAAGGTGAGGCCTTTGCTCTATTGTGAAGTGCCCTTACTGTGTGAGAGCAGAATTGTACCAGGAGAATACTGAGGTCAAACTAGCTTCAGGCGTTGATAAATGCTAAGTTACCAGTAGCTGAACACTGGGAGGATGTGTTTTCCCATCCAAGTGGTTCTTTCTAACAAGAGAGAAACTGGATTCAAATGAATTCACCCCTTTTTTCTTTAAAAAAAAAAAAAAATTCTTCCTCTGAAAAACTCCATAACTGTTTTATTTAACTGATAGTTATTACAACCTTCTTTAAAAAAGAAATTAGCTGTTAATATCCTGGGAAATATTTGTGTGAAAGGTCATATTAAACAAAAGTCAAATCTAGACTATCTGAGGAGTCTGGAGAAGATGTTTAATGTAAATTTTTGTGAAAAAAAAAAGATGTGTGTCACTGCAGGTCATCTCTGAATATTCTTGTTGGGGTTTCTCTGTTGGATATGCAATCTCAGCTAAATGTTTTGAAGAGGAGGAATCAAATAAATTGCCCTATTTTGGGTCTTTCTCATCTGTATACAGTTGTGCAGCTCTAGTAGACCTGAAAATTGCCCAGAGACAAACTTTTAAAAAATAGAGTGCTCTTGAGGCAGAAAATTGCTTTTCTGCAGCATGGTCTAAGGGACAGGATGTGACAGGAGGACAAGGAGTTGTCACTATGTAGTGAAATTGTAAAGCATATCTTACATAACAAAAAGGATCATTTGTGTCTTTTTTTCTTTTATTTTAAACTACAGGAGATTTAATTGAAACAGCTGAAGGTGTGCCCTAATAAAAAAAAAAAAAAAAACCACAAAATGTTATAATTGACAATTAAAACTGAAAGTTCCTCCTTTAACCCATCTGTAATAGCTATTCATTGCAAAGTGCGTGTGATATGGATGTCTGTCCACCACTTCAGAAGCCTTATTCTCAAAAGGGGGGGGGGACCCTAACAAAAACCAGCTAATTCTACATGCGTGTCAAATATTAGCGTGATTCTTGTAGTATAATAAGAAAAGAAAGCAGTTTGTGCTTTTGATTAGTCTCTTGATGTTTGAGAGTGTTTTTGTATGGCTTAATTTTCCTCTTTATGGCAGTTTGTACATATAAAACAAAATGAGGAAAGGAGTGGAGGGGGAAAGAAATGTGCCATTTATATACTAAGGATATGAGGCCTCCTTTGGGCCCATTATACATTAATGGGTCAGCTGAGATTTATTAGGATATGTATATTAATCTTTATACACATTCACATACTATAATTGTTCCTTTGGTACTATAATGTGATTAGCTGTGAATTTGTGCAATATTAACAATAATATGGATTTCCATATTACAGAACAGTAATAACAAATTGTTATTAAAAATGCATGTAAAGTATGGGATGTGAAAGCACTTCCAAACTCTCAGTAATCTGATTATGCTCTGTTGTTTTAAATACCAAAATGGTTAAGTCTTTACTGTAAAGTAAAATCTTGTGTGAGAGAAAATTTTACATTCCACAGAATTTAAAGAATGAGTCTAAAACTGCCTGAAAGAGATTGGTGACTGTTTCTCATAAAGAGCTGAAAAGTGCATTTTTGCATTACTATTACTTGAAAATATAGGAAAAAAAATTAGATAAGGTAAAAGTAGTGTTCTGTAGTAATATTTTCCTAGTAGGATACCCTTATATATAGGAGTGTGGTGATGTGTGGAAGGAACTGTCTAGGATCCCTGCCACTTCCCAGACAGCCAGTTCAGCATTGATACCTCTACACTTCAAATCTCTGTCAGGAATGGTGTGAAAATATTTCCACCCATAGCGCAATCATTGTGTGGCATACAGACATAGTATAGTAGGAAGATAGTAAGAGAGAACTTTTAATTTTAATTTTGTGAAACTAATTAATTTTTGGTTTCTCAAAGGGTGTGTAAAATAGAGCAGCCACTTTGATTTCAGATAGTTTGCAGCAGTGGTAGCTCTGTGTGGCACAGAGTTGTACACCCTCTGTTATTCTGCTTCTGCTTTGTGATCAGAAATGACAGAAGCCCCTGAAGCTTTGAGAGAGACAGAAACAACATTGAAATCTTTTACTGTTCTTCTTATAGGACACATACTCCTGAAAAATTGGAAGCTTTTCTCTCAAGTTGTTTTCATAAGGTCATGTTGTTCATCTAGTGAAAGTTGATTTACCCTCCCTTCATGACCCCATGGTGGGAGAGTGTCTTCTTTGACCCCTCTTTCCTGAATCATGAACTTGTATGTTCACCATGTGTAAATTTGGGGAAACGGAAGGAATTTCTGTATTATACCTTCTACGATTTGGCACATAGACTTAAGATTCAGTCTTTGGTGATTTCCAAAGCTCTTGCTAGTGTCACAGTTCCCACTTTCAATTCATCTGATCTGAGAAAGTTTTGTGAGTTAAGATTTATTAATGGATTACAGACTGTAAAATCTAACCATAATGGAGGAAGACAATCACTCATTTTTTATTTAATCTTGTAGAAATGCTCCTTTTCCAATGTCAATATTTTTCAGTTCTACAGGTCCCCCATCCCCTGGTAGGATGTGCCCTGGAGATACACACAGTAAAACAGGGATTATTTTTTTGTTATGCATTTAGAAGGTGTTCTTTAGCCTTTTTTTTTTTTTGCCCTGGTTTATTGTGTCATTATATTGAATCTAATAACCTGATAATCTCAAATCTGAATAAATTTTCATGGGCTGAAAGAGGTCACTCACAGACTTTGGGAATACCATTTTCACGTATTTCCATTTTGTGCTGCAATATTCAAAAATCTTACAAAATAAACAATGTTAAGTAGCTTGAGTGTAGGATTTCTAGCTGTTTTATTTTTATACAAACTGTGGGGAAAAAAAGGCACCTACCTTATTCCTGCTCATGGTAATATGCAATTTAAGTAGAGGGACTTTTGTCATGCATTTTACATGAAGATGATGAGCATTCTATTGTATTCAAATGCTTGTGGAATTGCTGTAAAATGACATACAGCAGGTGGGCCAGTGTCATTTGTGGAAAGTCTCTCTGAGCTGCAACTCAAGCTGCTGATGCCTCTCATTGGCATACCGTACTGCTGCAAGGCAACTACTCTCTGCTTGCTTATCTATTGCATTTTATTTTGGTGCAAATTGATCCCTTATTTTCAATTCATATTTGGTCTGTCATTTTGTGGCTGCAAAAGGGAACAAGTGAAAGACAACCATTCAAAGGACAGTTCTGTGCAGTGAAGTTTCAACAGCAAGGTGGGATAGTCCAAGGCCTGCGTTAAAACTGCCTTCTCTCGTGGTTAACTGGACTTGAAGGATTTTTCTTTTTAACTTTGTAGGAACCTGACTAAATGGTTTCGCATTTTAGCTGTGTCAGACTATTCTGATAGCTGTTCTGAAGTCTTCTTCAAGATTTTACAGTGCTTCCTCATAATTTTAATGGCATATTTGGGAGTGTGTATAGCCAGGCAATGTACTGATATGGATACTTACAAACTGTTATGGATTAAACTCTATTAATATAAATTAATCTCAGCTCAAAGAATAAATATATATATGCATTAACAAGTATATTGGAGAGAGAGTTTAAGAGCATTTTGAGCTGTTTGCATAACTGATGTAATTAATGTTGTAAAAAAGCCAAACATTTTGTGTAATGAAATTACATCAAATCTGCTTTATTTGATTTTGAACAATTTTTCATTATCTGTTTAATTTAGATTTTCAGTTATCTAATTTAGAGAAGGCCATTTTGTATTTGTTAACATATTGTTTTAAATAAAATATGGTAGGAGATTAAAACTCCTCATATTGGAAAGTTGATTATCCAGTCACATTCCTGTCGTGCTTTTCTTCTCAACTATGGAATCTTAAACTAAGGTATTCTTTCAGAAACATTATGAAACTTATGTTTCCAGAAGCTATGAAAGGATATTTTCAACTATCTGGGGTACTTTTGCTGCTTCGACCTCATGGAAGCCCTCAGGTTGGATTCCCATCTTTGCTAACTGTAAATATTTCATAATATTTATGGAATTATAAAACGGTCAAAATACCTCAGAAATTAAGCCATTTTCATTTCCATGGAAGGGAACACATTGAATGCTTTGCAAGCAGTGCAGGATTTATTGAGCTTAGAACTCCAGTGGAACTCCATTACTTCATACTTATACAGCAATTTCAATTCACAAACAAGGTCAGCAATGTGTTTGCTTGTTTGATCTTTGATTCTGAAAAGTTTATTAGTCCTAACTTCTATTATATTAAGTAAGCATTATAAGCATTATAATGCTTATAATAATAATAATAATAATAATAGCACTATAGAATTTTGAAAGTACCTTCTTGTCTACTGAACAGATTTATTTCCCAGTGCTCCAGCAGGCTTTTGTCTGTTGAGTTGGTGTTTCTTAGGGAGAGAAAGTGACGTTTCTGAATTGTCCAGAGAAATTGTGTTTAGAGATGTTTGTTATGTGTTAGAGATGTCGTAGTTCAGCCCTGATCGAGACCAGACTGCACAGTCTCTCTCTCACTCCCCCCACCCTCCGAGAGAACAGGGGGAGATAATATAAGAAAAACGGCTCGAGGTTTGAGATAAGGACAGGGAGAAATCCTTAAAGTTACCGTCAAAAGTTACGGGCAAAAACAGAATGGAGTTGGGGAGTCATACTGTTAACCAATTCTGCTTAAAATGTACTTCATCGTCTTACAGTGTGGTTCATAAGCCATGACTTTCTTTCAGAGGAGTAATTTTCAAGGCAGTGGGGTACACATTGGGTACCACCTTCTTTAACAAGTGCTACAGACCACCGCTGGTTATCTAACATAGGCTAGAGTGATCCTGAAGGTTTCCTGAGCTGTCTCCCACACTGCTGCAGCTGCTTAGGATATGTCAGTCCAGAATAGTGGGGCTTAATATATCCTTAGCAGTTGTAGGCCAGAAGGAAGCTTCAGTTGCCATTAGCTGGAGTTACAGATACTCCAATTTCCTCTGATCTCAGAACACTCTGGCACATCACTTACACCTGGCAAACAGACCTCATGTGCTAATGGTATTCACTGTGTGTGAGGGCTTATACATTATATGTCTACCCTTTGGGACAGCGCAGCCATGTTCAATTACCACTGAAATTCACAGCAGTCACTTACTGGTGCTTGTGACGCATAATTTATAGAATGATCACCTTTTAAAATGTGTGAACTTTCCTTGATGACAAAATTACAGTTCTCCAGTATTCTTAACAATACTGTGAATAGGCAGATAGTATTATCTAAAGCATAGCTGGAAAAATCTTGTATGCTATTTGTATAGTACTGTAATTTGAAAGTGTGATTTCTCTGTTTCATAAAATAATGATCTTTAAAAAAGTTCCAGAACTCACTACAGATGTTGAAGTGTCTGGTAGAGTTCAAAATAGGTTAAAATTCGGCCGAATACTGAAAACTAATAATGTTTATCTCTGACATTTAGATCTGCCGGTGTGACTGTATTCAGCAAATGAATCAAACTGCAGCAGCTTTGCTGTGGAACTTAGGTCTGATGCTTGTGCAGCTTAGGTAGAGAGGAGACAAAGAGGATCAAAATTCAGAGTATATAAGTGCATAGACAATTCCACTGGGCAAATCTAATGTATTGCATTTTATAACTCCAGAGGTATTTTGCTATGCTCTTTAGAAAAATATATCTTGTTTTCTCTACCTTTCCTCCTTCTTATTCATCTTTCTTCACTTCTTTTTTTTTCTTTCGGCTTTAATTACTTTGTTTTAGAAGCACTCACAGTTTCTGACCCCTACAGAAATAGGAAGAAGGTAATTCTGTGCTTCTTAGGGACTAGATTTTCTGAAGCAGTGATCTATTCTAGTACACAATACAGATTTAGGAAATTACTTTTCAGGAGTCATATGCACTTTCAAAGTAACAATAAAGTAATCAGTGTGTTTCATGTGACAAGGTACATTAATTTACTTTCAGCAGAAATAATTCGAGATCTATATCAAGGCAGCTTTATAATGGTATTTTTCTTGTTTTGTCATTTGTCCTGGTTTTACCTAGTTACTTGGTAATGTCCTCTGCTTTCCATTAAAACAATATTACCTCATGACTGAAAACTAAATGATACATCTTTCCATATTTGCATCTATAAATTATTTCTTTGGCAATAGGGGCATAAGCACAGATACATTTAACTTAGTATGTTATTTTCAAACTTTTCCAAATAGTGTAATTTATTCTTTTTCTTTTACCCTCTTGTGGTCTTCTAGCCTAATTTAATTTTTTTTTTAAAGCATTTATATTATTTATAGCAAGGAACAGGCTGTAATGTGTTTAACGGAAAACCGTAGGCTCTCAGGGTGAAAAAAAGAAAGATAAAATGTCTTGGTATTTTTCAACTTTCTTCTAACAGAATAAAATTTGACTCAGTGTGGAGACAACCTACATGCAGCCTTTCTCCACCCGCGAACCAGCCCAATGGAGCTTTCTTTTGACTCAGCTGGATACTGCTGCTGCTTTCAGATACAGAATGATCCTCTTTGATTTTGTACTGTATTACTGGATAAAGAGCAGGGAGGGAAAGGTGAGGCATGCAGTAACTATATTGTTGTCATGTTTACAGTTCGACTGTGATCTTGTGGATACAATCACAGTTTTTGTTTATTATTAAGGAAAAAAAAAAGCACTTACAGAATCATAGAATCATTAGGGTTGGAAAGGACCTTTAAGGGTTGTCTAGTCCAACCCACCTGCAAGAAGCAGGGACATCTTCCACTACATCAGGTTGCTGAGATCCCCAGCCAACCTGGCCTTGAATGCTTGCAGGGATGGGGCATCCACCACCTCTCTGGGCAACCTGTTCCAATGTTCTACCACCCTCATTGTTAATTTTTTTTTCCTAATATCTAATCTGAATCTACCTCCCGTTACTTTAAAACCATTACCCCTTGTCCTATTGCAACAGGTTGCAACAGGCCCTACTGGAAGGCTGCTATCAGGTCTCTCCAGAGCCTTCTTTTCTCCAGGCTGAACAGCTCCAACTCTCTCAGCCTGTCCTCATACGAGAGGTGCTCCAGCCCTCTCATCATCTTTGTGGCCCTCCTCTGGACCTTCTCCAACTGGTCCATGTCCTTCTTATGCTGGAGGATCCAGAGCTGGGTGCAGTACTCCAGGTGGGGTCTCAGGAGAGTGGAGTAGAGGGGCAGAATCACCTCCTCTGACCTGCTGGCCATGCTTCTTTTGATGCAGCTGGCTTTCTGGGCTGCATGTGAGTATTGCCACCTCATGTTGAGCTTCTCGTCCACCAGCACTCCCAAGTCCCTCTCCTCAGGGCTGCTCTCTATACATTCTCTGCCCAGCTAAACCATACTGAGTGATACTAAAGATTCTAGAATATGAAGTCTAAATAATCTGCATCTAATGTATTTCTCAAGTATGATTTCAAACTAGGCAGAATCTCAATTGACCTTCAGTTCAGAAAAGAAAGAATAGGTTGAGCTCTGCCCTTATGAGTGAAGTTATCCCAGCTTTCTCTATTGATAATTTCCTTTGTCAATTAAATAATCTGTGCCGGCCTCGGTTTCCTTTACGCTATATGTGATTTATGTTCCTTGAGCGCTTATACTATGCTATAAGCTGTAGTAACTAAATATAAGTACCTAAATCATTACGTTTCCATAAGAATACAATTTAATTTTATACCAATTTTTATTGTCCTTGTTGCTTGGCCAGTGGAAATGTGAAGAGGAAGGCTATCTGAGGCCTCTATGATGTTTGGGCATCAAAATATCCATGGACAAGTACAGTTTCTTCTTGTAATGAAATAAAGAGAATTCTTTTATCCAGTTTCTGTAGAGACACATAGATTGTTCACTGTTTAGATCCATACCTTCCCAGAAAGGGATCCCTGGAATATTACAAGATACACTCATTTTCTTAAGGTAGCAGTGGATTCTGCTTGATCTATCAGAGGGATCAAAGAACAACTCTTTCAAATGAGGCTGTTCTCCCATATCACTATTGTCTCTAATTTGTGAGCCTTTCAGGTAGAGTTTTCTTATTATGGGCGTGTAACCCCTTCAGGTTTCCAGCAGAAGTACTAATAATACACACATTACAGACAGGAGGTCTTTTAGCCCTTAGAAGAGCAGGTCTTTATGCAACTCTCTTTTTTTAGTGAAAATTAAATTCACCCATTGTGCCTTGTGCTAAAGACAACAGAGAAAATACAACCACCTAATTAGAAAAAGATTTGATTTTTTACTAGCGCCATCCTCATGAATATTTGAATTTTAAAGGAAATAACAAATAAAATAAAAATCTACTGAAGGAGAAATTGGCTATTTCTGTTATTGTCCACAGTTATGTGTCTTTGAATAAGACACAGTTTTGTGTCTTATTTCATTTCTTTCATTTATGCAATCCACCTGCAAAAGTGAACAGAAAAAGGAAGTGTTTCTTTTTTCTGATCTCTGTGCAGAAGAACCATGCTTCATGTAATTTCAGTGATTAAAGAGAATGGAAAATAAACCCATTTTTCACCTAAATGTTTCTGCAATTTATTGAGAGGAAATAATTCTTCTGATATGAGGCTTTGCTGTAAGAAAAAAAAATTACAATTGAGAGTTTCATTTAAAGTTGTTTCTGGAGTTTATACATTGTCTTTTACCAATGGACTGGAAGTCACAGTTCAGTCTGGCTTTCCTTGGAAACTGTGTAAGTAAAAACAAAAAACAGTATTAAGCATATTAAAACTTGCATAGAGAGATGCAATTTCCTTAGCCATTACCACTGGAAAAAAACATTTTTTTCATAAAACAAGCACTTCTCTGACTTTTCAATCTGATCGTCTTGATGGACCCACACAAAATTTTTGTATTTCACTGTAATTCATTACTTTACCATACACTAAAAATCATAGATGTGGATATCTGATTGAGCCTAATACACAATATATAGTTCCCCTTCCTTACAGACATCCACAAGCAAAGCTGCCAGTCTGTTTGTTGTTGTTCTATAGGAAGTACATCTATCCTTTGCCAGTGTTTCTCTTGGTAGTACCAGTACCAACTTCTCTCACATCTGGTAATTAATTATGATATTTAAGTTAAACTCAGCCGTTTAGGTCCATACCTACTTAAAGTTTTCTTTTCTGTCTTAGTCTGAAAGATGCTGTGTGCTCAAAGCCTGTAGTTAATTACATGAGATAGAAATGGGCTAAACACTGAGTGGTTCCTTTGTCACCTGGCTTCAGGGCACTCACCATTAGGAAGAGAAAGTTTATGATGTCAATGAGAAGGAGTATTTCTACCGTTGCTGCTGTTCTCAGATTTAACATTCATAAGATCATACACTGACTGACTTTAGTAGAAACTCACAACTACACTTTTCATGGAGCTGCTACAGAATTAGAACAAACATTGAAGAATCAAAAAGACAACTTTTGCTTTGGTAATTTCGAGTGCTGTAGGAATTAATATGTATGCACCAAACTGAACTCTGTTACATGAAGGTCAGTAAGTGTACATAGTTTATTGTTGCAGTTCTACCCTGCAGTGCAAGAGATTTTTACCTAGCAAGTACATCAGAAATTGAGTGATTTTCTCATTATTGCAATTCAGATAGTCAATACAAAATAGACCTAAAATGTTTAACAGTGAAGAAAATTGAATCATCCTGCTAAAAACTTTGCATCTCTTAATAATAATGTCTGAACTGGTATTAAATCCAAATGTAGCGGGAAAATTACCTTCAGGAGATATTAATATTCACCATAATAAAATACTTGTTTTTCAGGCAGCTGTAGGCACAATTTGTGTATCACACATATTTTTTTTCAGACACATTCCATCTTGTAGTACCAGTTGTAATGTTTCCGCATTTCTTTTTCTGATTTTCCCTAATACTTTCTGCATAACTCTTCTCTAGTCAAAAACAGCTGTGAATTTATACCTTTTAAATTACTTAATCTCTTTAAACATGTGACTTTGATAAAATTTCAAACAAAAGTAAACTACTTCTTTTAATCCCTTATTACAGGAATTCATAATTTAGTGCTAACAGATTAGAGTTATTTGACATTAAAAGCAGGCTCTGCAGTGCTCATTATCATGTTGTTTACCACTTTCCTTAGAAGTAGTTCTGTCTTAGTTACATTTTTCCTGCAAATAAGCTACCTGTGACCTTGAGGAAGCCACTTAGCTTCACTGTGCATTAAGACGGACAATTTTTATTGAAACAACCCACGTTATTAATGAAGAAATGTAAGACAAATAATATCTATTCCCATTTCTTACTAACATCTGCTTTGGTTGATATTCCTTGTTGTAATTAATGCTTTCAGGACTCAATCTGAGGCAAAAGAAAGGATGTAATGAATTCCTTGTCACACTATTGTCATTGTCTTGGGTTTTTGTCAACTTCATAACGCTTTTCACAACTCCACTCATCAGCTTGTGCTCCAAAATGCCAGATGCACATTGCAACACAGATCAGATTCAGCCCAGTCCCCTCTGTGCCTTCCATTTAAAATGAGCTTTGCTTTTTCTGAATGAGTTGTATTAGTTTTTATGTAAGCTGTATCAGTGAGGGAACACTTTGAAGCCATGTCCCTTTGCACTCTCTCCACATAGTGAACAGAACTCCAGTTTCATCTTAATTCCTCTTATTGCTTGGCCAAATCAGAGCATTTCTTCCTGATGTTCTTGAAGCCTGCTTTAGTCCACTGTTTCTTTGTAGCACATTCATGATTCTGCATTAGCTACCTGCTTTTACTTCTGAGTCCTGCACATTTCTTTTCCTATCTTTACTTTTAAACCAAACTGAATTTCGTAGCTTCATACACATGCCTTTGATGTTATTTGATTCTTTGAAGCCCTCACGCCCACAAATCTGCTCCTGTTTCTTTGAAGGAATCGGGAAAACTAATGGTGTCTCTTGACCCATTCTCTTAACTCTGTCATGCCATCTTTAGAACAGGACATGAAGAGATGTTGGCATCTGAGCCACTTCAAAAGCCACAAATCCTCAGTTAAGATACTGGCATGTGGAAAGACGAAACATAGCACCAAGTATTAAACTGAGCTTCCTTTAGTATCAGTACACCCTTTTAATTCTTCTGAAACCACAGAATTCCTCCAAAGGAAATTTCGTAAGTAAGCCCCATGAGGTACAAGTTATATTCCACCTGCATGCCTACACATGTATTTGTCATTTCTATGTCAGTATTCATGGTCTAAAAACTCAGCAGTGCTGATTTGCTGAGTACCCTGGCATCCTCTTTCAGACCCCTTAGTTGCTTATGCGGATGCTACATGTTCATCACCTGCTAAATCATTTGACCACATCTGAAGTAGTAATGGAGTTGAAGGACTCATTCCCTATGTTTTTCCTTTCTTCTAACTGTACCTTTTGGAGAAGAGCAGACTGTCAGTGCTGAGAACCCTGTGAAACTCAGGTCTCAAGTACAGGAAAACTATAAGCCCTTACAGGACCAGAAAAGAAGAGTTGATTCTTTCTGAAGTTTTTCCTTGCTCGCTTGTTAATGGATATCGTCTACCACTTCTTTTTCCTTTATAGATAAGACCATTACTCTGAAGACAGAAATATCGATGCTCTCCTGGACCCTGCATAGGTCATTTTGTAAAGCTCGGCTTCTTGTGGGAATATATCTAAAAGAATAGATAGACTAAGCCAGGAGAAATACATGTATTTTCTTTTTTCATTGTCTACAATAAGCTCCTGCTACAGGAGGAAGTAAGTTGACCTATTTCTTTCAGGGGATATAAAAAATTGGTGGTTTTCTACTGTAATTTTATTTTTAATTCAATTTGATTCTTTTCAATTCAAGATTGGAAATGGGTTTTCTAATTACAGAAATTAAAGTTACTATTCCAAATAAGTTATTTTCAGATCTCATCCTACCAGATTTTAGGAAACACATTGATTTTGTCCTACGTTAAAGTAAACTTGTCTCTAGGACACTGCTTCAGGGTCCAGTTGATGTCTTTGACACCACGGTGTGGTCAATAGTGGCAGCAGCTGCCCTGAGAAGACACTTCTTCAGAACATGCTATTCTGTGTAAAAAGTCTCCTTCTTTTTGTTAAACATCCATTTAACTTCCAATAGATCTGTGTTCAGCAGTAGTCTCTATCTGAAGATCCTCTGTTATGTTTCCACCAAGAGGAATAATTTCCCCTTAGATTGTATCTATGTGGGCTATAGCTCTTCTGGTATCAATTCTGCCCAGACAAAGCCATCAGAATCCCTGCCTTCAGAAACTACAGGTTAGTAGGAAGTGTCCCCTGGCATCTATCCTGTCAGTGCTGCAAACTCTGGTTTGGATTAAAAAAAAAGTATAAAAGTACACTGGAGAATGGTACTTCTCCCCTCTTATAGCAACTACCATTATATTCTTTTTTTCAGGTGTTCTTCAGTTTTTCAGTTTACCAGTCAAAATTGCACCACCTGTGGAAGCTGACAGACAGGCTTTGTATGCTGTACCCCACAGATATACAGTCCAATTTCTGGACATACTGTCTTCTATCTCTGTCTCTCAGAGACTCTTCTCACAATATACACTTCATTACAATCTTAAGTGTATTTAGAGACTATAGAACCAAGTCTCTTAAGAGATAAGAGGAGTTTTATGACAACAATTTGTAAATGTATGTTTACAAAAAATTGTTAATGCTGAATACTTATTAAAAAAAATTCTAAATGCTTAAACTGAAGTTCAGTACCCCCCTTGCTTCCACAAGGGAGGTTGCTTTGCAACTCTCACTCTGCAGGGTCTTCCGTCGCTCAGTTTTCACATCAGAAATCCCTGCAAATCATGCTAGGCTACTAATAGTTGGCCTATTGTCAGAAATGAACAATTCAAGTCCTTTATCTTCTTATGTGACAGTCTTTTGAATCTTTTGAATGCTGTCTTCTGCATTTATCTGTGAAAACAGTCTTTAAGATCTCCCCTCTGCAACAAGGATAGCTGAGGTTCAAGCTCTTACAGTTAATTCCTTTGCACTGTTTTCCATAAGGACAAGTGGTGTGATCTGTCTGAAGCTTTTGCCTAAAGAGAATTCTCACTTTCATGTGCTGAAGGAAGTTAACTTGCCTATATTCTTTCTTAAACCTCACACATCTTCTCTGGAAACAAATCTCCAAAAATTAGATGTTATAATGAGGACATGACCTTACAAGAGCAGTCTTTTTTCATCATAAGCTGAAAGACCCAAGGAACTGCCAGTTCCCTCTCAAAGATGTCTGGTGTGTAAAAGAACACCATGAAAATCAATAACTCCCTTTTTCTTATGAAAGGTCCACTTGGCTGCAATTCAAGCAGAAGCAGTGACTTTCCCATGAAATTTCTTATATTTGTCAGCCACCTGGAGCTCCTTTCACACTTTTGCTAAATGTTATGCACTTCCTGAAGTGTCTAGAAAAATTTCAGTCTTTGAGAAGTTCAACTCTGAGTCTTTGCTTAACTAGAGAGTGTGAAGAACTGCTACAGTTCATTGCAAGGGATACTACTTGTAATTGTTACCACACACATTTGCAAAGGGACAGTCATGCCACAGAAAAGAAAAAGAATTAGGCCCCTGAAACTTACTCTTCAAGATGTGTCTCTGCATATTCAAAGTTCTCTTACATGACTGTCCATCTCAAAATCTTATAAAACTTGTTGGCTACATCATCTTAGAGGAACAGGATTAGCAATAAGGTCTGCCTCTTTTTTTACTTTGTGGATAGCACACAGAGCAGTGCATAGGAAGGGTCTTAATGGAAATTGCTAAGGTAAAAACTGTTGAATTACCAATGGTAGTGTATTGGTAACCGCAGTGTGAACTGATTTTATAGATAAAACCTCTTCAGAAAAGATTGTAACATAATTTGTCCTTATATCCTGTAGATTATTCTTTGTATCAATGCTGTACAGTTGTTGATAAGATCATGTGTTGTCTTTAACAAAAGAGGATAAGGTACTCTTAATCCACTTCTAATAAAGGTATTGAGAAAGTCCTATTACCTCTTTGTAGACAGAATAGGTATAGGTACTTCCCTTACATTACCAGAATTTGCTTAGCCTTCTATCTTTCCATGGCATAGGTCAGTTTACAGTCCCCGAAGTATTAAAAAAAACTTCTAAAAGGTCTGATGTGTTCTCCCACTAGGTAGATGTCAAAGGTGGCCTGTCGCGTTCAATAAGAGTATTTACAACCCAGACCAAATTATTTCATCATCAACAGTCCTCAAAGCACGTAGATATATTTTACTTATTGTATTTTAATGGTTATACTGATCTAGAGATTAGATTTGAACATCAGCTCCATGGTTTATAATCCAAGGGTCTGCTTCTGATATATATTTCCAGCATCAGATACTTCAAAGCATTGTGTGATACACATTCAGAGTAACGTGTTAGACAGACAAATTTACCAGGAATCAGTTAACCTCAGATACTAATTTATGTCAAATTCTATATGTCGAATCATTTAAAGAGGAGATTTTTTTTTTTTTTTTTGGTCATTTTTTTTGGAAGACAGGGAAGGTTTATTTTGCTTTTCTAAAGAAACAGATAGTTGAATATATAGTCAGTAAACAGAGAGAACAGTCACAACAGGAGAGCATTATCCCTACCTGATCCACTACAGACTCCACTGTACTCTATAGAATCATAGAATCTTAAGGTTGGAAGAGACCTCCAAGATCATCAAGTCCAACCATCAACCTAACACCACCATGCCTACTAAACCATGTCCCCAAGTGCCACGTAGAATCATAGCATCATAGAATGGTTAGGGTTGGAAAGGACCTTTAAAGGTCATCTAGTCCAACCTCCCTGCAAGGGGCAGGGACATCCCCGACTAGATCGGGTTGGTCAGAGCCTCATCCAGCCTGGCCTTGAATGTTTTCAGGGATGGGGCATCTACCATCTCTCTGGGCAACCTGTCCCAGTGTTCTACAACCCTCATTGTAAAATTTTTTTTTCTAATATCCAGTCTAAATATACCTCCCTCTATTTAAAAACCATTACCTTTCGTCCTTTCACAACAGGCCCTGCTGAAGGGTTTCTCCCCATCTTTCCTGTAGGCCTCCGTTAGGTACTGGAAGGCTGCTATCAGGTCTCCCCAGAGCCTCGTCTTCTCCAGGCTGAACAGCCCCAACTCTCTCAGCCTGTCCTCATAGGAAAGGTGCTCCAGCCCTCTGATCATCTTTGTGGCCCTCCTCTGGACCTTCTCCAACTGGTCCATGTCCTTCTTATGTTGGGGGCTCCAGAACTGGACACAGTACTCCAGGTGGGGTCTCACCAGGGCAGAGTAGAGGGGCAGAATCACCTCCCTCGACCTGCTGGCCACGCTCCTCTTGATGCAGCCCAGGATGCGGTTGGCCTTCTGGGCCGCAAGGGCGCATTTCCGGCTCATGTTGAGCTTCTCATCCACCATCACTCCCAAGTCCTTCTCCTCAGTCTCTCTGCCCAGTCTGTATTTGTGCCTGGGATTGCCATGACTCAGGTGCAGAACCTTGCACTTGGCCTGGTTGAACTTGATGAGGTTGGCACGGGCCCACCTCTCCAGCCTGTCCAGGTCCCTCTGGATGGCATCCCTCCCTTCCAGCGTGTCGACGGCACCACACAGCTTGGTGTCATTGGCGAACTTGCTGAGGGTGCACTCTATCCCACTGTCCTGTCGCCGACAAAGATGTTGAACAGGGCCGGGCCCAACACGGATCCCTGAGGGACGCCACTGGTGACTGGTCTCCACTTGGACATTGAGCCGTTGATCATCACTTTCTGAGTGTGGCCACCCAGCCAACTCCTTACCCACCGAGTGGTCCGTCCATCAAATCCATGCCTCTCTAGTTTAGAGAGAAGGATGTCGTGCGGGACAGTGTCAAAAGCTTTGCACAAGTCCAGGTAGATGATATCCGTTGCTCGTCCCTTGTCCACCGATGCTGTCACCCCGTCATAGAAGGCCACCAAATTGGTCAGGCATGATCTGCCCTTGGTGAAGCCATGTTGGCTGTCACCATCCACCTCTACACGCTCATTAACACCTCCAGGGATGGTGATTCCACCACTTCCTTGGGCAGCCTGTTCCAGTGCCTGATCACTCTTTCAGTAAAGAAGTGTTTCCTAAACCTCCCCTGCTGCAACTTGAGGCCATTTCCTTGCGTCCTATCACAAGTTATTTGGGATAAGAGACCAACACCTACCCCCCTACAACCTCCTTTCCGGTAGTTGCAGAGAGCAATGAGGTCTCCCCTCACCCTTCTCTTCTCCAGATTATACAATCCCAGTTCCCTCAGCTGCTTCTCCTAAGACTTGTGTTCCAGACCCCTCACCAGCTTCATTGCCCTTCTCTTGGATGTGCTTCAGCAACTCAACATCCTTCTTGTACTGGGGACCAAAAACTGCACACAGTGTTTGAGGTGTGGCCTCACCAGTGCAGAGTACAGGGGCAAAACCACTTCCCTTCTCCTGCTGGCCACAGTGTTCCCGATACAAGCCTGAATGCTGTTGGCCGTCTTGGCCACCTGGGCACAATGCTGGCTCCTGTTCAGCTGTTCATTGATCAGTGTAGTAGAAATACATGATTAGTTGATTGGTGGTGTAGAAGTCAGATCTAATTCCTCCATTAACAACAAGGCAGTGAGAATTTCACTACAGGAATTAAATTATCAGTTATTTCTGTCCAGAACCCCTCTATTTTGTGTTGCCTGGGTAGGATAGGATGAACAGATTGGTATCTTCTGAGAATGTAATGTAGTGTAGAAGTTATTCTTAGCCCTCATCTTCTTTTGTAGCTCTTCTGAAATGCCCCATGGTATCACAGGTTAATAATAGTACATGTGAGAAAGGTTGATGATTATAAGCATTACAATTAAACTGTTAGTACTGCATGTGTAATCAAAGTGTCTCCGTGTTCTTGGATTGAAGGACTAAATAAATTTGCTTGATTTTTATTCTTTCTTTTGTATCCTTTGATAACATTCTGTAATTTTTCTCAATGCTAAAGCTAGCGTTGCTTTTATTTCAGTGGTTTTGGTCTCTCCAGGTTTGTCATCTGTGTCTGAAATAATTATTTTTTTCTGGGCTAAGATGTTCATTATTGAATACAATTACAAATGGCAATGCACAGTTATTTTTAAGTGTTTATTTTTACTTCCTTGTTTTATGTGTTGGTTTGACAATCAGTAGTTGATTCAAGGTATTTTTATTGGAAGGTTTTTTTTCTGAGAAGTTATAGTTGGCTTTAAGTTGAGCAGTGAGTGATTCATTCCTGTTCTGTGTTCCACTTACATTAATCTGGAAGTGGGAGCTTGGGATGTGTTTTCAAAGCTGAGTTTCATTTACTGTAATATTATTTATTCCCATAGATTTTTTGACAGGATTT
Organism: Tetrax tetrax; assembly: GCA_009806455.1. Classification (NCBI taxonomy): domain Eukaryota; kingdom Metazoa; phylum Chordata; class Aves; order Otidiformes; family Otididae; genus Tetrax; species Tetrax tetrax. The sequence continues at coordinate 205,864 of WHYT01015438.1, forward strand.
TGAAATTACTTGCTGTCTTCTCTGGCTGCAATATAAGCATCTCTATAAAGTATCTCTAAATTTGTTAACATACTTTGATAGGACTTGAAGACCTCTCACAGATGTCGAAACATCTATTTCAACCAGATTTCCCTATAGTAAAAGACAAAACAGTGCCTAATGCTTTTTCAAAATAAGCAAATTGTGCCCAGATTATTCTAGTGGTTATATCATTCTGTATTCAGCATAGGAAAATTTCTTCTCAGCCTCAAGTCAGACAACTTAAAGAGGTGAGAAACACAGAAAACAGATTTACCATACTACTTCAAAGCATTAATCTATCTTAACCACTGTTAACTTCTAGTTGTAAATGCCAGTGTGTCATTATTATTTGTCCATCTCCTTAAAAAAGATGGCTTCTTGCCATATTTAATTTAATTCCACCTGCAGAATTGTGATTTGTGCTACATTCAACAGGATGCCATTAACCTAGGTGGTGTGTTTAGTGTTTCCCTGTCATAGGCTGATTAATATTTTTAAGTCTTAGAGAAATAGTGCTTTTCAGTTTAAAAAAATGTTATATGTTAAAATACAAATTCATTAGATTTAAAATGAATTACGTCTCATGAATACTTAGCAAAGCACGTAGCATTAATTGGTGCCATATTTTATTTACACAAAATAGAAAAACAGGACATTTGAATCAAGAAAACTGCTGATTTTAGGTCAGTGGTTACTACTTCGTTGTCCACCAAACACTTCACTGAAATTGGAGGAGAAAATTTGAATAATAGAAATTATTATCCATTATTCTAATAGAAATTATTATCCATTGTTTGCAAGACTTATAAGAATATTTAAGTTATTATTTCAAAACATTTTTCACAGATGTCTTCTCAAGGTGAAATAACCCTTGATGGCATATTACAGACACAGAACAGTTTGGTTTTAGAGATACTCATTAATATGGGGTCAAAGTTATTTTTATAAGTTAAAGTTTTAAACAAATCTCTACGCTTGTTTGTGTGAGCTTCATAGATTTGGATTCCCACTTAGTAAATGGAAATCTTGAAACTTGTATTTAATTGTAATGATTGTGTCTTTTTTTTTCCTTTTTTTTTTTTCTTACAGACATGCATATTTTTCTGTAATTTCTCTGTTGTATGTGTGTTAGAAGCTCAATTATAAATCTGGAAAATTGTATTATGTTATTTTTTATTATGCTACCGTCAGACACATACAAAAACTGAATTACTATATTTCCTCTGAGTTGCCAAAAGTTATGAACTTGCTTTAATATGTTCATTGCTAAATATCCTTACAAATTTATATTTGCTTCTGACTTAAATACAGTAGGCAATAGTAACACCTCCGCTAGTGTCAGAAGTCATCCATGGGTTATCATGAATATAAGGAAGTGCTTAAATTTTTTTTCCTTATCATCTTACTGTTTTCATTCAAAGATGGTGAAACATTCTTTCTCATGTTATATGTGCAAAGAGCAAAAATTACTTTAATATTTAAACTTTTTATTTTTCTCTACTTTCACTGGGAAAATATTTAAAGCCTTCTGCATATATATATCTATATCTATTCATTTTATTGGTGATCCTAAATAGCTTTGTATGACTTGACAGTTTGGATATTCCCTCCTGAATTAAGTTTAGGCCATTCATTGGGTGGCAAGGGGAAACTCATATGACAGATGCCTACACTGGCAAGCCTAGTCAAGTTCTAACAGCACAATCGTCACTCTTCAGGAATTATTCCTCTGTTAACAAAAGTCCGTTTAAAGAGTATTAGTCTAGTTCTGAAATTATTTTTAAATAAGATGTAATATAAAAGCAGTTCAAACAGATTTGTATTTTAAAATATTTCTGTATATGTATTTTAATTTCTCTGTAGATTTATGTATTTGAAAAAATAATACTGTACTTTTATGACACTCATTCAAAAATGCAGTATTAAAAAGCATAAGCCTGTACTACACTACTTGCCGAAACAAAATTATGCATCTGTTGTTGCCCATAGCTTCAGAAATCTCTTTACTAACAAAATAAAACCCCCTTATCTCAAACAATCTGTAAGAATAATCTTTTTCTGAACTGTCACCAAAAATGAATATGTATGTTTAACAACAGGTTTTTACTAGAAAGTAAAAGTATTCTTGTCTGTAAGTGGACTTCAAGAGTTTGACAGCGTTATATTATTATTGTTTCCCCATTAGAATGAGAAGGCTGAAACAACATTCCTGTACGTACAGCTGCAGCTCTCCCAGACTCTGTCATTAAGATGCTGGAGACTGGACTGCACTTTGATACAGGAGCTGCCTGGTAAAAGGACAGGCTGTGCAAGTGGCTACACCAGTAAAGAAACTAAAACTTTAAAAAGGGAGGATGGTGGCCTAGGTCAGGTGAGTAATTTTGTGAAATACCAGTGAGACACAGAGAGGAAGGTTCAACAAGGGAAGGAACAAATCATAAGCAAATGAGGTTTGCTCATGTGAATTCACAACACCTACCTCTAAGTAAAACTTTAAATCCAGATAATTGATGTGTGTTTTAAACTGTCCGGATATGTTCTTATTATATATATATATTTTTTTTTAATTTTGTGTGTATCTGTCTATATATATAAAATATACTTTGAGCTAGAGGGCCAGGAACTAGTACTGTTACATTATATGTATTGTAGCATGCTCACTGCAGTGGTACCTAGAAACTGATCTGTTCTGTGCTGGGTTTCTGACAGTGTTCATCTAGTGCAAATGAAAAAGCTGCTGCATAATTTTTTCCCCTGTGAATTGATGAGATCTTCCTCAGCAGCAGGAAATCTCTATCGCTAAGTTTTTAGTGAATAGACAGATTGCCTGTGCATTTTTTTTCCAGCAGAACTGGCCTATCTCCTTGTCTTTCACACTGAATCTTGTTTGGGGCACAAAGGAAACGGGACAAAGGAGAGTTCATCTTTTCAGTGCCACACGTCCAAAAGCTATCATGTCAGACCCTGCTTGGGACACTATAAAGTGATAACTCTTTCATCTTACATTTTCTCTCTTGTTTTACAATAATCTATCATTGTTTGGTTTTGGGAGGGAGAGGTTGGAATAAGATCTTTTCAGTAGCTTCTGGTAACTTATTAAGGCTCCTGCATGTTGTCCTGTTTTCTGTCTCGATCACTATCCCTCTTCTGTGCCACCTCATTTTATTGTTCTGTTTACCTTAAGTTCTTTGTCTGGGGACACCAACAGAAGCAGAAAAAAGTGAATTTTTGTCGGTATCCTTGATGAACTATTTTGACAACCTTCAGAATAATTGATGATGTTCAAATTTGCTGTCTTGAAAAACAGAGCATTTATATGCATACAGCAGAAAACTATTCCAAAGACTGAGCTGTGTAGGTAGCCTCTAAAAGACTAAAGAACTAAAAGGTACTCATATGTCTTCTTCTATTGCTATTTTGGTTAAAGATATTTCCTACAAAGAATATAGTAGAGCTTTTGCTGTTGCTGCTTTCAGACATAAACATTCAGATAAAAGGCAACATGGGATCATTTTGAGACAGTCAAGTTGAAATCAAAGAGAATTTTCAACAGGTTGGCAATCCTTGTGTCTGACTAAAACCTAAAGCCCTGGTCTGATGTGATTTGGATAAAGAAGTGTTTGAGGCTTTTCTTGACAAGAAAGTGAGACTAAAAGTTTCTTGTCATTTGAATAAGAAGGTTCCTGTAGCTCAGTAAATCATTTGGTAATACTTCTTCCCTCCTGCCACCCTCTCCTCAATCACATACGTAAAAAGTAAATTTAAGAATTTTGTGATCTTGCAGGTGGTGTGGTACACAGGACATTAAAAAAGATAAAAACAGTGATTTTACTACATGTATTTCTACCTTATTAAGTAGCAAGAGATGCAGCCAAATGATCACATTTAATTCAACATAGTTTGGCACAATTATCCTTCCCTACTGTGGAGAGACCTAGATCTGAGGTAGAAGAAGGTCTGAATTGGCACTCCAAATTAGAGAGAAGATTTGCCTCCAGATGAGTATTAGTGATGTAATTTGCAGTGCATTATAGGGAAGCTCCTTTGTACCTTTTTATATCGGACATAGGTTGCGAATTAATAGAGTGTCAGTTTTCCAGCCTTTCATATAGTTGAAGTCATTTAAAAAATACATCAATTGTGATAAAACAGAGTTTGGCTTTTAATAGCAGAAATCATGTGTATGTGTGTCTGGTCTTTTTCCTTGCTAGATGCGATGCCAGCATTCCTATGGATTTTCAGTGCTGCCTTCATGTGGGAACAAATGCAGGTCTTCAGTATTTAGCCATAGGTGTGTTTTTCCAGTATCAATTTGTATTAAAATCTATCAAACATTCCTTCATATTTTTAAAGGCACTTTCTTTTAGCTGTGGTAATTCAGTGTCAAATATTTTAGAGACAAAACTGTCCCATTTTCATGTGGGTTTTTTTTTAATCATAATTTCAATCTTTCTTGCAAATGACAGGTATTACTCCTGTTATTGAATTGCTGAATATCACTGAGACAGGTAGCTAGTAAAATAATATGTATTTTTTTTTAATCACATCCAAATGCAACTTAAAATAGAGCAGTTTTACACTCTTGTATAAACTTTATGTGTTGAGAAGTACCCACAAAAATCAAATGTAGTGTTTGGACTGTGAACCAACACTTCAAAGAATCAACATACACACTTAGTTCAGCAGAACCAATGTTTTACATTTATGATAATTTTGGAAATATTAAATTGAATTTGCCAGCTGACTGATTTTAAGAAGCAAAAGCAGAAAAATTATATGTTCAGAAATATTTTTTTCATTATTTTGCACATTTTCACTGTTCTGAATTATTTTGATCGAGAGGAAACACTTCAAAGCAGATCAGCTTCAATTCAGTTTATTATGGAAGCAAGTAAAAATCATCACTGTTTTTCAGCTGATTGGCTGACAAGTGCTGAGGCTTTTTCTTCGTCATGTGATGGCTATTGTGTCACTGTCAGTGGCAATAATAAAAATAGTAGCCAGTGGACATAGCCTTATATCATGTGTTTTAACAGAAGTAATTTTTTTTTACAGGCATACTTCATGCATACTGCCTTTTAAAAATCAAAATAGAGTATCCTCTGCTATCCAGCTTGAGAGAGGGGAAAACCATCTAAGTACTAAGTAGTAGAAAATGCAGGATAGATTAAATAGAACAAAATGTCTACTGGACTTTACTTTGATTTCAGTATTCATTCAAAAGAAAAAGATTAAGTAATTGCCTCATTGAGGACACTTGCAAAGCTCCTAGACTTTTCAGGTGCCAGGAGTTTATTTCAGGTGAAAATTAAACTATGAAATCCCTCAATCTAGAGATGAAAGCTGAAAAGAACATATTTTTCATGAACTTCAGTGTTTTTGCGTACACGTGGAAACCAGCTGACCAACTTTGCATTCTCGTTTACAAGTTTTGGCTTCAGCCTCGTTCAGTGCAGGGACTTCATACAGGAGCATGCATCTTTGTGCTGTTGTGTGTACACTGTGTGCATCTTCAGAGAGTGTTATATTCAGATCTGCACAGCCAGGGAACTACCCTCATGTAGGAAAATTGTTACCTCTGTGAAATCATCTTTCTATCTTCAGACTAAGGAAATGTGTTTTCATGATATCTGTGCAAGTCAGTAGTTGTGATGTGGAGGGTGTATAGTTCAAAATTGTGAGGTACTCATCTTCAGAAAGGGTAATCTTCTCAAGCAGTAAGATTGTCCTTCAAATTCTTTCACTGTTAGAGAGAAATCCCTAGGACCTCAAGTGCAATGCAGTCTTGGTAGAAGGGAAAGAAGCCTGTCTCGTATAGAAGCTCAAAGGTAGCGTGGATCCCTGGACTTTTACAAAATAGCATATTTAGGAGCCTTTGTATAGCTCAGAGACTGCAGAGAAAAAGATTAACTAAGTTATTATGAGGTATTTAGAACCATCAGAAATTAAACAGCAGAAAGATTTCTTTCCACTGTTTCCAAAGGCATTCACTAGTTTTGACCTGATTTAGCTTTGATAGCTTAGCTTCTCATGGGCAGCCATGGTTCATCCCTTGAGTTTAATTTTACTTGCCAAGTGGGATCTTAATATTTGTTAATTAACAGTTCATTCTCTCATCAAAACTGCAGAGCTCCCAGAAGACTGGCTAGTACATCCCTAATGTTGTGCCATACATAGTTGTTGCACCTGTTATAGTGTCTTGGGGCCCTGCAAGTCCACGGGATTTAGTTTGTTCTGAAGCTCAGTGTGTTGGTCCTTTATTTTTCTCTTTGTTTAATAAATTCTTAGCCTTCATGTTTCGTAAGTCATTCTTCTGCATCTCGGTTGTCATATGCCAGTATCAGTTTTCTGATAGAACTAACTGAATTGTTATGGGGGTAAAGAAGTCAATCTTAATTAATTAATTAATTAATTATAGTACTATAATCTTGTTATTCAACTCATTGATTTTGAAGATCTTTCATTTATTAAGGCCATGTTCCTCAGTCTAATTAATGTATTTTCACATATCTTAATGGTTATATTGAAAAAAATTATATATTCTTTCTGCATGTTTGTATATGCAAGATTTCCGTCTATTTTTAGTTGCAGAATTGTAGTTACAGAAATGCAATTTTGTTTTCTCAAATTGTGTAGTAACATTTTCATGTCACCATCCAAATTAAGGGCCTTACTTGAATTTTTAAATGAGACATCGGTTAGGATATGTAGGAGGGAATAAATAAAGTCTTTCAAGTTGATGTTAATAGCAACTTATAATTTAATTAACCATTAATCAGGATGGTATTGACTCCCTCCGTGTTAACTCCAAAACTTCTAACCACTTCCATTTAGAAGCACCTAGAGAAAGGAAAAAATATAAGTCCCTAGGAGAAAGAAGTTAACTTCATTTGATTCATGCCGGTTTATAGCACAGGTGTGGTTTTAGTCAGGTTCCACTCTTCTGCTTGCAGAATGATGCCTCCATCTCTGGTCTGACACATACGTTGTAGATGGGTTATACCTGTATGAGCTCCCCTTGCTCTCTTTTCTTCAAGCAACACATTCTACAGTCCAGAGTTCCTTGATCCAGATGAGAAAAGGGTGGGAACAAATTTGTACTAGTAAGCAGAAAGACTCAATAGTCTCAAAAAATGAAGCAAAAGACTTTTTATAAGGTTAGAAGTTACTCTAAATGGTTATAACTGCAATCTCTATTCACTGCAATCACTGTTATCAGCTAGTGAGATGCATCTCATTAAATTTGGGAAGTGTGTAACGCAGAATTTGTGACTCACAAAGAAGTGTTTCTAGCAAACCAACCACAGTAATAGTCAGATGACATGGTGGCAGTATCTCTGAGATTCACAAAAGGTCCGTAATGTGCCGACACAGCTGTCATTTCAAAAATAAAGATTTTTTAAGGGCTTTATATAGATTTTTCATTGATGAAAACTGATCTTGAAATTATGGGTAATAGTATGCCTTAGGCAGCCAAGCATATCAAAATATGGCGCATGGGGTGACTTTTACTACTCCCGCTATTTAAAGTCCTGTTTTCATGAGCTTATTAGCTACTAGTGATCCCTAAGGAAAAATACAACTAAAACTTAATCATACCAAAAGCTGAGGTTCTTCTGATTCAGCAAACTTGTAATCTTTCGTATTTAGTAGTTTACTTGTAAATGTCTTAGTACTATGAATGCAAGATGTATAAATTAGTGTGTTTGCAATAATGCTGCCGCTCCTCCAAACTCAGATGGCAGATTTTACCTATGTGTCTAAAGACTTCAAGGAATTCTGACTGACAGCATTTTTTTATTTTTTCTTTTTTTACATCAACTAGAACTTTTATTCCCTTTAACAATCATATTGCACAACCTCCCCATACCCAGTCCTATTCTCCATAGAAGATTCAGACAGTTAAGAAGTGAGAAGTAAGTGAGAAGAATACAAATAGCTTTTAAAGAGAGTCTATGCATATTGTTGTGAAAATAAATTATTTTTGTGGCTTTTTTTTTTGTCCTCAAATTGAAAACTAAGTGAAAATAATTTGAAACATCTTTTTAAAGTTTTAATCTCCAAGTGAAATCCAAACCAGTCAAAAATGTTTATTATAAGGAAATTAGATTTTTCATTTTAAAATATGAAAGACACATGTTTCTAATGGAAAAAAAAAAATCATAGTTCAGTCAGTTCAACGTGAGTACTTTCATTAATGTTTTTATAATTTTTCACTCAAAAAGTCTTTGCAGAAAGCTATTTCCCACATCTCTCCTGTGGTATGACTAAATTATAGAGTGATGGTAAACATACAAGAACTTTGCAACATTATTGCATTATGACACAGGACACAGATCCCGTTTTCCTCTGTTGGCTTTTTCCAGCCAACCTCCGAAGAAAACCTGGGGCAAATCCTACTGCTGCTGTAGCTTTGATTGCACAGTGAATTAAAACCCAAAAAACTACTATATAGTGTGTAACATACAATGAATAGCACTGTATTTCAGTTCTCTTAGATGCAATCCAGAATTTTTTTGTCTCTTGGCTTAACGGGAAAGTAATGGCACCAGTCACACCATTCTAATCTGATCCTTTGAACTTCTGACTAATTGTGTTAGACTAAGTTAATTATCTAGTTGTCACTTATGACTCCTTAAATTAAGAAAAGAAGAAATTTACAAATTAAGAAAGTTCTTTCACTTACTGTGAAGATTTCTTTTTTCCAAAAAAAAAGCTTTTTTATAGTAATTGAGAAGTTTTTGACTAATTGAAATAGAAGTAATTTACTTTCTCTTACACTTTTCCTTAGTTTGTGGTCTGTTGATTTCACACTACTCGGGTTTCCATGATCAATCTCAATAGTGAGCAAGCATGAACAATCATTTTCAGAACCAAAACATCGTCTTCACTAAGGTTTTTTTAAGAGAAAATTCTGACAGACTTTTTTTCAAGGTGCCAAAGATCTGTGCCTGCTCACAAGACCAAAATTCCAAGAGCAGACTCTGATTTTGTTCATCAGGGGAGCCATGAGCTTTTTAAAAACTAGAATTTTCAAAATAGTTAGGGAAAATAGTAGTTGAAAGAAAAAAAAAAAAAAGCACTTTATTATTATTTTTCTTAGTGGGAGCATCCTTACTAGCCACACTCTAGGAAGAAATACAATTAAAAGACTCAGAGAGAGTCTTTTACATTTAGTAATTTTAATCAGTGATACATTTCCATAAACACATTTTTTTCTGTAAACAATTTGCAAGGGAATGTATTTCATGCTGTTTTAACATGCTGAGACCAACTTTATTCAGGTCTTTTAAAACAACTGAAATAAGACCCATTCTGTGCTTGCTGGAGGGCACCATGTCACAAAGATTATAAAACTATAAATGACTGCATTCTCCCTATGACTGGCCTTGAGACATCTAAAATTACTTATTATTAGACAGTTTACGAATACCCCTTCAAATCTTTCATCTCATTAAAGCCGTACATTGTCAGTTACCATACAAGCTGTACTCTGCAGTTTATCCTATCTTAAATACCTGTCTGAATTTTTCCCCTGCTATGATAACATAGTTCTTGTAGCTATTTTGAAAGTTAAATTTGAAACAGCTTCACCATCCAGTGTGTGGTCTAGTCTTAAACTTCAGTTGTGTGATCACAGCGATCATAATGTCAGAGGTGTTCTGACATACAAGAAAATTTGGTTTTCCCTAATCAGTCATCTCATTCTCCCAGCTGAAAGAGAACTGAAGGAATGTTCTCATCTATAGAAAGACCCTTCTGTCAAGATTTATCTCATCTCCATCAGAGATCTTCATAGCTATTTGTCAAGGTATTTAGTAATACTAGTTCCTTGCAAAGCCTTTTGGTATCTAGAAATGACATGAAGAACTTCTAAAAATCCAGGGGAATCGTGTTCTTTCATTCAAAAAAAGGTATGTCTTTATGAAGAATTTCAGCTCTAGTGATGGTAGAAAAGAGTTGTTTTGAACTGGAATGGAATTGCTAGTTCCTTTCAGCATTTAGATGTTGAAATCTGCATCCAAAATATTGACTTTGCAATTTCTGTTAGGTGATAGGCACCCTAAAATAGTATCTACAAAATAGATACACTTTCACAAATGTATATGCAGTTAATTTCATATTATTCTTGTGTCAGCTGTGCCTGCTTTTCTATAGTCTTTTGATTAAATCCTGAAGCACTGCTTTATCGTACCAGGTCTCATGTAGGTTATACTCTGGCAGTTAGAAACAATCAGTACCTCCCAGACACACAGGCAAATAAAGAGCAAGAAGTGGGACTAAACTGCCAAATCAATCTAGTGAATCAAGATTTCCAAGACTTCTTTTAGGTGCAAAGAACAACGCGGTTTCATTATAGTATTAGCATTTTTCTGTTCTCTTTGTATTGCACGAGCATCAGGGAGGAAAGGGGAGAAATCCAGAGACCACTAGCAATAACAGATAAGTGATTTGATAGCCCAAGTGTGCAGAGCAGCAGTATCCTTTCCATAAAAAATAAAACAAAAAAAACCAAAACAAACCAAAAAAAAAACAAGAAAACCCTCACTATGAGAAATACTGTTTCCTGGGTTACATTAACTTGCAATAATTCTGAAATGTGCTAATGATTGTCAGTGTTTGCTCCTTTACTAAAAGTTTCAAATTCTCTTCTTATTTAAAGACAAATTAACAGGATCACATAATCTTTTTTTTTTTTTTTCTGTCACTCATTTATATTGGACATAAGTGTCCCATGATTTCTAATTAGTAGAATTTACATCCCTCAATTTAGTTTTACTCTCTTTTTGGCATGGCTTTTTCTTTTAGGCTGTGGTGATGTCCTGCTGGTTATAAAGTCTTGGTGTTGTTTTGATTTCCACTAAACTAAGTACCACCACAGTTTTATCTGTCTCACTCTGGTTTCTTTGTGTATTCGTCTCATTCTGTGTCTATTAAAGGACCATAGACAAATCAGCAGAATTCTTGCTTTTTCCATCAAATCCACCACTTTCAACACTTGCATCTTCCTTCACTGTCCAATAAGTTATCAGACATTACTGTGTACGTGTATGCACATCCGTACATATATCCATACCTGTAGGTATACGTATACATATATGTCTAAAGGATATTCAGGAGAATGTCTGATTTTGTATGTAGCGATGTAGCAGGTGGATCAGTGAATGTTTCCAAAGAGAGGAAACAAAAATAAAGGTGCTTCTTAAACTAATTAATATTAGCTAATATATATACTTTTTAATTTCTATACTTAATTTATATACTTTTTCTGTAGCTGTCTATACGAATAGCCACAGAATAGAAAAAATGAAAAGTCATTCTGTCATCAATCTAAATGTGCTGTGGGTCAGTTTGGCAAAACCTCTTTATTTCACAGGCTTATACTGTGCCAGAGTGTTATACTCTACATATTTTGTGCTAGACAGTGTGTTTTTTATTGTTTTATTTATTTCTTCTTATGAGAATGTAATTTTATTTTGTATCAAGTTTGACTTTTTGCTTTGCATTTTGTCTGTCTGTGACTACATGGAAAATGAATGTGAAAAATTAAGCATTAATACAATAGCATTGCATACTTTGTAAAGCAATGCAGGAATAACTGATAGGACAAGCTTTAAGAGAAAGGAAAATCAAGAAATATCATAGTGACATACAGCTCTTCCATTTATAGTTCCATGTTAATGTATACAAAAAGCAAGAGCAGCAGTGAGGAGTATTTCTGTTAATTGGTCTTGATCCATTGCCATGTTTGCTCAGCATCAGAGAAGAAACAGTAAGTAGGAACAGTCAGCAAGGAAAAAAACTTGGAAATAATTTTTTTTATGACTTTTTTTTTGAATTAGTGGCTTGGCCATTGTTGTGGAACTGAGTAGGATCCACTAGGGCACAAGCCATTTCCCTTCAAAACAACCTGATTGGAATGATTTCTTTTGTTACACTACTAGATGTGACCTTGTGTCCCAGCGGATTGTTATGTTCTGTGTGACTGACTTCCTCCCTCTCCCTTTGTGCACGTGTGCATAGTTAGTGATTCTGTCTATTAGACCAACCAAGTAAACGTTGTTTGCCTTTTGGGAGCAAAAATATGACACTGGCAGTGGTCTTCAGTTGCTCCCTGTCACTTTTAGGGGTCGGGTTTTTTTCCCTTTATACTGCCTAAAGTTTTGTTTTGTTTGAGGAAGAAAATAATTTTTACATGAAATAAAGTGTAATAAAGCAACAGTTATACAGCTTGTTCTAATGATCTATTTTAATTAGGATCAAATTTATATAATACAGATTAAAAAAAAAAAAAAGCTGTTTTTTTTTCCTAGGACACTTTTTAGCTTATTTGTTAAATTGTTGCATTTTCATATTCAATAAATACCCTCACAAAAGAACTTCGACGATCTTTTTCTATATGTGAATACTACATTTCCTTTATAACTGTAGGCGTGCCATGAGTTTTCTTTGAACCTTAGGGATTTAGGTTTATACCTCCTGTCAAGGAATTTTTCTGTCCTTCATGAGTTGCTGGAAAACTCTTATTTTGGTCCACATCCTTGTGATCTTAAGTCTAAAGGAGCACATGAGGCTGCTCTGGTTACTTCTGAATGCCACAGAAGTGTGTTCTGGATTCAGACATTTGCTAAGACTCTTACTGCTCTATAGTCTATTAGGTGAGAAACACAAAAAAGATAAAATAAAATTAATTCCTGGGATTGTGCTTAACAATAAACGTTGTTCCTTGCCTTTAATTAGCCTAAAATGTCCTATTAACTTAAGCTTGAATTCTTTGCCTAAGATGTTGCTTCCTCTTCTCTGCTTCTACTTGTTTACCACCACACTTCTCTGAAGGGAAGCACAAAAAGGGCTGAAGATAAGACCCTTTTCTGCTGTTCTAATACACCAGTTTTGTTTATTCCCCTAATGAAAACATTCCTTCTCATTGTCCATGTTTTGATACCTGGTACAATTTTTGCAGAGATTAATGTTATTATTTTACTCATTTTTACCCTCCTCCTTAAGATCTGGTAGTCAATATTTCATTTAAATGTCTAAATTCCTCCCCCTCCTCCTCATCTTAAGGCTGCTAGTCCCTCTTGGAGGTTCCTGAATGTGTAGTCTTCATAATAGATTTGTAATAGATCTTATTCTATAAGCATCATTTAAAGACAAAATATGCCTTTATAAATGGGGGAGGTAGAAATGCAGAGTCTAATGAGAGTTTTTCTCCCCTGTCTGCCCTCTTGATTTTCCTGTTCTCTTTTCAGATACTGAACTGCAGCATGATGAAAAAGCTTTCCCCTGAAATCTAAATCACTTGCTCTACCTTAATTTTCTGTCATTTGATCCAAGGTCATTTCCTGTGGTCATTATCTGTACAACTTGTCATCTGCTGTTCCATATGCATTTTAAAAAGCTTGCCTTTTCCACAGTGGCTTTCATGTGTGTTTTTTGATGTATCACATTTCTGAAAATCAGTTCAATTCATTAATAATTACATTATTGTTCATGAAATGAAACCTTCTTTATCACTATCCTACTGTTTATATATTTGAGAAGGCTACTGAGGATTGCATAATGGTCTATATACTATTCAAAACTGTGTCTATATTAAAAAAAACAGTCACAAAAACAAACATCTTTTTTAAAAGGTGTATGCTTACTTTTGGTAAACATTATGCTTCTTATTTTATGAATGAGTACCAAAGAATATTTTTAAAGTAAAGAAAAAGAAAAGAAAACTTTCAAAAGCACTGTCCGTTTTTGTGGAGAGAGTCCCTGTCAAGCAATATTTGATTATTTATTTTAAGAAAGCTATATCTTTACTCATTAGGAAAATAAGAAAGGTCACTTTGCTTGGCTCCCAGGCTCTTGCAGCAAGGTATCTTATTCATGTTAGCTGTAGTACCAATAGTGTTTAAATCACACGCACCGCACATTAATACAAGAAATATTTTTTAAATTTATATACATGCATATATTGACACACAGAGAACTCTTAAGGTGCTCCTGTATAACATATACAGAACTATAACATACACACACCTGTAAAGTGGGTAGTTTGGCTGTTTAAATAAGTGTTCCTTTATAAATAGCTTTGATATTAACTGACTCGTATTTTTTTGTTGTTGTTTTCCTTGTGTTTTTAAATAGTTAAAGCTTTGTGCATTAGATATTTTTCAGTACTAGGGGAGGGAAATGTAATAAAAATCCTTCTGAACAAGGAATTTGCACAACAGGTGGAACATAAATGCAATACTTTTAGATTGCACATAAGAACAGTTTATCAGCAGATATTCTGTTTGCACATCATGTGCAAATGGATGTTAGGAAATTGGTGTGCCATGCTAAAGTATACAAAGTAGGATAATTAGAAAAAATAAGTAAAAAGGTGTAAGATTTAAAACTGTATTGAATAAAAACAAGAGACTGATTATAAGATCCATGTTTCTTGAAGCTAATTTGGGGGTTTAAGTGTCAAAATTAGGATTATTTTTTCACTCTTTTCAATAAAACCTTTCCTAAAAATAGAGGTGTTTCTATTAGAAAATATACAACTTTAAAAAAAGAAAAAAATATATATTTCTATATATTTGCTATTATTGTTTTCAACCAAAATTCTGAACTGGCTTTTCTAGTCCCTTTGTGGCCTTTTCCCCCAAAATTATATAATCAGAAAAAAAGTATTGCTGTTTACCAAGACCAGCACAATTACAGAGTGTAAAAATAATGGCTGTCTCATTAGAACTTGAATACTTTGCATAATTTGTCTAACAGATCTACAAATTGGGTTTTGGACTGAAAGAAAGGAAATGGAGCAATACCACGTAAAACTGCTAAATGTAAATCTGTCCAACCTTCTACAGATATATGAGCACTTATACTCAGAATTTGAATAGATGTAAAGTCAAGGGATTGGTTACAAAGAAAGCACATCCTCCACTGCTGTGCATATACTCCTACTGTTCCATTAAGAGAACTGCCTTTTGTCTGCTGAGACACATGTGAGGCAGCTCTACGTATGATCTGTAGCTTAAAAGAAAAAAATCTGTCTTCTCTGCCTGCCCAAGGAGCAGACTTTGATTTTGTTTCCTGAATTTGGTCTTGCATTGTACCTGCACTGATATTGCCGACACCCAGGCAGATTGGTTTCTGTTGTCTGCTTGAGCTCCATAGTATTTCCTGCTTGTCGTAGTTCATGGCAGAAAGATTACCTGGTACAAATAGTTAGTGGCTGAAAATGATCTAGTGCAAACCATAGACATTTGTAATTTATGAAAATTTTCATTTTGGTTTTGGAGAATTTCATAGTTCACTTTGTGAAGACAAATCCTTTAAGAAATATCAGGAATGGCCTTGAAGTCAATATCTACTGCTTTCTGTTATACCTGGCCACTACTTACTAAACAACACTGCTATTATCAATTTGTTTTCTCTTTCTTCCTCTGTAGGTTATGCCCCAGCATTAAAGTTCAGAGAGTTACATGAAAATTAAGAGTGGAATTATGAGGTTGATTGGATTTGATAGGAAGAAAGAAAAGTCAGACTTTTTCTTTATAACCTGTCTTTGTATGGTATAGTAGTTGCCGTACTATATTGCGTCTATGTCATCATCCCTTCCGATTTTGTGCACATAAATATATATTAATGGCATTAAAGAATATGCATATAGGAAAGAAACACATAAAAATTTTCAGCATATTTGCTTACACTGCCTGTAAATAATCCCTGGCTCTAGAAATTTTATTACAAGATCGTTAATTCCATGTAGGCCTAGTGATTCTTTCTAGAGAATGTCAATGTTGTTTACTCAATAATCTGTACAGATTTAGTTATAGCAGATGTATTTTAGAATTTAGTACTTACTATAGTCTTGATTTTTGAGAAGGAGCTGCTGATTTATAAGCCGTATATGGAACCACCAAAAGGCATCTACTTTCATCTCACATATTCTTATAACATTTTATCAGTATTGCTGCATTAATCTTGCTCCAAACTAATTAGTGGCTGAAACAGCTGAAAAGGGATGCTGTGCTTCCAAACCAAAGAATAAATTTTCTGTTGCTAAAAGCAGTGATTATTTTCTTGCTTTTATTTGCTCTTTCTTTTATTTTGTTTTTCTGTCCCTGCTGTCTACGGTTTTCTGGATCAATAGTGCATGATTTTTAACGTGCTATCTTATATTCTTGTGCGTGCTGGTATATGACTTTTAATTGCCATCCGGTCAAAACATAAATAAGCTTACTGGTTAGTATAAATTTGTTTTCTTGCAGAAAACATTTTAATTGTATGCAAGTTGTTTTTTTTTTAATAAAAGAATTACTGAGTCTGCTCTCCACAGAATTCTTGCTTAGGAACAGGATCTACTATGGGCTGAATTTTTCTATGTGTACTAAATGGCTTTATGATTTTAACACTTTTAGCAAATTATGAAGAGTTAGTTAATTGTCAGGTGAATGTTTTTCTAAAACATGAGGATTGAAGGAGCCACACATTATGTTCGGCTGTTGAGAAAACAAATATGCATACATTCCTTTAGAAAACTTTTATTTGTTTAAACCTGTCATTGTTACTAATGAAGTAAATTTTTAGCAGTTTTAGAGGAAGGAGTCAGTCCAGTTTCTAGAAACATCAGTGCCACTATGTGGAAATTTCATAGTTTTTCGCAGTCAGTTATTGGCAGATATTAAGAGAACTCAACTGAATTTTTTCTTTCCATCCCCTATGAAACAAAGAACACAAATATTGACTGTAAGTGCATCAAAACCAGACATATAATAACAACTTAGATATGTAACTTTCTCTGAATTCATAGATTATTTTTTCTTTAGATTAAGAGCTTTTTTTTTTAATATGCAGTATAAATGGAAATTATTGTTTTGCTGAATTTGCTGTAGAAATCTGAAAAGTTAGCACTGCTACACTGCAAATCTAGACTGTCCTTATGCTTTCCAACAAATGCTGCAACTTTGTCTTGAGCACTTTTAAAGATTCATTCTCTTCTAATTAATTAAGTAAATGTTATTTTTTTTTACCTTTCTCAAATAAGAAACTCCAGGGAGCGCTTTCAGGAAATTTTATTTACTACATATTCCCTGCTATCAACCCCATTCAGACTGAATAAAAGGCAGAGAATGCAGTTTGCATTTCATTACTTAATATAACCTAGATTGTCACATAATGGAAGCTGGTTTTTTGACCATCTTAGAATCATAGAATCATAGAATCATAGAATGGTTAGAGTTGGAAGGGACCTTCAAAGGTCATCTAGTCCAACCCCCCTGCACGAAGCAGGGACCTCCCTGACTAGATCAGGTTGCTCAGAGCCCCATCCAGCCTGGCCTTGAACATTTCCAGGGATGGGGCATCCACCACCTCTCTGGGCAACCTGTTCCAGTGGTCTACAACTCTCA
>WHYT01015438.1:223303-254860 GCA_009806455.1 Tetrax tetrax
CTCCAACTGGTCCATGTCCTTCTTATGTTGGGGACTCCAGAACTGGACACAGTACTCCAGGTGGGGTCTCACGAGGGCAGAGTAGAGGGGGAGAATCACCTCCCTCGACCTGCTGGCCACACTCCTTTTGATGCAGCCCAGGACGCGGTTGGCCTTCTGGGCCGCAAGGGCGCATTGCCGGCTCATGTTGAGCCTCTCGTCCACCATCACTCCCAAGTCCTTCTCCTCAGGGCTGCTCTCGATCCATTCTCCGCCCAGTCTGTATTTGTGCCTGGGATTGCCACGGCCCAGATGCAGGACCTTGCACTTTGCTAAAACACTATTAGAATGCTATTTATAAACCACATTCTGTATTATGCCTGCCCCTGCAACTTCTCAAATCACTGTTTATTTCAATGGTCTCTATGGTCTCTGTCCGTGTGCTATTTCCCCTCTGTGACTGACCCTGCTTGAGTAGAGGATTTAAGACAAGGTGACCTCCAGAGGTCCCTTCCAATCTCAACCATTCTGTGAGTCTGTGATCTTAACAGTATAAAGCAGTAAGGAAGAGGTTGGCACCTTCTATTGGAATTCCCACATTTACCTGCATTTGATTTGTTTATATGAATGAATACTCTTTACTCAATGATCTTTACTTAGTATTGTTGAATTAGATTATGCGTACATCCTGCCTTGAGCACATATCACAAACATCTTTATGCTGCCTCCATGTCCTCTGAATAGCTTGGGATAAATATTTGAGAGCCAGGCCGTTGTTACATGGTGGCATAACTTTGGGGTTTAGGTTTATTATACCCTTGGATAAGTGCCCTTATCTTCAAATTAATTTTCAGTCAAAGTGGGTGATACATTAATTTACAGTGATCCAAATGGATAATGCAATTAAAATGTTTGTGAAAAATAAATAAATAAATAAATAAATAAAGCCACAATTAATATATTTGCATGAGGGGTAAATCCTAGAGACCTCTGTCCTCATGTCCGCGGAGAAACTTACTGCATATTCTTTCCTGATTCAGTTGCCAGTAATTTAGTCTGAGTGCATACTTTTTATCTCAGGTTACAGACAGGAGAGGTAGGGGCTCTCTTTCTTGGAACATAATCAGTCGAGGGATCCTTGAGGATTACAATCAACTTGAATTTACTTTCCTTGTTACTGTTGTCGCCTGCTAAAGCACATGTTCAGTTCTGATTCATTCAGAAAGTTGTCTTAATAGTCTGCTCTTAAAGGTACAAAAGTTAGTTTGCCAAACTAGTTTCACCTCTTGTACTTCATGTAAATATTTGGCTTAACAACAGGTTAAACTCCACACTAAACTGACTCAGTGTGTAGCTTTTGAGTGTCTCCATCTACTGACACATATATTTCTGACCTGTCTGTACATCAGCAGATATGCCTGGTGAAGTATCTAATTATGATTAATACTTGTAATTCATTATGACTGAAAATGGATATGATGACCTCTGGGGAAAATGGTGAGGATAATATAAGGTATTATATTCCAAAAATCCATCATTTAAAGAAACTAGCTTCACTATTTAGCAAGGCAGTGAATTAAACTGTTTGGGCAGATGGCCATTAGCAACAGCAGATATATATTGGTGTTTGAAAGGTTTTGGGACCTCTGGAAGAAGGACATCAGGCAGCCTAAAAAAAAAAAGAAAAGAGAGAGAGAAAAGTCAATTCCAAGTAATAAATTCAAAGTTAGAACAACCAGAAACCAATGTGTTCAGAATGTCAAGAAAGGGAATGAGGAAAAAAAAAAAAACAAGAAACGCATTTGGATTACTTGCAAAAAGTATTTGTTTTCCCGTAATCTTGACTGAGGCTAGCTGATTATTCCTGGGCAGCCAGCATGGTGATACAATATGAGTCCTGTGAGATGCAGCATGCTTAATGCCAGCATTTGAAAAGATAAAATCCAACAAGCAAACAAATGACAGAGCTTATGACAGAGTGAAAATGCGTTGAAATAAAAAATACCAATTCATGCACACTAGCAAATAAGAAGTGGTATTCACAAGCGCACTGAAGAACAAAACTCACCAACGAATCAGGGAGATCAAGTGGACCGCGGAAGTCCACAAATTATGAGGACTCTTAATGCTCTTCTGGGTAAGAGGTGTTTCAGCCTGATTACACCTAACTTCATTGTTGTTACCCACAGACTTTCATGTAGTAATTTTTGAAAGTCACCTATCAATTTTGTTCCATCAGCCTTCATTTTTACCACCTTCTCATTTTGGAAGCATTTTTATGCCTTATCATGTGCATATAACGATGCAATATCTGACAGCCATGGACGTCCAGATGTGCTGACTGCAATAAGGTACCATTTAAAAATATTTAAACTTCAATTCAATAAAAAAAAAAAAAAAAAAAAAAAAAGCCTTAAACTCAGTGGTAATCTCAGAACAGGCTAGAAACATGTCGGTGCTTATGAATTGACATATACTTCAGATTATGACAGAACCAATTTTATAGACTTTATACTGCTGCATGTGTATGACATGTATCTACATGTCATGTCTACATCTACATGTTATGCTATTTTTTCTTTCCCTAGTCCCCTCTGTTACTAACTGTGTACCATTGGCTTCTCGGGAAGTTTCTTAAGTCTACTTAAATATATTCACAAACAAAGGAAAAAATGATTAGGCTGCCTGCACATTTTTCTATTTTTAAAAGCAGGATTTCCTGTAAGTGTTTTGCAAAAGCAGCAATGACTGAGAATGCTCATGCTTTCCTTTATGCTCATTCAGGTTTTGAACAAAGACAGGATAATCTTTTCGTGGAATCTACTGGGCAAGCATCTTGTTCTAGTTGCGCTCAGCCAAAGATAGTTAGAAAAAGAGTGACAGAGTAAAACTGCTTTCCTCTGCTTCCAGAAATCTACAGCTCAGGGAAAAAAGTGAGATAGAAGTTGTGTGTTTGAATTTACTATCCCTTCATCAATTTTTCTTCCATTAATTTGCCCATGTAAGACCCTATGTCCTTAGTATTTTCCATGCTGTGGCATGCATATTTAGAGTGTAGCAATGGATGTAACTTTCAATCTTATTGGGGTTTTGGCTTACTTTTAGTATTTGTGTTGTAATTACAGTTCCAGTTCCTGGTTTATTGCACATTTATAAGCTACTGTACTTTTTATTTTGAAGTAAAAGAGGAGCAAAAAGAACTGTTAGCATCTGGCAACCACACCTTGATTCATTCTAGCCCCCAGAGTCTTGGTATGGTGCATTAATTTTTCAGTTTGTAATTTGCCAGCTGCATTTAATGGAACCAATTTTCATTACATCTGTTCTATGGTTCAAAGAGCTCTTTTAGTTGCCAAAGGGGGCCAGCTTCACACAGATTCAGAGAGGGTGCTAATACACTGTATCTTGAAGTATTAGATAACTAGGGATGGTTTTGTAGCAAACAGATAATTTTTTTACAGAGGCAAATTCTATATTCATGACTTGCCGCTATTGGAATTCAGATTTAAACTGCTTAAATCTCTTCCTCAGAAACCATATATTGATTTTTGTGTAATTTTCTTCATAATAGCCTCTGATTACTTATCTTTTCAATCAATATATTTATGTTTATTGGTGAAACAAGATGTAACTATACATGAGTAAATCCTGATTTTTAAACTAAGAATAGTTTAGAAAAGTTTTCTAATGAAATAGTAAAAGATATGAGGAATAAATGTGTAGTTTTCAGCACCTAAGACAAGGCACTTTTTATACCGAAACAAACTCACATTACCAGGACAACTGCACACGTTGTGCATAATTTTAATCTTCATAAAATGTGTAGCAGTTGTATGGTATTAAATTCAAGATTCCAGTTGACAGCAGCTTTCAATGAAAAGGTTTTTCCTCATGGGCTGAAGAAAATTTGAAATGTTCTATTACACTTTGAAGTTCTAAAGCATCAGCCATATGAGAATTATAAAGCATTAATCCTGAAGAGTTTCCACCTGACAGTCATGAAATAGCATACCTGTGTGAAAAGTGACTCAGTTTTACTTCCTCAGGCAATACTTTCCTTTTTTTCTACTGCTTCAGAAATATCATGCATCATGCCATAGTGAGAAGATGGCCTTGGAATGACTGGATCCTTTTGAAATCACTGAAGTCTACAGTGTCACTGTATTCATCTAAGACATTTCAATGACATTTATAAAAGTTATTTATACTAGGAGTTTTATTCTAGCTTGATAAGCCATGTGAAAGTTGCTCCAAAAAAGTAATCAAGAAGTTATATTCACTGTGTCGTTTTAAACAGTTCTTGTTTGTAAGGCTAAAAACGTAGTAGAAGAAGCAAACATATTAGCAAAACTTCACATGCAGGTTAAGAATATGACACGCAAGGCAATGTAGGTACAATACTCCCTTTCGCACTAGTTTGCTTGCTGTTTTGCTGCCAGTGGGATTATCCACTGGTGATTTCAGTCAGGATGGGGGCTTAAGTTAACAGATTTTCATGTCAGGAAAAATTTATTTTCTTGTCAGTGGATTATTTCTTTTGTCTTTTTTTTTCTGAGGGACAAAAGCACACATTTGCTGTGCCTCTTTGTCTTTAGTAATACGCCTGTTCTGCTTCAAAAAATGGTACCTTAAGACTCCTATTTTTTTCTCTCTGTTGCCATACACTGTGTATACTTCCTTTTGCAAGAGAATATTACAAGAAAACTTGCAATTTTATTTGTATCGGTTTCATTCAGATCTCAGTCTGAAATAAAGCAGGAAACATGTATTCATGAGTGTACCGTGATGGAATGAGTACTAACGTGGGAGGTTGTATTTATATTGTTTCAGCAATAAGCTGGAGGCAACAAGGGACCTGTCTCCCGGCACAAGCAAGATCAATCACAGGCTTGCCGTGTGGCCTCCATTTAGGCTTTACATTGGTCGTTTTGTAAGGTCCGCGTTTTAGGCTTTGGGTACTAAAAAGGCAATTTGTTTTTCCAGGTAAGAGAGAAAAAAAAACAGCAAATAGTCCTCCAAGAATTACAGTATTTTGTCTTTTCTCATTACATTCAACCATAAGAAAAGGAATCTTAACATTTATTGTGCGCTCTGGCAAACAGCAGGACAGTGATGTTTCCCTCTTCCCTGGTCTCCCCCGGTTTGTTTTATATACTAAGCTAATGATCATATTTACATTTTCCAAAAGTAAAAACAAATCTTTGCAGTAGTTGGTAGTATTTTTTTTTTTGTCACTGAAACTGACTGAATGGAGGTTTGAATATGAATTACTCTTTATGAGGAAACCTAACAAAAAAGCTTGGAAGAAGGAAAGTGCTAAGGAGAGGGGTGAAGAAAGACTCTCACTCCACTTCTGTATTTCAGCTGCAAGATTCATTGTCACAGAATTTATACACCAGGAGGTGCAGAGAAAGAGCAAGAACAGCCTCAGAAGGGAAATGAAGGCTTCTCAAATGTTTTTGTGTTGCATTAATTGGTATGAGGGAATGCTTCATACTCACTTTAAATTAAAATTCACTACAAAAGAAACAGCTGAAGGTGTCTGTTACCCTCTGCATTGCCACAGACTAACAAAATAGGAAAATATTATAAAACGTAGTGGTCTAAAATTAAGTTTACTAGGTTTCACTGAACCATTTGAGCTTTCCTGTACACAAATGCAATCTAATTCCTTCCCACATTACCGTACCTCCTATTTTATTTTCCTAGTTATTGGTTTGTTATATTTAGATGTATCTGGAATTAGTTGTTTATATACAATAAGCATCAAAATATTTCCATTGCAAAGACACAGAAATAGCTGCATGTTGTAAAAGTATGATTGACACAGAAAAGGATAAATGTGTTTCAAAATAATCCAGTAGTGGTCAGTAAGCTATGATCATTTGTAAACATCTTTTTTTCTTTTTTTTTCTGCTACTGAACAAAGCCTGAGTACTTGGTAGCATCAAAATTCTGACACCTTATGTTTTCTTGAGATCTGGCTTTACTACCAAAATGTCACCATTTAAAGCTCCTGCCAGTCTACCATAGGTTTTCTGTAATTTTCTGTTTCAGAACTGCTTTTGCTTCAGCCACTCACAAGATCCCAACTCAGCTTTTTCCTAGAATCCATAACAGCTGATAAGAAAAATGAGTTTTCAGGCAGAAAGCAATAGATAGAAACTTCAGCTGGACAGCCTCTATCATCCTGACTTTGAATAGATGCATGACTAGTGAAAAGGAAAGCAGAGGGACCAGAATTAAGTGCTCCTCAGTACATTAAAATTGGCAGATTTCAGTCCATAGATTCAGCTTCACCTAATGTCACAGCCTGGCAAAATAATGTTTTAAGGAAGGAAAATCCCTCTAAGAATATCTCATCAAATCAAAATTCAACCTAAAACATTTTTTAAAATGAATTTAGCTAGTAGTATTCAAATAGGATTCAGCTGTTTTCCTCCACTTTATGTAAGTAGGGATGTCATTTGATGCACAACAGACTACATATTAAGTTAAACATTACATTTACTGCTATATAAGTATTTTTAGGAGTCTTGCTGAAAAAAAAAAAGAAAAAAAAAGAAAGGAATAGAAGGGTCTGGATATTTGCTTTAGATGGAACTACTTACCTCTAGGAAAAATTAGATGTTCCAGATGAATAAATAAACTGAGAGACTAAGGACTGGAAACTCTCCGTGCTCTCCTTGCTTTTGTTTGTAATTGAACTCTTGTGATTTAGATGTGGAACAAGGGCATTGTTCTGTCAAAAATCAAGATGGTGAAAGTTGAAAGAAATAAGTAAAAATAACTTACATTGTTATCTGATACTACTAATCAATCAAAAACTTGCAACAGTTTCTTAATGCAGCAAATTTAATATCTGTTTATCATTAAGTAGACACCAAGACATAATGAAATGTACTAAATACAAAGAAGGACTTGGGAACCTACAAGACAGAGCCTGAATTTTAGGTGGTTCTTCCTCCCTTCTGCAGAAGTCGATGCTAACTCAGTCAAACCTACAGCACCATGTTTCCTCCTGCGTCTGTCTTCACTTTCTGGTCCCATCCATCATTCCACTCCCCAACATGTAGGTAACTTTGACGGCAAGGGCAGGACTAGGGAAAAGCAGATTTGAGATTTAACTTCCGGGCTTGAAATTAAACGTCAGGATTATAACATCTTGATTAGTACACTGGGCTGTCTGTAGATGATGTGAGGAAGGAGTGTGTGGATGGACAGGTGAAAGCACTGTTTATCAGCTTTGTGACACACCTTAAGAGTAACCACCACATTTTTTTCATATTTTTCTGTTGTGTACAGTCCACTGATTTCAAATCTTTAAGGAGTGACCCAGATTCTGCAGTTAGTTGGGATAGGTCACAAATTAAGTACTGAGGTCTCCAAGAGAGGGTCTTTATAGGTATGTATAAATAAATGCACACTGGAGATTTGCATACAATTGGGGCCCTGTTGTGTATACACTGAATTTCTGAGGACATTTTAACTACTCTACTTTTGTACTAAAGTGCACAAAATTTAACCCTTATTCCACTTGAGGTGCCTAAGCTTCTTAACTTTGTCTAAGATTAATATATTGACATTGTAGAGATTAAAAAAATGCTCAAAAGAGTAAGTTATATAGTAAAAAGCACCTATACTGTATGTTTTATAAAAATAGACAGTCAGATCTGATGTAAGTTGTAGTGGGATTTTGAGTCAAATTCTTTTGAATGTGTATTCGTGATAAAAAAATGTATGTTAGATGACCCCTATATCTGTCAATTATGATTATGACAGGAGTATGCTTAGTTATAGAAGTTTCTTTTTACAGCCGTTTCCTCAGTATTGATCTTTATTTCTTTCTAAGAAGCTGTGATCACTTTCAGATTGGAGTCATACAGGAATTTGGCTAGTGTAGTGTGCATACCTCTTGCTTGGAAACAGTCTGCCAGCAAAGAGTAGTCTCTGTTAGTGGGCACAGAGCTGTCCAACAGGAGCTTCATGAACTTCTGATTTTTTAGCTAGAAACTGAATTTTTAATCGCTAAATCTGTGTGTATTGTAGCCTACTATGTGTTCAGATAATCCTTTTTTATATGCCTATTTCTGTAACAGATCTATAACATGATATCAGTATGTCAAGTGGTTCTGATTTTGATCTTAGATAATTCTGGAGAAGAGTGTCTTATGTGCATCACCAAAGTCAAACTCTAAGCCTTTCTAAGTTTATATTTCTAAAAATTTTCTTAAGAAAGAAATTGAATTAGTTTTGCAGAATCTATATTATAGACCGGTATCACTTATTATTTTCACTGTTGTCTAGGTTAATCTTAAAAAAAAAAAAAGTTTAATTATTCCAGCAATTTCCAAGGCATTGGAAGCAAATCCACTATTCCTAAATTGTTTTGTTTTTTTCCCAGCAGTACGTACCTTCATTTACCATTTGCTTTTCTGACACCACATGTAACTGCTAAGCGTTTTGGATACTGCTAACCCTTTTTAGCACAGTAGGCTGGATGTATTTAGTCCGCTATTTTTAATACATTTAAGTTGTCTAAATAGTCTTTAACATTCTGTCCTTCCAAAGGCTTTCTCATTACTCTTTTCCTCATTTGCTGCCGTTATTAGAATCTATTTTCCGTTACGATTTTCAGTCCAGGCTGAAACAAAGGCTTTCTTTTGCAAGTCTTTCTTCCATTTAGTGAGTTACTTTCCCTATTTCCTCTCAGCTTTCATTGTGCTCCCCTTGCTCTTTGTGTGCATGAATGCAGCCCAGTCCCCTTTCTTATCTTCTGGAATACACTCTTTTGTACCTTATTTGATACAATAGTTGGCTTTTGTTAAAGAAGGTGGTCTTATGTAAATACTCTTTGGTTACTATGTATTTTGGTTGAAATACTCTGTGTTTCTTTTCTAACTTTAATTTCTTTGACATTTAAAGTTGGCCTGCCAGCACAAAGTAAGCTATAGAAGTGAGACCACGGAATAAGGTCCTTATTCTGAGATTTTGCCTGACTTATGATTAGGAAGTACAGCATCAGTGCTACCATAACGTGTTGCTGTTCTTGTTTACTTTGTGCATATAATAATAAAAATAAAATAAATTTTTCAGCAATGTCCAAGAGACCTGACAAAATTCCTGCTATAAGGAAATTTAAAGTTTGCATGCATGTATTTAAATGGCAATGTATGCAGTCATCTTTCAGTATTTTTATTTATTATTAGTACAGTTGCAAGTAAAAAACTATAGTTATTAATATGCAACAAATTAATTTCTGCATAGCAATATCTTGAGCATCCCATTGACTTCAGGGAGTTAAAATTATATGACAACCCAGAATCTGACCAAATAAAAATGAAGTAGATTACTGTTAATATGGTTGAGTAATGTTGCATATAAGGAATGCTGAAATAAAAAAAAAAAAATTGAATCCTTCTTATTGTGTTTAAAAAAATTAAATTCCTTCCGACTTTGATGGTGCACTATGTAATGGTGTTGCTCTGCAATATTTTAGTTCAGTTAAATGTCTCATTAAGAAAAATCAACTTCCTGATTTATCATTGCTTTGCAGAGTAAATTTTAATGAGTGAAATTTCACTAATGAGTAAAATCCATTTTCCAAAGAATAATTTTTCTTTTATGGAGGCTGAGAGCATTTTTCAGACATGTTTCGGTTTAAAATTATTACTGCTCCTGCACTAGTTAATAGTGTATATAAGAATAATATTTTCATGTTATTTAAAATAATTATTCCTTATTTTTAATATCTTATCTTATATCTTTGACATATTTTAATAACTTTTGTACTGCTCATTTCCAGAAGCAAGTAGCTTTTCCATATTGTTTGTTTTAGTGAAATAATCAACATTTATATCTTTATGGCAACTGAAAATTACCCAGTTATTTGGACTTGGTTACGATACTAAAAAAAAAAAATGGTGGCCTCACAGCCTTTTCTGTACTCACCCAAGGCATTTGGATATGTAATTTGAGATTTAGTCTTAACATGAGCTATCACACTTTTTTTTTGTTCACAAACAAAAACATATATATCTCCTTAATTTGACAGAAGTGCACCCCTGTCATTGGAACAATGTGTTTTGCAATAGAGACCAAGGAGGTGTGCGAAGGAATTTTTTTTTCAACATGTAGAAAAGTGGAATATTCAGTTTTGCAGTCTGTCAGTTAATTTCCCATGTTTCTGTTTTCTTTGTACGGGGGACTGTTTTTAAGACTCATACAGAAGAGAAAAATGGTGAAAATCTGTTGTACAGATTCACATCAGTGTTACTGTAAAGAAAAGGTTTTAATTATAGGTAGACCACATAGCATTACAGTAAATTGACTTAAATTGCTTTAGTTTAATTTCCTTGTAACTTATGACAATTTTAAATTGTCCAGGCACAATTATATATTCTAACCAGATTGAATCAGGGGACAGAGAATAAATGCTTGAGAAAGATAAAATGGTTTATTCGATGGCTGTCTGCTCTCTGAATGAGCTAGATAGGCAAATTGCAAATAAGCATATAATTTAAAAGGTATTTGGTTTTATCATTAGTTTAAATGCGTGAATAAGTATTTATAGCTTAGTCTTTATTTTTGACATTTGCAGTTGTGAGTACTTGGACATAATGCGTTAATCCTAGTTAAATCTTGTATTTTATTTCTGTTTTTCTGACGTAACATGTATTATACTGGCATCATAACACACACTAAGGGACTGGACTATACATACTTTATATAGAAAAACAAAATGCAGGGTAGTTTTATTATGAAACACAAAAGCAGAGAATAGTAAGAGAAATGAAACATATCATGTTAATTCCAGTCTATTTTTCACTAACATATTTGCTTATGTATCAGTTTTCTAATTTCACTCACACTATGAAAAACAGATAAAATAGACACAAATAGTGTGGTACGTTAATAGGAACAAGATAAAAAAGAAAGAGCAGGGGGAACATCAAAGACAGATGCACACCTTATGTTGAGAGCTACAGGAGGAAGAAGAATATGACATGATATGACAAGGCATCACCAAAAAATGTAGGAGAGCAAGTGGCACGGGAAAGAGGATGAGGGGAAGACTGCTGTGTAACACCTACGTATTCCCTACCTGTCAGCATTTGTTTTCTGAGATTGATGAGGCAGAAGGATCTGCTGTACTGTACTATAAAGCACAAGTTCCTCTTACAGCAGCACAGTAACAAGATTCAGGAGCTAATGGAAGACGTATTCAGGAAAGCAACTGAGCAATCTTGAAAATGCCCAAAAGAGAGTCTGTAAATTGTAAACTCTCAATCAGTAATATTTACCATTTCTAAAAATAGTTTGGACAAGATAAGATTTCTGCCAGCTGAAAGCTGCTCTTAGTTGTTTAATGCTGGGGAAGTCTGTTGCTGTTGAGGGCTTGCAGGTTTTTTTGATTGCCTACTTTAATTCCTACAGCTCATATGCCCGCAAGAGATATACTGTAAGGAGTCTCTAATTTTATTTGGGTGAATCTGCTCAGTTGCCATGGTAGGTGGTAGGTCAACTGCTTGTCAATATCAATGCCAGCACCTTATTGATATGAAATTAATCTTTAAGTATCTGGTCCTTAAAGCACAATGTAGACATGTAGCTCTTTTCTCAGTTTTACAAATTCAATGTCAAATTCTCAGTCCCATTTTTCATTATTTTTTCAAAAGATGCTATAGTTTTTATATTTTCTTCAACGTTGTATTAAACACCATTTAAAAGATGCTGCCGTTCTCAAAGATATCTTTCAATTGTACCTGGGAGGAAAACATGAACAAATCTTTAAAAATGGATCAATTCCAGGCATTTTAGATTAAAACTAGCATTTGCATTTTGTTTTGTTTTTCTCTCTTCAGAAATAGATTTTCCTGTTTCAACACACTATAGCTAGCATTTACTTAAGAACACATTTAGACTATCTAGTTTAAAAAAATCCGGAATAAAACACTGGGATTCTGTAAAAATCATAAGATCTTAAAAGAAATAGCCTCATTTTGAAGGACATATGATAACAATACCTGTATTGACTTTCCTAGTCATTAAGAGAATAATGGCTACTCACATTTCCCAAATGCAGTCGTCCAATGTTTAGAGAAATCTTTATTAAGAAAATGACCAGACATAAAAAGTCCTTCTCTTGTAAGTGTAGGCACTTAATTGACTACTCTGGTCATTAAAATAAATTAGACTACATTTTCCACAACTCCCCGTGGAACTTTTATCTCGAGAGAGAATTGTAAAACAATTCACTGATGCAATGCAAAACAGAAAGTCATGTTTTCTATACAGTGGCTGTGCCCAAGTATGTGCATTTATTTTTTTTCCCTTGTCTTTGGGAAGTTACGTTCACATCCTTTCTGTCTCTCTCTCCTTTTCTACAAGACAGAGTTCAAATTCTGTGACTTTATTTTTGAATTTCAAAAAAAAAAAAAAAATATGATTTACCAAAAAAAAAGTCTAGATTTTTCATCTGGTGTAAGAGCTGTAGTTGGGGATAGCAATTCTAGTAAGTGTTACTTCCAAGGTACGTCACCTTTTATGACTGTTTAACAAATTTTGCATTCTGTGTGTTAATGTTGTATTTCTCCTGCTGAAAGTCTGTTACAGTAATGCACTGTCACTCGTTATCATCACAGAAAGCACGATCAAGCAATTATTGATATAGACCTTATATTTCTATTGGATTTTCTGCCCTTTTAAAAATTACTATCAAATATTCCGTGCCCACATAGTTTCTTACAAATTACTTTGTCTAAGGTGTTCTTGAAAAATTTCTATTTGCTTTCTAATCTTAGCATAATAGGGCTTGAAGGTATCTCAAGAGGTTTAATTTTCTGCCAAAGGCAGAAGCTGCTGTATTTACGTCATTTCTGTCAAACATTTTTCTAACCTGCTCTTAAAGACCTCTAACCTCTTCAAGCAAGTTATTATGATGCCTTTCTATAATTATAGTTTGAAAGATTTTTGCTAATATCTAGCTTGAGTCTTTCTTGATACAATTTTAATTCAATAAACCTTACTCTGTCCAAGAGGAACATGAAGAATATTTCTTTTTGTTTTTCTAAATCCATGCTTTCTATAACTGGCTGAGTTGTATCTTTCTCAAAGCTAGTTTCCTAAAATTGGACCCAGTAAGCACCTAGTGTGTTACCAGTGCCAGTCAGAAAGGAAGATTAATTTCATGTGTTTTGTTAGTCTCAATCTGTTTGCCTTTTTCATAGCAGTAAAATATTTGATGACTCATGTTATGTGTGTGATCTTGTGTGACCTTAGATTCCCTTCTACAGAATTAGCAGCAAAATAATCCCTGTCAGTTGGTCATTCTTGCCTATGTGCCATATCATCAGTCAAAGGATTTCATCAAATTCTTGATCTCATTGCCTCTGCTCTGAGACACAGAAATTACTTTAATCATGAAAGGACATATGCTCAGACTGATCTTTCATCTGAGGGCTTCTGCAAAAGTGTAAACAGATCATATTACCAGCCACGGCAATTTTTGGAATTTTACAGATTGTTTTGGAATTGGTGTCTCTGTAACACTTGCAAAAAATTTATTTTTTTTTTTTTAGGTTTCATTCACAGTTGCATATAGATATGAGTATCTTTATATATATATACACACTGTTATTGTTTGTAAGATCCTTATCCTACAGATGTCACTTTAAACAGGAACAGAATATTTGATAGTATTGCCATGTTGTCAGGTTTCTTAAAGGACTCTGAATATCAAGCATCAGTTTAATGTGTTTTTTTTTCATTACAGCTCCACTTGTTATTTGAGGGTTTGTTAATTTACTCTTTGAAATGCAGCTAGTAACCTTTGTGCATTTCATAAGAAGATAGCACTTCATTGTATTGCTACAAATTAATTACAAGAGGATTTAGACATGTAATATGCAAAGACCAAAAAAAACCCAGATCTATATGAAAGAAATAGTAATCATAGGAACAGAGAAATGTGCCTCTTCAATGGCACAGCTATATTTTCTTTTGATCAAAGTATCTTTTAAGACCTGTCATATGCTGGGGAGGTGAATGGATAGACATAAGGTACTGCTTCACCTTCCCTCTCTTCATGAATTTAATCTCCTTCCAAAGATGTCGATTAGAGGATTTTTTTCATTTTCATCAGGAAAGGGAAAGAATGACACTTCTTGCATGCTTTAAGGGTATAGCATAGTATTTTAGTTTAAATTGGCCTTTTAAATAATGATGTCGTGTTTGTTTTTGAGGACATAAATTAAGTTGCAATTCAAGTCAAGTTCTTACATTCTTGTCTGTGATCTGTTCTCAATCTAAAGTAATTCCTTGCTTTTCCCAAATGCAAGCTCTTCCACACTGGCATAAACTAATGAGGCAACAAAAATAAAGTTGTTTTTAGAAAAATAGGCTAAAGGGTTTATGTTCATATGAACAGCTGTTAAAGTTCTTCAGGCTGTATTCAGCCACACTAGGGTGTGACTGATTTTGAACCATTTGCTTTGGCCCTATCAACATGAGGTTCCACATTTAGAATATGACATTTTGGGGAAGGATCTCGCATGTGTCTCCTCAAATTCACGAGATTTTTCCCTGGAGACTTACTCAGTAGCCTGCAACTAGTAAAAATGTAGTCATTCCAATAGTGAATTTGTTCGAAAACATAATATTGTTTAAATGTCATTAATTGTTCATTACGGAAGTTAAATAAATAGATGCTTGCCACAACTGAAGAAGGGTGCATGTGATGCAGGTGCCTGTGGTTTTTTCCCAGCTACAGGTTCTCTCTATCACAGAAGAGAGGAGAGATCATTCTCCTCACTTTTCTTCCTACTCTCCCTCACTTACTTTTTCCATTCCCACTTTCCAGACTTCAGTTCTGTGCCCTTTCTTTAGCTGTACTATTTCTATAATCCTTCTCTGAGCCATTGAACACTTTAAAAAGGCAGAAATTACCCAGGTTGAGTTTTACTGCCGTTTTAGTGCATTCCATTTGCCTTCAGAGGGGTGCAATGCTAACATGGTAATGCAGAGGGTGGAATAGAGGAACAAGAACTCCCATTTTTAATGACTACGAGTTGTTCAGCTGGTTCAGTGGCTTTTTTGGAGCCATAGTCTCACTCAGCTGAATAAAAATTCTGCTTGTCCCTGCAAATCTTGTTTTCCTTATCTCCATAAATGATCACATCTTCACAGTGATGATTGGCAAAAAGGCAACTTTTATCTAACCTGTAAACCATTTATCTCTAATATATACTAATCAAGATGTACTTTGTTGTTGTCACAAACAAGATAATTTAATCAAATAATCAAACAGAAGTCAGCAGCAGCAAATAATGACTTCACAGTAGAAATGCATGTTATTCCTCTTTGTGCAACACAGTCTCCTTCTGGAAATTAAAGGAGATGAAGTCCTTGAATGTATTTGCACAAACGTTTAACATGCAATGCCAAAGCACACAGCTCACGTTTGCATTTAACTCACACGGTATGACTAAAATTAATGTAAGAGAAGATAGGCTGTTTAGTTGGCAAGCAGGAATATGTTCCAAGAGCACAGCAAGGAGACTTCAGCAGTTAGAGGGGTGCTAATTTTCACTATGCATGCTTTGAAAAGCATGCAAAATAACACAATTCTGCATGTTTTGTCAGAGAATACTTTTTTATTTTGTCTCCCGATAATGGAGATTGGCAGTGGTGGGATTTTTTTCACATTTTCTGCCTTTTGGTGGAGCTTTTTCCTTTCAATTTTTAAGTTGTTTCTTTAGATTATTTTTTCTTTTACCTTTAATTTCACTGTTCTTCAGTTGCATAGAATTTTTTTTTATTATTTAGGCATTTTTTAATTTTTTTTTCAGTAGTTATTTGTGCAGCTATTGTTCTCCCTCTGCTTTTGTATTTGTTCTAATTTTTTTTTTTTCCATTATTTGAAATTTCTGCTCTTAGTTGCTTCTGGTGCCTTCTCTGGGCTTCTGCAGTTAACAGTTTTTCTTATTTTCAACATCCCTTTTCAAATATTAGGCATCCCTTTTCGATTTCTGTTCTGTAATCTCACTCACATGGAATTGCTACGTAGTAAGAAATTTTCACATCGTATATCTGACACGTCAAGAACAATAGGAAAAAAGATAATTGGTTATTGTAATCATCCAACTTTCAGCAGAAAAAGTGTTGTACTTAAAAGGCATTTGTAACTGATATTGGTGTACAACACATCACCATGGTGACAAAACAGTCATTTTGGCCTGCCGCTAAAAATCATATATTTTATTTACTTCCCAAAATAACTTGAAATAAAGCTCAAAAATGGCCATACTGCCAGATTTAAATGTAAAATAAGGTATTACAGACCAGTTGCTCAGTTGTTTTATTAACCTATAGTGACTTTTTTAAAGATGAAGCCTTTTTTAGGAAGAAAGGCAAATATGTAATATAAATCTGTAGTTATTACTATATAGGACTAATTTAAGAGGTTATTTCTTTCAAATGGCTATCCTCTATCCTTCAATAACAATTATCATTCTTCACCAAACATCAAAGCAATAAAACACAGAATACAAGCACTGTAGATCAAAGAGGGGGAAAAGTATCTTTCAAAATAAGCACTTGACAGAAATAATGAATATTTGAACTTGAAGACTGAATTAGAGTATTGAGCTAACTTGACAGCTACTGTCTTATGTTGTTATATAAGACTGAGATTTTTTTTAGTTGTTTTGAATTCCTACACTCTTAGCAGACTCTGCTAGAATTA
Organism: Tetrax tetrax; assembly: GCA_009806455.1. Taxonomy (NCBI): domain Eukaryota; kingdom Metazoa; phylum Chordata; class Aves; order Otidiformes; family Otididae; genus Tetrax; species Tetrax tetrax. The sequence continues at coordinate 240,027 of WHYT01015438.1, forward strand.
CCATAAATATGGCATTCTCCATTGCTAAAAATTAGCTGATATTACTCACATATTTTCTTCTCTCATAAGAAGCAACATGCATTCATGAAGATAGGCGTGAGAAATGGCTTTTGCTCTGGGAAAAAATGGCAGTTTAAGTGGTGGTGGAAAAATTCAAGACTTCACTTAAAATAAATCAACATCAGGAGTTTATGGCTCAGAGCAGCAAAAACTTCCCATGATGCATTTCATACCTTAGCAATAGATTTATTTTGCTTTTTGAACAGATTTTTCAGATCTGTCTAAAAAATGCTCACAGGGGAACTTGCACATGTGATCAAGTGGGTAAGTTGGATGAATCGAAACAGTCCACATTTGTACAGGATTATTCTTGTTTGTTATGACCACAAGGAAAAATTAAAATCTACAGTTCTGGACTAGGTAGATAGAATCATAGAATCATGGAATGGTTAGGGTTGGAAGGGACCCTCAAAGGTCATCCAGTCCAACCCCCCTGCAAGGAGCAGGGGCATCCCCGACTAGAACAGGTTGCTCAGAGCCTCGTCCAATCTGGCCTTGAATGTTTCCAGGGATGGGGCATCCACCACCTCTCTGGGCAACCTGTTCCAGTGCTCTACAACCCTCAGCGTAAGAATTTTTTTTCCTAATATCCAATCTAAATCTACCTCCTTCTATTTTAGCCCTCCTCCTATCACAACAGGCCCTACTGAACAGCCTCTCTCCATCTTTCCTGTAGGCCCCTTTGAGGTACTGGAAGACCACTATCAGGTGTCCCTGGAGCCTCCTCTTCTCCAGGCTGAACAGCCCCAACTCTCTCAGCCTGTCCTCATAGGAGAGGTGCTCCAGCCCTCTTACCATCTTCGATATGCCTATGATATTTAAATTTCTGAAACCTGAAGCATCACAGCTATTGTTCATACTGAACTTTAGTCTGGTGAAGGATGTCAAATGCAATGAGAAGGTCTACTGTAGATACATAAAGCAGCAAAAGGAAGACTAGAGAGAATACGAACCTCCTGCTACCTGGGGCAGGAGCACTGGTTATACAGAGCATGGAAAAGGATGAGGTACTGAATGCCTCCTTTGCCTCAGTCTTCACTAGTAAAAACAGGCTTCAGAAATCTCTGCTGGAAACCATGGGGTAAGTCTGGAGGAAGGAAGATGTACACTTGGTGAAAGAAGGTCAGGGAATACTTAAGCAAACTGGACATAGATAAGTCCATGGGCTGTGATGGGATGCGTCCATTAAAGCTGATGAACGTGGCTGATGTCATTGCAAGTGAGCATTAGTTCACAAGGAAAGGTCAGGCATTACCAACCTGATACCTTTCTATGATGAAGTGCCTGGCTTGGCAGATGAGGGGAGAGCAGTGGATATTGTCTACTTTGGCTTCCGTAAGGCTTTCAACACTGTATCCCATAGCACCTTCATAGAGAAGCTGTTGGAAGTGTGGGCTGGATGAACAGACAAAAAAGTGGACTTAAAATGGCTGACTAGCCAGGCCCAGAGGGTTGTGATCAGTGGCATGAAGTCTGGTTAGAGACTGGTAACTAGTGGTGTACCCCAGGGATCAATAATGGCTCCAGTCCTGTTCAACGTCTTCGTTAATGGTCTGAATGATTGGTTAACTGCAAATGCACAGTAATTTTTTTTCTTTTATTTTGATCATGATATTGTTGATCTTCATTTTGTAGTGACAATACTAGTTTGTGCTAAATTAGCTTTTTGATTCAATGGATACCATAAAGTTAAGAAAAATATAGTTCATTGTCTTTTGATTCAGATATCTTCTGTCGTTTGTATAGCCTGAGACTGGAAAGCAAACATATCTGACAAACTATTGCCAGATAAGCAAAAGCAAAGAAAATCTTAACTGCTACCTAAAACATCAGAGATTATTTTTAGGCTTTTGGGATTTACTTTTATTTTTAGAAGTATAAGGTTTTTCCCTCACCCTTCCCTTTTTCCTTTTCCCTTTTTGCTTTTCCTTTCCTTTTTTTCTTTAATATGTGCTTGTACAGTGTTTGTGCTTGAGCTCCTAATGAAGCACTTTTGATCAGCACTAAAAAGGTCTACTGGTTGAGTCCTTAAATGCGAAACTTCTGATGAGAAAAAACTTCAAGGTCTCAGAACGCACTTGTCAGATCTACTGTATGAATAAGTGTCAGGTCCCAGAGTAGATTGTATAAATCTTTTTGGTTGAGCTTGGTGAGTGCAAAGCTTAATACCCACAGGCTTTCAGTCTTTTTGAAAGTGATTATAATTCAGTGCCAGTTTTGCATCCTGGATAAAGGTTCCCCTTGAACACAAAGTATGTTACATGCTTGTGTGCTAGTGATCAAAATACCCGGAAGGTTGTCGCTCTTGCAATTCTTAAACCTCCAGAATGATGTTAAAATGTTCTATCCAATCAACTAAGCTGTAAATTCAATTATTGTAGATGGAAGACATAGTTCTACCTCATATGCCAAAATCTAGTTTCAGTCATAGTATTTCTGTTACCATACTCCGTGGTGTAGTATAACTCAGGAGATATACTGAAACTTTATTAATGGCATGTTTAAGATTTTGTGACTTTTTTTTTTTTTTTTTAACTTGCACGGTGATGTAAGGATGACTGCCTGAGGAAGAAAATATGTACTCTAATTTTCCAAACTAGTGTAGGCGACAGATGTTCATCCATCCTTGTTTAGGATAAATTTGCAGTCATACTATACAGACTTCAAAGATTTAGTTGTTCTGGATAAGGAACACCGTATTGTTTTATGATCTGTTTGTTTTGACTCTTCATTTAGGTAACAGTCCCAAGCTTGTCAGTTTGACAATTCTACTTAAAACATTCTATTGTGATTTTTTTAATTTACTGTGAACTGTGTGTTTTTTTAATATAAATTGTCTCCAACCTCTCACTAGTAAAACACTAAGAATATTAGTGCTTATTATCATAACAGTCTATATGAAAAGATCCTTTTTGAAACTGTGCTCTACATTATTCACCTCCTAAAAAAGATTTTCTTTATTCTTTATTAAACTCTGGTTAAGTGTGATCTCAAATTTAATAGCATATACTACTGAAAATTTCCTCATACTTTTAAAAACTTACATCACAAATCATAAATTGAAATATAGCTAGAAATAAGTTCACAACGTACTTTTAGTCACTCCTTATCCTGTTTTTCCTTTGATGACAAAGTAACAAACTAATTTGCAAAAGTCATGTTGCAAATTTGTGAGATTTATCTGACCTTTAAAACTTATTGTTCTGGTTTTTAAATTCAAAGGCTTTTGTAATGAAAAATATAATAAAATAGTATACAAAATTCCTCTCTTATTACTTGGTGGTCAGCTGATGAGATAGAGTCGAAAGGAAACTTATATTTTAGTGAGATTGAGTCTTCTATCATGTATCTTACAATCAGCTTCCAAACCTTGATCAAACGTAACTTAACCTTAGTTTAACTGAACAATTCCATCTCCTCTTGGAAGCAAATTCTTAAGAACGTTTTCTTGCAACCTGACTTTTCTTTCAACCTAACTACTTTCCTAGAAAAGGAATATAAGCCTTGTCGCTTGGGAAACAAATACATTTGACATTCCTATACACTATTGGGAGATATTACAGAAAGCTTTTCCCTGGGCTTCTAGGCATATCCAAAGTATTGACTATAAGGTCAAATGAAGAGCAAAATGTGCTATAAATATGTAGATTTTAACATAGGAATCCGGTTAGCAACTGGACTCCTTCTTCAACAACTAGGCTGTTCAGCCTGGAGAAGTCTCTGGGGAGACCTTATAGCAGCCTTTCAATACTTAAAGGAGGCTTATAAGAAAAAATGGGAAGAAACTCTTCAGCAGGGCCTGTTGTGATAGGACAAGGGATAATGATTTTAAAATAGAAGGATGTAGATTCAGACTGGACATCAGGAAAAAATTTTTTACACTGGTGAAGCACTGGAACAGGTTGCCCAGAGAGGTGGTGGATGCCCCATCTCTGGAAACTTTCAAGGCCAGGTTGGATGGGGCTCTGAGCAACCTGATCTAGTTGGAGATGTCCCTGCTCCTTGCAGGGGGTTTGGACTAGATGACCTTTAAAGGTGCCTTTCAACCGTAACCATTCTGTGATTCTGTAATTCCACTAAAAATGAATAAAATGCTCATAATAGTTGTTGTTTTAAGAGACATTTCTGGAAAAGCATACTGCTATATGCTATAATGACGGTCAACGTTTTGTTCCATCAGAGGTTTTGCCATACTACTATGTCCTGGCTTTAATTTTATGTTGTTTTCAATGGAGCTATACATTCATTGTATATATATATATACGTGATATCATGTGCCTGTACTGTATCTAATATACCAATGTTAGAGGGATATTAGGTGCTGTAATGCAGATAAATAGCCACAAAAAGGATTTTATCCATCACAGTGGTACCATTATAAACACCAAAGTTACACTTAAGACCTGTAAGGTGGTGAATTAATTCATTTTTGGTAAGCACCCTAATATTAACTAATGCTTACATTCTTACTATTTCCTGTTTATCTTTCTTTCTCTCCACATATAAATAAACACACATATACACACAAATATATGCAATGATATGCACAATGTGTGTATGTATTCGTATGTGTAAAAGAATGCTCATGTCTTACTGCATCTTCCTTGACAACTGTACCTTTTCTGTTGATGTGTAGAGTTTGACCAGAGGCTAGGAAGACTCATCACTGAAGATGAGTCAAGTCTCTTGTTCTGCAACCTATTCATCAAGTTTACGTGTGGTAGAAAGTTGTAGCACTTAGTTATAGCCATCACAGCACTTATATTTGAATTCAATTTGTGATGCCGTAAGTTCCAGTGAAATTTTTCTCAGTTTTCACTCTTGTGTTTCTTTTTAAATGAGTATAAATAACTGTTATACTCAAACAGAAGGGTTTTCCATTCCTGTGCACAAATCTTTATATTCTACTACTGCTTTTGAAAGTACTTCATGATAGCTTATCTCAAGGGGAAACATAAAACTGTACCTCAGATTTTAAAAAAATAAAAATTTCCCATGATAAGAAAAAAAAAAAAAAAAAAGAAGCAGAATCAGAGCAATAGATTGCTCTACCAGCCAGTTTCAAAAAAATTAAAACAAACCCCTGATTTCCTTAGTCTACTGCTATGCTGGCTCTACAAGAATGTTCAGGAATAATTATGGGGAAAACACTGAAATCCTTTTTTTTAGGTAGTTCTTTCTCTTTTATATGCAAAAAAAAATTTAACAATTTTATGAAGCAAGCTTAGACAACCAGTAGTAATAGTGTTCTTAGAAATGTGAACTGGGATGCTCCACTATTGTAAGCTGATAGCATCTAAGGACAGACAAGGTAGCAGAACTGTAGGTGCTTGTTGTCTCTTAACTGTCGAAGGTATGAGGCTTGGTTCTTATGAATTGGCTCTGAATATCTAAATTCTACCTGAACAACACTTTGTTTTCCTAAATAGTCATCTCAGTCTCTCACCTAGTCAGTCAAGGAGACAGAATCTCATTTATGTCCCTAAGATCTGTACCGCACTATGTTACTACTTCCTCTGTTTTGACTTCGGATGTTGTTGTTTGTGATGAAGCTTAGAATCAGTTTTATCACCAAGTTTTGAAGAGTCTGTCAAAATTTTAGGAAAAGAAACAGGAGCAATATGCTCTGAAACTGCATTCCATTTTGAAACACTTGGCATTTTACATCCGAAAGCTCGTAGTATTGTTTATTTATTCTTATAAAAATTTTTAAAACATCTCATCCTTTGAGAATGGCCATCAGTATATTTTTTCCCCATTGGAGAAGGTGTCAGTAAGAGGATGCTACATTTACAGCTAGTGTCAAGTTCTTGACTGACTGTAGCCAGCAAGGGATGCTTATGAATGCGACAGTCAATCTCTTTTCCTGAGAGACTCTGCTTTTCCTTTACAAGGTCCAGCTTCTACTGACTTAGTGATCAATTTGATATCTTGTTTCAAACTCACTGTTTTGAGCAGGTACATTAGACAACATCAAACTAGCCCCTCCAAGAAAGCTTGTTATGTATGACTATCCTTGACCTTATGTGAGATATTATGGCTGAGGTTCAGGTAGCATTTTTGTCATGTTGTGAGGGGCAAAACTGTAGTTGAACTTAGAACTCCTGCCGGTTTTTGGAGCATAGGTAATGTACTGCTACTGAGAAAAAGGCAGAGGGGAAGACAAATGGGAATACCTTCCACTGCTTGTAGCTCCTAAGTCCTTAAAGCATTCAGATTAGGTTGGGTTTTTTTTTCAATAAATGGAGTATTTCTCATGTTTCATTAAGAACATCTTAATTTAGGAAAATTAAGGGGCTTTTCCACCCCTTTTAACTGATACCTTCTTTGACTACTGTTTGCCCTTAAGGTAATTGAAGCTAACAGTTCAACGAATAAACTAATAAAATCCACAGAGCTCATAGCAAGAAAATCCATGCTGATTGACCTGTATATACCAAATTAACACCTGTTCACCATAATCCTTCATCAGAATTACCTCATATCTGACCACCTACTTCCTCTGGTTGCTGTCTCTGAGAATTTTTCTCTGTTCTTTACGCTAAGAAATAACACACCCCTAAAGATATCAGTGATTTCAGTTGGAGTGCTTATCTCAAAAGACACTTGTCAGTTTGTGTTGGGCATTTAAAAAAAGATTTGGTGATCTTGGTGAATATACTAAGATTCCATTTTTTAAGTCAGAAACAGAATTACTGGCTGGTTTAATGTAAAAATACCAAGATCAATGTTTCCTTAAAATAATAGTGATATTACACATTTCTTAAAATTTATAAATTAATACAAGATATGTGTTCAGCTGTACTCTTAAATCTGATCTACTCGTATGCATATATCTATATATCTATATATCTGTGGCAGTCCTGCTGTAGTGATTTTGGTACACTGAAGATAGCAGTTTAGGTAAAGATGATCAGTATGGAACAATCGGGACAGGATCTTGAATATCTTAAGTTTATGCAGAATCTTCAGTGACTACAGTAAATATTTTTTCACTTCATTAGAGTGAAGTATATTTATGTAGCTGTTAGTTAAATTTAAATAGGAATTGTACTGTAAATTGCATAAGCCTTTCTTATGATAATATATTGTAATATTGGAATAAAATCTCTTCAGTGACTGGAATATGTTCAGTCTACATCAAAACAAAGCTGCTTGTAAAAATAATCACTGTTACTGCAAATACTGGTTCATATCTGTATTAATTCTTAACATACTTTACTATAATTGCTTTGGTTTAAATTAAAACCAACCCATTACATTTTCCAAGATTCAGTTTCTTAAAATAAGAAAAATTATAGAGCTTTTGGCAGTTAATTGTCCAGTGGTGGACACTATCAACATACCTAAGACTTGGATTTGAAAATAGTTTGGAAGACATGCGTATGAGGGTAATGAAAGTGTTCAGTATTATTTGGTGTGGTTAAAAGAGTAAGGTATGATGAATTTCTGAGAAAAAGAGAAGTATATTCAGCCCCTTCTACTTGATGGCTTGAAAATGATGGGTACTAGTAAGGATGTAGAAAAAATGGCATGGAACCAGTCAGTCAGCAGTTCTAATAACCATGTGAGTCTGAGGTTTCCTAGAATTGATATCTTGTGACAAGTTAAAAACATGATTTAACATGGCAGACCTTGGTGGTATCAAGAACAAAGACTGTGAAGTATGATTGTTGTGAACAGTTTCACTTGCTTCTGTAGCAATACCAAAACAGCAGGCATCAAGGAATGTTCAGTATAATTAATGTATCAACCTGAAGGATCCTTCATATGTATCTGTGCTTCGTATTGCCCAAAATAGAGCATCCTCACTGTATTCTCTGTGATGACTCTAAGTGATTCATTTCCTACAGATTCACAGTGTGCTCCACTTCTGAATTAATTAGTGTATTTGTAGATATGTGTTCTCTCTACAAAAACAAAGCTTTTGGTCAGGAGTTGCAGGGGTCCTGAAGTTTTTCCCTAATATGAAATGAGTACCTAATGTGTTTTTATTCACCCTAAAAAAAAAACAAATGGAACAAGAAAATGCCTAATAAAATATGAAGTCTGCAGTATTTGAACTTTGGCGAAAGCACAGGCAGCATAAAGTCTAAGAGTAAGGATCTACAGCTGGGAATATTTTATCACTAACCCCAGAATTCAAGTTCTCATCATTAACCTTGACACAGTAAGCATCATATCACCAGTTCCTGTCCTGTCCTGTCTTATCCTGTCCTATTTTTGTTTTTGAGATATGTGAACTTTAATGGCAGTGAATAATATTTTCCTTTGATTACAGGAGGGTGTGCTTCTCTTTCCAGCACATAAGCATAGACATCTAACAGGAAACATGGGAAAAGGCAGAGGAAAGCATTCTGTACGTGGCTGGAGGAACAGCTACCACTCGCTGTGCAGTCAGTGTTTGGCAGACAAACACCTGTCTCCTTCAGATTGTCACATCTTTACCTGAGCAGCCTCCAGACCTTTGTCTGTTCATTCTGGTCCCAAAGCATGCTGTGGTTTGTGACTTTGGAATCATTGGCCTTAATTCTCTGTCCTCTTTGGGAAAAATAGGAGTATTCTGGAAAAATACAGGTACATCTATAGTAGTCGAACTGGCAAAATGGAGTTTGCTCCTAATTATTTTGTAATCTCTATACTGTTTCTATACTGTTGGTATGAAGCTGAAACGTTGAAATAGGTGTCAAGATATTTTGAGATGCATTGTGAAAGATTCATATTATTATTTCAATTTGCAAAAATGTATAATAATAATATAAAATAAATCATCATCATCAATCCTTCCTCTCCCCATTTAATGACTGTTCATTGCTTTTTCAGATCCCAGAATAGTATACTATACTTCTAACCTCTAGTTAAAAGCATAAAATATAACTCAATTTTAATTTATAAAAGGAGGCACTGGAGGCAAGCATAGGAAGCATGTGCAATGTAAAGCGTATTCTTTTTCAGCCTTTATCTTGCAATATGCTTACTCAGGCACACTAGAAAAAATCAACCCCAGTTGTAGCCAGGGATATTTCAACATGCTGAACATCTCTCAGTAGGTAGCAGGACTTTGCAAGATCAATCTCATAAAGAGAAAAAAAAAATCTGAAAATATCTGTGGGCAATACCCAACAAAAGACTCCTACAAAATTCTTGGTAAGATAACTTGGAATATGCAGTAATGGGTTGTGGCACAAATTAATGCATCCAGCAGTTTTTGAACAACAGAATTAATTTTGCAAATGAAACAGAAAAAAAAAGTCTCCATTTGTGGAAGACCTTGTCTATACTGAATACTTCAAAATAATAATTATGATTTCATCTCAAGAAAAAGATTTGTGTGTTTAGAAGCCATATTAATTACATGTATATGTATTTCAGTTTCGTGTCATAACCTGGAGATGTGCCGATGTTTAAATAAGAGTAAGGTCATTTAACTTTCAGGCAAGATTTTACACTGGTGTTATTTTATTCATAAAAATATTTTTTCCTGGTCCAAGGCTAAAATTTGTTTTCAAATAGTTTTTTTAAAATTTCCAAAGGAACAATTTAAAACATAAATGACAAAATTTACCATATTCTTTTCATATCTCTCCACTACAGTGTCATTATGAACAAAAGTAAATGCTAGAGATTGCAGGGCCATAACCTTATTACATCTTCTCTCCTACCTCGGAGTGTATGTATTGATTCTTTCCACATTAGCAACTCTAACTCCAAGACCACAAAAGGATTAATTTATATTTTTAAAATTTCATGTTACTTTATATCCAAGCAACAGGCACAGGCCCTCTAGACAGAGTAACTGAGAGGGATATAGCAGATTTCAGTCAATAAACTGCAAAATTTTACAGCATTGTAGGATTTTACCCTTCAAGAATCTCAAATATTCTCAATATAGTTGATTTAGAAGTAGTCTGTTTCTTAGATTCCTACTAGACCATGGTCCCCAGGCAAAGATTTCATGGGAGAAAGAATTTTCCTTGAAGTGGGCAATTAGCTAAAGAAAAAAAGAATCAATTTCTTATCACTTGGCCGGAGTTATAGAAGTTACTGCAATCTCTCATATCTATTTTTCATTTAAGGCTCCAAGTTATTTGCTAAGCATGAAGGGAAGAGGAAAAAAAAGGAAAGAAACTTAAATCCACTGAGTATTATATGTCAAAGAGAAAGTTTCCACTTGCTGAAAAAACAGAATTAGTACGTTTAAAGAAAAAGTAAAAATAATTACACCAATATCCAACCTGTCTAGTAATTAGAGAACTACTGCTTTCTAAATAAAGAATAATGTTGACATTAGGCATCAGAACTGTTCACACTGATTTTATTTAAAGAGATGATGGATGTGAGTTAAAAATTTTTTGAGGGAGAAATTTACTGTCATGTGTTACATATGTGTGTGTTTTTTGTGAGTGCAAATGCGCATGTGTATACACACAGCAATAAAATACAATGCTACAAGTAATCAGAGTTATCAGAACTGTTTTGCTCAGTAATGGAGTTTTGGTACAACGGGCTTATAAGGCTCTCACCTCAAGAAAAACTTAGCCTTCACTTAGCCTACATGCCTTAAGCTTTGATTCTGCAAGCTGCAGCAGGCTGGGTAATCTCTTATCCCTGCAAGGAAATGCATCAAGAAATTTACCATATTGCAGTCATGTCATGTAAGATATCTTGAGCTATTTTCTAAACACCATTTCTTAAAATGCTGAAACACAAAATATAAGAAAGATAACAAACCCTTTTCTATTGTGGTATCCTCCTGCATTTAATTCTAAGTACTTCAATTTGTGTAGAAGAGCATTAATTGTGGAAACAAGTGCATATGCCATAACCTTTTTATAAACCTTCCTAAGCATAGTTATTTTGAGCAATGAGGATAAATAATAAATACCTCAGAATATAATTTCAGTAATGTAGCCTGCTCATAATTAGAGGTTTTTAAAGTAGAAGTCAACACAATAACAATTTGGTGTACGTGAGAGTACACTGACACCAATATATTAGGATATTACACTGAAACACATTTATTTTAGGAAAAATTAACAGAGAAAAGGGTTATGTATAGAAAATCACATTCTGATGAACTGGAAGAGATATCTTCAGCCAGTTGTATAAGGATTTCTGTTTAAAATAGTAGCCTAAATTATTTACTTACCAAAGAACCAGTTTATAACAAAGAAGTCTCTCATTAAAAATTTTCAAATGTCTCTTTGTCAACAGAGATCCAGTCTCTGTATACTTTGTTGTGTTAAGCTTCAGATACTGGCTTTCAATTTAAACATAAATTATTAATCATATCATAAAATGTATTACAGAATTTGCTGGAGTAATTACAAATAATATAAAAAAATGTTAGGGGACAAAACCAAGAAATATTCTGTAGATGAAACTGTATAGTTCTACTCCACTCACAGTATATTTTCATGCAAAATTGAGTTTGGAGAAGCATTTGCTAATTTATTATTGGAAAAGCCCTTGCTGGTTTAGTCAAGCAAGAAAATTACCCCCAAAGCCCACAAGATTTATAATGCTTAGAAAACAAAAAGGAAAAAAAATGCAACAAAAGAAAAGAGCAATTCAAAACTTAATGAGACATTTTAGGCCTCATTTACATCTCTAACCTGATGCATTTCTTCAAAATGTTTTCCTTACTAATTTGCATACTAAAAGCTTATTCTTCCCTAACCAAAATGATGATGAGATTTCCCCCGCTATACTGAGGTTAGCATTACTTTAAAAGCTATGTATAGTCACTTTTAAGATGACTAGTGTATCATTCTTAAATTCACACCTCTGTGAGAGCTAGTAGTGCAACCAAATACTTTCTTCTTGAAATATGATGCATGTAAATTTAAAACATAGGCTTTAAGGATCATTACTACAAAGCATGGTAATTTTATCACTGAATAGACTTTTTTTTTTGCTAGACAAGTCTAATTTATTTTTTTTTTAATTAAATGTGAATTTTAAAAATCCAAGTATGTGGATAAATGTTTTTTGATTGGGCAAGCCTAATCTGATTGATAGTGCATATATGGATTTCCAAAAGGCTTTCAACAAAACCCCTTGTCAAAGGCTTTTAGGGAAATTAAGCAGCCATGACATACGGAAGGTCCTTGCCTGGGTGACTAATTGGTCAAAAGAAGCATACCAGGCATATGCTCCCTGTAATCAGTCAAGCAATTTGAAAAACTAAGGCTTCCTTCACCAGAGGATACCTATCCTCTGGCCTATGCATGACCTGGCAAATATATGGTTAAAGGATCGGTCTTCTAGTTCTGTTTGTATTGTGGTTTTGCAATTACAGTTTGACTTGGAATTGAAATTTGAAAAAGAATCATAGAATCATAGAATGGTTAGAGTTGGAAGGGACCTTCAAAGGCCATCTAGTCCAACCCCCCTGCAAGGAGCAGGGGCATCCCCGACTAGAACAGGTTGCTCAGAGCCTCGTCCAATCTGGCCTTGAATGTTTCCAGGGATGGGGCATCCACCACCTCTCTGGGCAACCTGTTCCAGTGCTCTACAACCCTCAGTGTAAGAATTTTTTTTCCTAATATCCAATCTAAATCTACCTCCTTCTATTTTAGCCCTCCTCCTATCACAACAGGCCCTACTGAACAGCCTCTCTCCATCTTTCCTGTAGGCCCCTTTGAGGTACTGGAAGACCACTATCAGGTCTCCCTGGAGCCTCCTCTTCTCCTGGCTGAACAGCCCCAACTCTCTCAGCCTGTCCTCATAGGAGAGGTGCTCCAGCCCTCTGATATCTTCATGGCCCTCCTATGAAAGGGCCTTAGGCATCACCTATTAAAACAGTCACCTAGTTATTTTCAGAAGTGGAAGAAATACTGTTGTTAAAATTACAAAAGATAAAAAAAAAATCAGCTTATTCTTCTTAACTGCATATGCATTTTTTAATGTGATTCAAAGTTTAGAATATGTCATATTAGACATTTAGATTTGAAGTGAGTAAAAAAAATAATGCATAAGAAATAATTTAAAGCATGGAACATTTTATAACCTGTTCAGGAAGACACAAGGTAAGTAGTAGTAAAAAGGAGGTTTTGATGAAATTTGCATGCTCTCTAATAAAAACTGTATCTTAATTGGCAAAAAATCTCACAGAAAAATTAAAATTTGCCCCATTTCTATAACAGCAGCATATCTATAATAGATTCCTCACCTCTTTGCGCTAAATAATACACAAAAGTAACATTTTTAATGACCTAAATAACAAAAAGAGTGTACTTCTAACAGAGTTTAGGTGCATGTAAGAATGATGAGTATTATCAAATGTTATAAAATTATGAAAGTTATAAAATGCAAGCATGTGATGGACCTAAAATTCCTGTCAAAGCGTAGCCTTTCCAGAGGAAAGTGCTTTTTAGGATAAATGCTTACCTAAGAATTGTTAAATTTTTCATGCACAGCCCTGAAGCGAGAAATCTGTCACCTGAAATTATCTTATGCTTTGTGTGTTTTCACACTTTTGTTAACAGTGAACTGTTAATTGATATGCATGGGAGACACCAAATAAAGCAAGATTTTGGGCAGCAGGCTGCCACTTTATGGATTTAAAACCCACAAGACTTCCTCCAATAACTAATAATAAGTAACTTTTGCTTTTATGTTAGCTTTTTACATCATGCTTTGAAGACATCAAAACTGTTCACCCTGTTGACCAGTTTTAGATAAATAAAGCAGAGGAATTTTCCCGCAAGGCTGCTGAAAATAGATTTTGAGCAGAGGGGAGAGAACAAAATTAACGTCCCAGTTATATAGATGGAGTAAAATGAGCTTAACTATGTTATGAAAATTCCTTAGATATTAGGCAGTTAGAATGAAAGCCACAGAAAAAATTGATTTTTATAAATGTGCTGCCTATGGAAGTGTCTGTTTCCTAAAAAAATGAGGTGATACTACAATTTTTTTAGATGCCTGCTGCATAGTACCTGGTGATGTTAGACTCTTAGAAACCTTTGCAAGCTTAATTGAGTCCTTTGACAGATGTGATTATTGTCCTAGGTGTTAATGGCATAAATAGCTGAATAGGTAATTTTGTCTAATAAAGCAAGGTCCAGAAAAAGGAACCCAAAATGTTCCTTAGAAAAAATTTAGGCCCCTATATCCAATATGTATTTCTGAAAATCCTTCTTAGTTACTGCCTGACTCTGGAGGCACCTTAACTCCAAATACACTTTAGTTTTTGACCTAAAGTTTAAAGTGAAGTTCATCTTCCTTTGCATTAAAAAAGTACCTTGATCTGAGAAACTGAGTAACTTTGTGTCAAGCTTGTGCATGGGCATTTTTAGGGAGCTTGTGGTTTTATCCAAGTCCAAGAAAGCAATCAGTCCCGCCAAGCTTCTAGGGTTACATCTGCCATATTAAAGAATACCATAGACACTAGATGCTACATGCTATTTCTGGATTGAGACACGCAGTTAGAAACCTTAATCTCCTCCTAAAATTATGCACTGTGTAGAAGAGAATTAAAGGTTCCTTGGGCCAGCAAAGTGGCAAAAATACATGTTTAAATTTGTAGCCTGATAGCAAAAACAGTAGGGCAGGAACAAAAAGGCTTGGCTTTCATCACTTTTTTTTTTCTATGTAATGACTACGTAAAAGTACTACATGTCAGCACCTTGACATTCACTGTTTCCTCCCTCTGCCCAGGGCAATTCCCCTGAATAAATAGACACACTTTTTCTTCGCAGAACACAGAATTAAACAGAAGGGGAGTGCATCCTCCTGAAATAGCATAGTGAGGAAAAAAAAAAAAAAAA
>WHYT01015439.1:0-19532 GCA_009806455.1 Tetrax tetrax
GGTTAACCTTGGCTTGCCAGCAGTTGCCCACCAAGCTGCTCTATCACTTCCCCTCCTAAACTGGACAGAGGGAGAAAATAGGAAGAAAAAGTTCATGGGTCAAGATAAAACTAGAGAGATCACTCACCAATTACTGTTACACACAAAATAGACTCAACTTGGGGATAATTAATTTAATTTAATATCAATTATTAACAGAGTAGGATACTGATTTAAAAAAAAAAATAAAATAAAACCACCTTCTCTCCACCCTCCCTTGTTCCCAGACTCAACTTCACTCCTCACTCTTCTGCCTTCTCACCACAAACAATGCAGGGAGAGGGGGAATGGGGGATTGCAGTTATTCCATAATACTTCATCTCCGCCACTCCTTGCTCCTCATACTGTTCCTCTGTTCCAGCGTGGAGTCCTTCCCTCAGGAGACAGTCCACAAACTGCTCCACTATTAATCCCTCCCACAGGTTGCAGTTCTTCACAAACTGCTCCAATATGAGTCCTTTCCACAAGGTGCAGTCCTTCAGGAATGGACTGCTCCAGTGTGCATCCTCCATGGGCCACACTTTGTGCCAAAAGAAGAAGCCTGCTCCTGCGGGGCCTCCTCTCCACAGACCACAGATCCTGCCAGGAGCCTGCTCCAGTATGAACTTCCTTCAGGGTATATCCACCTGCTTTGGTGTGGGGTCCTCCACTGGCTGAAGGTGCATCTCTGCTCCTCCGTGGGCCTCCATGGGCTGCAGGGGGACAAGGGACAACCTGCTTCACCATGGTCTACACCAATGGCTGAAGGGGAATCTCTGCACCAGTGCCTGGAGCACCTCTTCCCCCTCCTTCTTCACTGACCTTGGTGTCTGCAGAGTTATTTCTTTCACATTTTCTCACTTCTCTCTCACAGCTACCACACAGCATTTTTTCACTCTTTCATAAATGTTATCACATTACCACTGACAGGCTCAGTTTTGGGCAGTAGTGGGCCCATTTTTGATGTGGCTGAAGCTGACTCTGTCCAACATGGTACCAGCTCCTGATCTCACAGAAGCCAACTCTGTACACCCCTCCCCCTACTACCAAATGCAACTATGCAAAAATGCATTCCCGTTTAGAAGACTGTTTTAAAATTTGTTTATCTATTCTTTCAAAAATTAATAAAATACAGTGCTGTATCACTGTATTGCTATATCATTTCACATACCTATGCTAATACCACTTGTACATTGCTTAAACTTTTCATATTAGGTGAGGGGCAAATACAGTTAAAATAGTAGGGGTAACAATAAGCATCAGGATCTTATTTGTGCATTCATTTGCCAGTTTGCAACACTCATATATTCCACAGCCTTTCAGCTTGGAAAGCTTGTATCCATTTTTTTTTAAGTAGCTGTTTAAACAAAAATAGATGTTTATCTCTTTAAAATTTTGCCAGGAAGCTGTCACTTTCCCATTTACTCATGCTATGTTGTGACAGAATGTGTCAGCTTCTTGCACAAATGAAAAGAGATATAGACCTGTATTTACTTTAGCTGAAAAATAAGTAGTCATCAATTCCGAGAAAAGTGTTTTCCCATCTGAAAAGATGGATAAATAAGAAAGGTTTTGTGAAGTAACTATTTACCAATGCTTAAAAGGTAGTTGCAAGCCAAATATTCCAGTTCAATTCACTAGTATCCATCAGTGAGAGAGTACATAGACTCATAACATGTAGAATTAGATATCTATAGCAAATAAAAGCAGATATCCTGGGAACTAATATTTTTATTGATGAATTTGATGGTTAAAAGTATTAACAGCAACATAGACTTGCTCTTTGCTCTCATATTGAACATAAACCAGAAATGCCAGTTGGAAAATCTTTATCCTAGCTTGCACTCAAATACTAAAAAGTATGGAACTAATCAGACAATTGAGTAGAAGTGCTTTAGGACACTTACTTAGAACTGCTTAGAACACTACTTTAGGAGATTCTTAAAGATATTTTTATGGGTGTGCATACATAAGAAGGAAATTTAAAAAAAAAAAGGCAATAATACCTAATATCTGTAACTTACTCTTCTTGAAAATGCTTTAATCGTTATCAGTCTCATAGAACCTAGATTTTTACCATGTAATAACTTAAAATGCAGGTTGCAATTAAAAAATAAGTTTTTCGAAATATTCATTGAAAACCACTATGACAAATCAGAGTATGGAATAACAGAATACTTGAAAACTATTAAATTCCATCTGAAAAATTCCATGCATCATGAATCGAAAAAAAGAAAAGGAAAATTGTCCATGAGATATAAAGATCAGGTCTTAAACACATATTAAAATAAAACTGTAGATCAGCTGAAATCCTGGGATAAAACAGATTTTAAAGGACCAAGGTTTCAACCTGGAGGTTAAATCTAAAAGATAATTTATGATGGAGCGAAAAAAAAAAAAAAAGTCTTCATATGATATGTTCTATGTGCAAAACAGAACACAGTACAGAAGTCATTAAGCCAGTGGAAAGCTACTGAGAAATATTTTTCTGTCCCTGGCTAATACTGCAGTAACACAGCCATACTGCTGTCAGTACAGAAGCCAAGGTCATTGCGTATACCACAAGGCTGCATTCCCTCTTATGCATATGTCTTATTGAATCAATTCATTGAGTCACTTGGCTAAATGATTCCAGGATACCTTACACCTGCATTAGGGTTGCTCTCCCTTGTCCTCTTTACTGAAGTCTTTCAGAGGAGTTAGAAAATACTACAGGGATATAGAGTCCAACCAGTCTTCTTCCTGTTCCAGGCACATGTGGGGAAAGTCTACACAGTTCAGATTTAATGTGATACAAAGGCAACAGAGGGCATAGGTCCAAATCTGTGTCTATGATTTAATGAGATTTTTTATCCATGAAAAACATGTTCTTCATAACCAGACCTGACTATGTCCCTCATGGACAGGTGGCATGGAATATGATAAACTGCTACTCTTTGTATTATACCATGCACTCTGCCACAAGAGCACATTGTTGACTCATCTTCAACTTGCCAACAATCCAAACCTCTAGATATCTTTCTGCAGGGCTGCTCTCCAGCCTTTCATCCCCCAGTTTTCACATGGTGGGGATGGGATCACCCCATCCCAGGTGGAGAATCAGGCACCACTTGCTTTTGTTAAATTTCATACAGTTGGTGATTTTGCAGCTGTATGTCGTGCTTTATAGAATCATAGAATGGTTAGAGTTGGAAGGGACCTTTAAAGGTCATCTAGTCCAACCCCCCTGCAAGAAGCAGGGACATCCCCAACTAGATCAGGTTGCTCAGAACCTCCTCCAACCTGGCCTTGAATGTTTCCAGGGATGGGGCATCCACCACCTCTCTGGGCAACCTGTCCCAGTGCTCTACAACTCGCGTTGTGAAAATTTTTTTCCTAATTTCCAATCTAAATCTACCTCCCTCTATTTTAAAACCATTACCCCTCATCCTATCACAACAGGCCCTACTGAACAGCCTCTCCCCATCTTTCCTGTAGGCCCCCTTGTGTGGGAACAAAGACTGTAGTACAGCTGCCTGATATTAAGGAATTTGAGCTATGTCCTTGAGCACCACTTGCTCAATAACAAAAAAACAGCAAGTAGAACAAGATAAAGAAATACCAGAGGCAAAAATAGTAAAGACAACTAAAAGTTTAGACCCAATCCAAATGAAGTTTAAGGTGTGTGAACAGGATATTGTGGCCAATCCAATTAGATGTTTAGGTGCGTGCACTTGGTGTGTAATTTAGAAAAGATATAAAAGATTGATGCGGACTGAGAATAAGGGTCTCTGGAACACCATCCACGGAGGCCGTGCCCTTACTGCAACACCCTTGAGGTATTGGAAGACCACTATCAGGTCTCCCTGGAGCCTCCTCTTCTCCAGGCTGAACAGCCCCAACTCTCTCAGCCTGTCCTCATAGGAGAGGTGCTCCAGCCCTCTGATCATCTTTGTGGCCCTCCTCTGGACCCTCTCCAACTGGTCCATGTCCTTCTTATGTTGGGGGCTCCAGAACTGCACGCAGTACTCCAGGTGGGGTCTCACCAGGGCAGAGTAGAGGGGCAGAATCACCTCCCTTGACCTGCTCCCTACACGCTCCTCTTGATGCAGCCCAGGATGCAGTTGGTCTTCTGGGCTGCAAGGGCGCATTGCCAGCTCATGTTGGGCTTCTCATTCACCAGCACTCCCAAGTCCTTCTCCTCAGGGCTGCTCTCGATCCATTTTCTGTCCAGCCTGTATTTATGCCCGGGATTGCCACGACCCAGGTGCAGGACCTTGCACTTGGCCTGGTTGAACTTCATGAGGTTGGCACAGGCCCACCTCTCCAGCCTGTCCAGGTCCCTCTGGATGGCATCCCTCCCTTCGAGCGTGTCGACGGCACCACACAGCTTGGTGTCATCGGCGAACTTGCTAAGGCTGCACTCTCTCCCACTGTCCCATGTCGCTGACAAAGATGTTGAACAGGGCCGGGCCCAGCATGGACCCCTGAGGGACGACACTTGTGACCAGTCTCCACTTGGACATTGAGCCGTTCACCACCACTCTCTGAGTGCGGCCATCCAGCCAACTCCTTATCCACTGAGTGGTCCATCCATCGAACCCATGCCTCTCTAGTTTAGAGAGAAGGATGTCATGTGGGACAGTGTCAAAAGTTTTGCATAAGTCCAGGTAGACGATATCCATTGCTCATCCCTTGTCCACTAATGCTGTCACCCCATCATAGAAGGCCACCAAATTGGTCAGGCACCATCTGCCCTTGGTGAAGCCATGTTGGCTGTCACCAACCACCTCCTTGCTCTCCATGTGCCTTAGCATGGTTTCCAGGAGAATCTGCTCCATGACCTTGCCAGGCACAGAGGTGAGGCTGACGGGCCTGTAGTTGCCCGTGTCCTTCTTGTTCCCCTTTTTAAAAATGGGGGTTATGTTCCCTTTCTTCCAGTCATCGGGGACCTCACCAGACCGCTATGACTTCTCAAATACAACGGCCAGTGGCTTGGCAACTTCAGCCACCAGTTCCCTCAGGACTGGATCTTATCAGGTCCCATGGACTTGTGCACCTTCAAGTTCCTCAGATGTTCCTGAACCTGCTCTTCAAGTACAGTGGGCGATTCTTCATCCTCACAGTCCCTGCTTGTGCCTTCCACAGCTTGGGTGGTGAGACAAGAGCCCTCATCGGTGAAGACTGAGGCAAAAAATCATAGAGTACCTCAGCCTTCTCCACATTCCAGGTAACCAGGACACTGGCTTCCTTCCGGAGGGGGCCTACATTCTCTTTGGACTTTCTTTTGTCCCCTACATACCTATCGAAGCTTTTCTTGTTGCTTTTTATATCCCTAGCCAGATTCAATTCCGTCAGGGCTTTAGCCTTCCTCACCCGATCCCTGGCCACTCGCACAGCCTCTTTGTAGTCCTCCCAGGCTACCTGTCTCCACTTCCACCCTCTATAGGCTTTCTTCTTCACTTTCGGTTGATCCAGGAGCTCCTTGCTCATCCACGCTGGCCTCCTGGCCTTTTTCCCCAACTTGTTCTTCATTGGGATGCACCTCTGCTGAGCTTGGAGGAGGTGCTCCTTGAATGTGGACCAACTTTCCTGGGCCCCTCTTCCCTCCAGGGCCGCTTCCCATGGCACTTTGCGTATCAGGTCCCTGAAGAGGTCGAAGTCTGCTTTCTTGAAGTCTAGGGCAGAGAGCTTGCCGTGTAGTTTCCTCGCTGCCCCATGGATCTTGTACTCCATCGTGTTGTGGTCGCTGCAGCCAAGGCTGTCCTTCAGTTTCACATCCCCCACCAGTCCCTCCCTGTTGGTGAGCACAAGGTCGAGCATGGCATCCCTCCTTGTCGGCTCCTCTATCACCTGCAGGAGGAAGTTGTCGTCCACGCAATCCAGGAACCTCCTGGATTGCGTGTGCCCTGCTGTCTTGTCTCTCCAACAGATGTCGGGGTGGTTGAAGTCCCCCATGAGGACCAGGGCTTGTGACCATGAGGATGCTCCTGTCTGGCTATAGAGTGCCTCATCTGCTCTGTACTCCTGGCCAGGCAGCCTGTTATGGCCCCACCGTAACATCCCCTGTCCGTCCTCTGATCTTGTCCCATAAGCTCTCTGTCAGCTCATCCTCCACTCCCAGGCAGAGCTCCACACACTTCAGATAGTTGCTGACGTAGAGAGCGACACCCCTTCCTCGTCTCCCCTTCCTGTCCTTTCTAAAAAGCCATGTTGATGCTCCAGTCATACAAGTCGTCCCACCACGTCTCCGTGATGCCAACAAGGTCGTAGCCCTGCTCATGTGCACGCATCTCCAGTTCTTCCTGTTTATTTCCCATGCTGTGTGCATCGGTATAGAGACACTTAGGCTGGGCCCCTGACAAAGCCGACTTGTTGGCTGGAGCGACAGGAGTTCTTTTGGAATGCAGTTTAAGTTCATTTGCACATACCTGAGATCCCTCCTCAGCTTCTAGACCCTCGGTGCTGGCACTGGTGCCATGCTGACAGCAGTGGGCTGAACTGTGCTCCCCGTCCTCCAGCAATACTAGTTTAAAGCCCTCCGGACGAGTCTGGCAAGCCTTTGTCCAAGCACAATCTTCCCCTTCTCAGTTAGGTGCACGTCATCCGCCCCTAGCAACCCGGGCTTCTCAAAGCATGCCCCGTAGTCTAGATACCCAAAGCCCTGGCTGTAGCACCGTTCCCTGAGCCACGAGTTGAGCTGCCCAATACATCTGGCCCTTTCAGGTCCCTGCCCTTCAACCGGGAGGATTGACAAGAATACCACCTGTGCCCCAGAGTCTTTGACTGTTGAACCCAGGGCCCTGAAATCCCTTGTGATGTTTCTCAGGCTGCTGCCGGCTGTGTCACTGGCATCCACATGAAACACCAGTAGTGGATAATATCTGTGAACCATATGAGGCTAGGTATTCTCTCGGCGACATCCCTGATACAAGCCCCTGGGAGACAGCATACATCCTGAGAGAACACATTGGGTCAGCAGATGGGTGCCTCTGTACCTCTCAGGAGGGAGTCACCCACTACTACCACTCGCCTCTTTTTCTTGGTAGCACTAGTTATCACACGAGCCGGTCAGGCTACCTTGCACAGCTCCAGTGCCTTCCCCGAGGTGCTAGGTGTTCAGTCTGAAGAACGGCAAAGCCTCGGGGTTCTGGGGAAGCTGCTTCTTCCTCCTGCTGCGCCTTGCCCTTGGAACTTTCCATTCATTGGCATCTTCTGCCTGCTTGCTTACCTTGTGTATCAGTGGGGGGGGGGGGGTTGATTGGTTGACTGGATGCTGAGGTTTCAGTGCAGACTGTGCCTGGAACCAAGTATAGAGCTCTCTCTTAGCCTCCCTGATGTCCTGCAGCCTCCTGACTGCCTCCTGCAGCTCAGCCACCTGCCGCAGGAGCTCCTCCACCTGGGCACACCTTCTGCAGGCAGTACTGCCGCCTGTTCCTGCCCCGGGAGTAGGGTCCAGGCACTGCCTGCAGCCCAAGGCCTGCACTGCAGCCTCTCCCCTCGGCTGCTCCGTCTGCATGGACGCATCGACCGCCGCAGGGGGAGCCGGTGCAGCCCTCCTGGCTGGAGCTACAGCCTTTGCTCTCAGGCAGGTGTTGGCCATGTTGCCCTGAGAGTCGGGAACAGCAAATGACGTGGATTGGCTCCCTCCTTGACGTGCCCTGCCCTCACGAACTGCTGCGCAAACTGCTGCGCCACACCCTTGCTGACGCGCCACACCCTGTTTGCCCGTCCTGTTCGCTGCACTCTGGGTCGCTGCCACTCCCTAGGGCCTGCTTATTCGGGGAGAGGGGCCAGACCGCCGGTGCCCCTTGGCTCCACCCACGTCTTGTCAGCTGCTCTCACGTGAGTTGTGGGTTCCTGGCGCCTCGCTCTGCTCCTCCCTGAGCTTCCCTGGTCGGGGAATCCCCTTGCTGCTCTGCGCTGTGCTGTACCGCTGCGGATCATGCCAACTCCGAAGCTGTTGCCTCGGCGACAATGCTCCAATGAAGTGGTTATTTTTTGTAGTCACTGAAAAGAAGAGTTCTGATTTCAGAAAGGCAGTAGAAAATTATTCTTACAAAGACAAAGGCAAACAAGATAATAATCTGCAGATCTATAGGATTTGGTGACTAAGCCTCTACATCTTCTATAGCCATATGTTTCACAGCAACTCTGCTAGGGTAAAGTCTGAAACAATCTCTTTGCATAGTTCTTTTTACCCTGAAGAGTAACCAGGAAGGTAACCTTGCTAGGCACACATGAAAAATTACCAACTGGTTTGACAGTGAACTGGATCTTCCTAATATCAATACATTTTTATGTATCATATGGTTACAAATTGAAAATCAGGGAAATAAATCCCATGTATGAATATATATGTGTGTATGCATGTAGGGGTGCATGTGCTTTAATAACTCAAAGTCCTTACTCTATTTCAGCGGCACATGAGAAAGAATAAAAGCACAAATAGGAATGAAAAAACACTCTATCAAGCTTTGATTAATTCATTTTGATAGTGCAAGAATAATATTCCTGAAGTAAATCACACAAACTGTGATTTGGATAGAGGTTATATGCATACCTA
This sequence comes from Tetrax tetrax, assembly GCA_009806455.1. Taxonomy (NCBI): domain Eukaryota; kingdom Metazoa; phylum Chordata; class Aves; order Otidiformes; family Otididae; genus Tetrax; species Tetrax tetrax. The sequence continues at coordinate 8,564 of WHYT01015439.1, forward strand.
AAAAACAATGTAAAGTCAAGGTCGTTATATACAAAATTTCTCAAAAATAAACACTTGGGTTTTAAGATATTTATTCATTGACCCTGAAATGTCAGCTTGACACTGATACTAATGTAGCACGCTTGCCTCTGGAGTTTATCCCACTAAGCAGAGGTGCCACTTACTGTGAGAATCTTTCTAAGGTGCTCCAAGTGCACTCTGAAAACCATCTGCATATGTTATTTCATCGCTAGGTCTCATAAATCAATATTATGTAGGAACACCTATAATTTCATATTGTATTAGAAATAGGATAGCCACATTGATGCATATTTGAGGTCCTAATGACGCTAGTGGTACAGTACTTACATTTTAAACATTTTATTGAACAGCTTGAGGTTATTTGGTTTATAAAACCCCCAGACTGTTTCCTTACAAAGCCCTAGGGCTCTAATCTAGTAAAGTTCAGGCTGCTGAAGGGATGTGAGGAGTCCTACTTGCACTTGCTAATGGATAAATAGTAGAAAACATCAGTGGAAACTAGAGATCTGAATGCAAGTGGCTGCATATAATCAATACAGCTAATAATAAGTAGTGACGTTTTCAAATATATGAACACGATGCTGCAAAATAACTTCCATTAAATGTACAAGGGCCCAACATGGAGAAATAGGGTGCACCAATCATAAGCATAAGCACAGAAAAACATCAGCCGCCAATTTCTGGTTCTGGGCTATGGTAATGTGGTGTATTCCGCTGTGTTACTTGTTTTACTGAGCATCTCATCTGTGTTGTCATCCTACACTGAGTCTATATGTCAGAAACTGTAAAAATTATCTCCTTCGGAATTTCTCCCTACCTTATCTCTTTCAGAAGGTTTTGTGAGATCAGAGGATATTGTGGGGGAGGCCTTATTGTCCATTTTCTATTTGCTGCAAAACTATATAAAGGCTTTTTGCTTCACAGAGCCCACAATTCCAGAAATATAGATTATTTCAAATTGCTGTCTAGTTTTATGCGGTTAAATCAACAAGGCCAAAGGCTTCAGACATACAAGAATTTTTTCCATTGCCTAAATTTTCCTGGGCAATGGCATCTGAGATGTCCCGAGATATCTTTCTTCATCCTCAACTTCTGTTCCCAAGGAGTTGGGAACAGCAAAGCCCCAAATGAAGAACTTAGTTTTGCTTAAGCACCATGCTTAGGTACCTGAACTACTTCTTAACTACTCTCTATTCAAAAGTAATATCTTCTTCAACCTTTTGTCAATATTATTGTACAAGGCTAGCACAAGCTCCTGCAAAGACTAGACAAACGTGATAAATCAGAACGAAGGCTACAGGATGTGGTCTACCAATCCAGACTATTCAATTACAAAATAACTCCTGTTTCTATGGATATCTCTAGAGTTTCCTTACCTACTTTATTCCAACACTTTTGTGTTAGTTCATCTGGTTCTCTCTCACACATACACAAACCCCACACAAGCAAGCATTCAGCCCTCTGATTTCCCTTCAGAATTCATGTGATCCCAAGTCTGCCTGGCACGTGGCCTGCATCTTTGACAACAATTCTTCTTTGAAATAAATACTTCACAAAAATCTGAATGCTCTTTTATATTTCATCTTACTTCAGCAGTTCAAATGCTTACTAGGTTCAAATACATTTACCCAGGAGAAGACCAGCATGCTGAAATACTTTTACAAACCATAGGGATAGCATTTTTTCTGTGATTATACAGTCTAGAGTTTCTCAGATATGAAAAAGAGATCTATCAATCAGAGCTGTGTGTACAACATTGTGTATTTATTTTGTGCGTCATGGTTACGCTACTAAGAGCCAAAGAATTGTAATTCTTTTGTTTTCCCAGTTTGGCCCAGCCAGCTGGGGTGAGAAACTGATGATGGAAACAGCTATTCCTCTAATACTATTCAGGTGTACGTTCAGAAGTTCCAGCTGCTGCTGTATAAGATCTACTACCTTGTACATCATAGGCAACTCAACGAAGGACCTCAGATGAGGGAACGGAAAATCAACTGCTTATAACTGACCACAAGCCTCCATGAAACCTCAGATGATATAATGATCCTTCTCCTTAGCTACATGGTGAAAAGAACTTATATTACAACCTAGAAGCTTAGAAACTTCTTTCCTGCAGCTCCAGATATTGCTGTTCTATTTCTACCCCATCACAATTCCTAATTTGAATACATTTGCTATTAACACTGTCACCTGTCCTCTCAATATACTTCTTCTCCCACAACAGTACTACGCAATTCCTTCTGAAGCTTCCCAAGCCAGACAGGAGTTAGATATCCTAACTCTTTTTCTTCTGTTACTTTTCTCTATCCACTCTACTACGTGTTCTCATGCACTCAGCACAAAGATTTCTCTGGTACAACCACAAGATCTTGTTCCTTTTGTGGCAGTTCCAGAAGAGGTTATCACTGCAGGACTTTTCAGCAGAGGCAAGTCACAAAATGGAAGCTGCCTCACGCAGCCAGGGGTTATACACTCCCTGTATTTAAACAGCAGGTTAAACCATTAGATTCTCTTTAACAGGAAAAGTCAGCTCCTAGTGTACATGCTATACATTTTCATTTCCAGGTTTCATTGATCATATAGGGAGTTCAATCCTCTAATAGAGCTTCCAAAGTTAAATATCTAATGTTAAATGATATTAATAACTTCATGTATGTACACAGTTAATTATTGCAAATCCTACAACCTAAACTAGTTATAGGCATAAGAAAATTTTCAATAATCTTTTAATATTTTTTTTGCTGTCATAGTTTCCAGATGCCGTCTTCCTTACTTAAGAAACATTGTTGAGTCAGTGTTTTATTTTTTCTAAGTTTTCCTGTAAGTAAAGATGTCTTTTGCAAAAGCTGTGGATTACTTTGTAGTAATGCAAATCACAATATTAGAAAGAAAAAAGAGACTATATGACTGTAAAAACTCCACTATAAAACAGTCTTATGTAAGTACTTTTAACTTTGTGGCCCTAATCTTTTGTCTTCATTTTATAACTGTGAAAACAATATTCAAAAATCAATTCTCCCCTCTAATGTGAATAGAAAAAGGTCAGAAGAGGCAGCTCTAAGACTGAAAATTAACTACAAAATAGTGGTTATAGTCTTGAAATAGTCTTGAAAAGGGAAGCTTTTGAATATGCTGTATTCTAGGCTTTTTTCTTCCTTAGGGATATTTACTTCTGGCTTTTGATATTGATGTATATTTCTGCTTTTGAAATCTGATTATTTAAGAATTGTAGTGGATATGGTTCCTGAAGTTTTGCAGCTGAAATTGAACTGAGTAAAGATAGATAAATAAATAAAGTGTTTCTTAAGGAAGTTATGGTTGGTATGTATATACTGTTCACAACATGTATGATTTCAGTTTGCTTTAACAATATCTTTTTTTTTTTTTGATGCTTCAGTGTTGCTAACATTTAAAAAATATCTACTTTATTATATAAAAATAGTATAAAATTTATGTCATAAAAAAACTGAAAATAATCCTGCTGTTTAAATAGAGGTAGAGGAAATGCTTACCTACATGGAAGAGGAATGAAGAACATTTTATCGTCTGATGAAATTCCCTCAATTTAAACATTCATAGATGTTGTCACAGCATCTTTTCAAGATAAAATATTGTCATAGGTATTTTCATGGAGTTCCATGATATGAAAATATGTTTCCATGGCTGAGTGACACATTTTCTGGATCAATTGTTCAGGCAAGAGCCTCATCTGGGGTAGTAAATGAGGTTCTAGGCTGTCTCCACAGCTGGCAATATCAAGCATCTTGCTAAAAGTTTAATTTGAAGACTCTCTAAGTTTTGTTAAGTCCAGCATGATGCATTAGAATCGCTGTCATAATTCAATTTTATTTTGAGAGTACCTTGCAAAATGAAGCTTCTTAATGTATCTGAAGAAGCATGTTCCATGAACAGAGAAATCTAAGGGATAGAAACTTTGTGTTGATTACCTTGGAAATTCAAGATACATTTTCCAGCTCACTGAAGTGAACTATCAAAATTTAGAGGCAATACAGAAATCAGTATCCCAAGCTTTTTGCACTTCAAACTAGCTTGAACCAGATAAAGGGATTTGACATTCCACATCTCATTCTGCTTTCTATCAGAGACCCCTCTAACATCAGAGAACTGTGTGATTTGTACCATATGGGCTTGCAAACTGAAAGTTACTGCAATATTTTAATGGGTTTAGAAGACTGCATTATTGTCAGGATTCCCCAGTACTGAGTTCATGTGGGAAGCCAAATTTTGCAGCACATCTTACAAAAAAAAAAAAAAAGTATTAACATCAGTGAAATCTGATACATTTAGTGAAATTAATTTGTGTCATTTTGCCTAATACAGGATTTAAAAAAAAAAAAAATTAAAGAATCCACCCATATATGAAAAAGGTTAATTTGCATCTAAGGAGACCAGTAAAGACCTTTTAAAAATAGTGCTAAAAATGTCTTAAGCTTGTATACTGCTCATATTTCAAGGCACACATAGCATAGAAAAGACATACAGCATTGAAATATGAGCACTATGGCCATGAGAAATTAATAAAGTGAGCTCAAGAAGTTTTTATTTTGTTATAATTTATATTTTATTTTACTATGTTTTCCTAGAATATAAATAAGCAACAAAGATGCTAATTGCATGAATCTGAGGATGGGAAATTGTGAGGGAGATAGGATATTCTCACCTTCATCTATTCACTGATTGATACAGATTAAATAGAGTTTTGTTAATCCTGTCAGCAAAAATCAGCTTTTACATGCTTCAGTAGAAATTCCTAGTGGTAGTAGAGCCAAAAGGGAAGCATCAGTTAAAGGAAACACAATGATGTGAATGTGAATCCATAAATGGACTTCTTGCCTGAAACTGTTAAAGTCAGCCTGCCATGCTCTTCTGATTCTTTGCAGTTTATTCCCCTTGTGGCACTTAAACAGATTTTAAAATAGGTTTTGCCCAGTTAATGTAGTATTGCTTGCCTATCAACTTCATTACTGGCAGCAGAATTACAGAAGTCTTCAATAAATTACATATTTACTCTGTAACTGTATGTAGCATGTTGTCAAATCCGCAGCTGGCTGTCTTTTCAATGACATGTTTTACTGCAGTATTCTCAGAAGCATCTTGAATCAGAAAGTTGCACAGTCTTTCAAGAAGAAAATTGTGAAAAAAAAAAAAATAACCAGGACAAAATGGCTAGTTATACATCAACAAAATGGAGAAAGCCCTTTTTTCCCCATTGTCGCTTGGAACTTAATGTGTAACCATAATACTATACCCTTATAACCATATATTCCTAGAGCCATAATCCTAAGGTTATATGCTATAACTACACCCGAATGTCCTTTATATTAGTTATATTCTGGCAGATATACCCATCCTAAGCTAAGAAGCTTCTAGAACCATGCGGCTGTTATCATGCACACACCCTAGAAACTTCTGCCTGAGCCCACATGGTGGCTATTGGAGTCTTCAGCCAATGAGAACTAGCATGACCATATATGACCATAGATCAGATTCTAATAGGCTATAAATGGAGCCCCCACCAGAGGACAAGCTTGAGTTGATCCTCCTCTAAGCAGCAGGTCTGCAGTTGGGGACTCTCCCCTTAGGCTGGGTTGCCACCTAAGGAAACTCCTTGAGGTTGAGAGTCCTCCCTTTTGTTAGGTGGGTGATTGCACATTTTGGATCATCGACCATAAAAGGTTAAGAATGCTTAGGTCCGTCATGTAGTAGTGATTCCTGAAGGACATTTCAAACCTGTGGATTGTTAATGATATCGAAGTCTTAAAGCAATTTTGCTTAAAGTTGAGCTAAGTTTGAATTCATTTCCAGTTTATTACAAATAACTTCCCTTTGAGTTTATCATCTCATCAAATTTATTTTTTTTTTTAGTGAGTTTCCATGACATATATTTAACATGGTTCTCTGTAGGAAGAAATCCTCTAGAACTACACAAATTTGAAAGAAGGAATATCTGAATGGTGTGCACTTTATACAACAGTAAATTATATTACCTGTTCAATGATCAATATAGTCACAAAAATTGTTAAAGTTACAAATTTAATAAAGATCAGCTACAACAAAGAGCTTAGTAATATAGGATTACACACAACAATTTGTAAATTGTAGGTGATAGACTTTTGAGTGACTTCTAAAACCCAAAATGCATTTTATGCTAAGAGTCAATGAATGACAATAAACATAAAATAGGTCATAGGCCTCCATCCTCGTAGTTGAGAAACTTACTCATTAGGTACCAATGTCATGTTCAGTATACACATGCCTTGAAGAAGAATTCAAGACTCCCAGAGAACTTGTTGAAATGACACCTAGCAAATACTTTAAGTAAAATCCCAGAGGGGATCTTCTAGATCACAATTCCCAGCATAAAACATTAAGCTCACTCAAATCCTTTTTCTTGGATCTGGCCATACACTTCCATCTACTGAAATATAATAAAGCCAAATGAATGGAGACATTGGCCTCACAGCAGAGGTAATACAGTATAAAGTGCTGGTATTAACTTAAAGTCTTTTACCGAGGGCCACTTACAAGAAAGCCTGGTAGATTCAGAACTATAAAAATTATTAGTAGAGTAATGCTTCTTATCCTTAAAAAGTCCAGTAATAGTGTTACAAGCTATAGTGCTTTTGATCATTATTGTAAAACACTGCAGTATCTATTCATAAAGGCTACTGCTTGATTCACCATTCTGTAGCACCAGCTTTTATGCCTCTGTAACGACTCTAAGGGTTTTCTTTTTCAATTAATTTAATACTCATGGCAGGTGCCAGGTTGCAGAATCCAAGGCTCATTAGTTAGTCACAGAAATAATTTCTCAAAGTCTATAGGCTTCCTCACTGCTCAGCAGCTGACCTTGCACTGTTTGGTCTCCATGCATTGTTGGTATAATTCAGGCTGCCTAAGATAGAAACATGTAGCACTGAGGAAAACCATATCTCTGTCCCTGGAATGATCTTTACATTGACCTATCAGTTTTCTTAATACTAGTAAGAATGACAACCACAATAATAGTTTAAAAATATCTTAGCAGAACACATGGATATACAGTTTCAAGTTAAATAAATGAACCATCAGGCCTTTACTTACTGACCCTGTATCTGACTGCATCATGGGCTTTTTTCAACAGGTGGGCAATAGAAAGTTCTCCATAAATATATTTCATGGTCTGTTAAATATGCTTTTGGATGCATGAATGAGGACACCGCTTAGAATTCACACCTTTCATTTCCTAGAAAGGTAGACCCCTCAGAGTCTGCCACAGAGATATTGGGTTTCTTCAAGAGTATCAAGCACCCGTAAGCACCCAGCATCAGTATGGGTTAGAGATGGGTTACTAAATGAGCAGAGGGAATCAACCCCTTTCCTCTTTGATTTGTATACCAATAGAATAGCACACACCGAACTTAGTGACTGGATCATCTTCTCCAGAAAACTAGAGTCATCTGAGAATCCCTGTTTCTCTCCATTGACTCAGGCTCTGTGTGTGTATTTGCCTGTGTGTGTTTGCTGGCAGGGGGTAAGTCAGAAGACTACAATTTTGCAGAGATAGTGACTTAGTTATGCTTCTAAGCTAGGTGAACTCATCTTTGTACTTCAAACACGATAAAAAAAAAAAAAAGGAAGCAGGGGAAATACAAGACCATTTTATCCTTTGTTGAGCTCTAGTGACATCAAAAATATAGATGAGAATTTTTTCAGAGGACTTAAAAGCTATTTACAAAGTTAAGAAATTAATCTATTGATCTATTGCATATTAGCTTGGAACTAGCTGCAGTGTATCTGATTTACCTGGATTTGTTGACCTTGTGAAATACTTCCACATTTAGAAGAAAGGGAAAAAGTATTTCATACAATTTTTTTTTTCTTCCTAACACTTCATTTATGTACGTTCATATCTATGTTTGTGTGTGTGAATACACATGCACACACACACACAAACACACACATGAGTAATTTTCAGTACTCTGAAAAACACACTTAATAACAATAATATTCTGAGTTGGAATAAGGCAACCAATTTTGAAATTGCTAAGTTGTAATTTTAACTGTTTGATATTTGGTCACAAGACGATAAAAATTTATCCTGGTCATTTATTTCTGAAGATCCAATATGGTTAGTGAACTAAAAAAAAAAAAAAAATTACTTTTACCAGTGCAATAATCATAGAATTATAGAATGATTAGCATTGGAAGGGACCTTTAAAGTTCATCTAGACCTTCCGTGGTCAGGGACATCTTTCACTAGATCAAATTTCTCAATGCCTTGGCCAACTTAACCTTGAACATTTCCAATGATGGAGCGTCCACAGTTTCTCAGGGCAACATGTTCACTATCTTCACCATATATAAAAAAATATCTTCCTTATGACCAATCTAAATCTACCCTCCTTCATTTTAAAACCATTGTCTCTTGTCCTTTCACTACAGCCCTTGGTAAAAGGTCTCTTCATCTGCCTTATAAGTATCCTATAAATACTGAGAGAAGACGATAATAAGGTCTCCCTGAAGCCTTCTCTTCCCAGGAATCAGTGCCTCTCAGTAAAGAATCTCCAGTTACTAATACTTTGTGTGACACTGGTGACACTGGTGACACTGGTTCTAATGCAGCTAGATGGTTGAATCAAGGTTGCATGGCTGGCTTCTCCTGGATCCTGATGATAACTCACATGCTCATCATTCTCCACTCCTAGAGCATGGTGGCTGGTACGCAGGGGCACTTTAGGAGAAAGAAGGGGGAAGGTTTTTTCCTTCTGCCACAAGCAGAGACAAGGGTCTAGTTTCCTTCATTTAATGAGTTACTTGTTTCAGTCCATTTGAGATTGAATTTAGGCTTAGTTTTCCCTTGCACGGCCTTAAGGCATGTCTGTCTCTGAACATGAGACAGTGTGCAATACCATGTATCAGTCTCCCACTCACATTCCCAGATACTGCTCTGCCTGTTGACCTCCTCTTGTAACACATCTACTTGTTTCAAGAGTTCTACTAGCTGGGCACACTAGCAGCTATGACATTCACTTCTTCCTTCAGGTGCTAAGGTGACTTCCAGATCCTGGGGCTCCATGCAATCTGAGATCTGGACAGTTATTTCAGAATAGTCATCTCTGCTTAGATAAATATATATAAAAAAAATCCAAATATTTATGAATAAGAATGGCCAGTATGTATCTAAATGTAACTTAACTATCAGTAATGTAGTCTAACTGCATTATGTGCTGAACGACTTTCGATAACTAGCATTTTCTGTGCATGCAAGCAGAATATTTTATTTCCGTTTTTGAACTAGTTGTATTCAGTAACTTTTTTATTTACATTTTAAACAAAACAAACAATTTGGATTGAGAAAGCAAGAAGGCTTTTCCAGTATATTGGAAAAAAACCAAACCCTACATGTCAGAAAACAAGATTTATTAATTTAAATTCTTCAAGGGCACAATGACCAGAAAAAAAAAAATCAGTTCAGCCCAGTAACTAAAGGTAGTAGTCTCTTTGTTTAATGACTTAGTTATTTTTAAATGCATGTAGGTATTGTTTATCCTAAAAGGCTATTAAAAAATAGAAAATTATAGAAAACAATTACTCAGTATTTCTTTAGAAAATGTGTTAAATAGTAAAAAGAAAACAAAAGTTAAGTTATTTTAAAATAAATTTTTTCAGCTTGTTGATTTTTAATGACTAAAATTGTTCATTTAAATCAAATTAATCTATCCAACTTCAAAGTAATTATAAGATTAAAGATTCTTAGTAACAATTAAATTAAACAGTACTAGTAAAAAGGCTAGTTGCTCTATAACCCTCTTCCCAAACTGTTTACCAAAAAGTTTTCTATACAGAAATTAGGTAAGCTTATGTGAAAGAAGGCTTTTGTTATATTTTATTATGCCCTGAGTTGTTTCTTAATATATTATATTACAAGATTATTTTTTCTTATAAATGTCATTTGGCTTTTACCAGCATTATATCCTTATTGTTGTCTTTTAACCTACATCTCAAACCAAACAACAGGAGACCTGTCATCTCAGCAATGCACTCAGCAAAAGACCTTAAAAAGAAATTAGGAGTTTTAACAATGCAAAGTAATCAAGTAATCAATTGCTCATTTAATTAGATTTTTTCCCTAATTCAACTAAAATTAATTAATGCAATGCTATATCTTCTTCCTACGATGTAGGGAGAGAGTGAACTTATAGCCAAGAGAATTGCCTGATTGGGGCTTGAAACAGTTAGAGACTTCACAGGTCTTGTGTGAGTGCAATTTTATGTAAAAAACTTCTTCTAACTTAAGGGAATTCAGAGATAAGAGAAGTGGTGGGTCCAGAACTAGAATCAGTGTTTCCTGTGGAGACCCCATCTCTAGGTTCCATAGCTCACATAGTAAGGACTGATTACTGAAGTTTTGAAGAGATGTGACTGGTTTCAAAAATTATATGGAGGGCCTGTTGGTTTCATATAGCTCAGGTGGGTAACACAGTTTGCTTGGAATTATAGAGTATGTTAGGGACTGAAATGAGATTTAATAATAAAAACTGAGCCAAAATCATAGGAAACCCAAGAATTGCAGTCTACTGTAAAATCTAATGATTGTCATATCAGAAAGAGAACTATAACATCAGATCAAGGGTTACAGATGTTTGTTTTGGTTTTTTTTTCCACTAGGTATTTTTTTTTCTAGAGTTATTTATTTGAAACAGCAGTTAGATATGTAAGTAGTGATTTTGATCATTTTTCATGTTTGCTGTGAAAAGGGACCAGGCTAGAAATTCACTGAGAATACAGCAAGCCACAGACCCTGCCACAAACACATAAGGTTTTCCATTATGTCCTTCCCATTATCTTTGATCTTCATAATAACTTATATGACAAAGATCACATGCATAATCTTCATCTTTTGACATGGATTTTTATTTCAGAAAGGAAATGGAAATACTGGTTC
>WHYT01015439.1:19552-44005 GCA_009806455.1 Tetrax tetrax
CCCCCCCCCCCCCCCCCAAAATAAAATAAAAGAAAAGGCTATTCTTGATTTAATACTAGTAACATATAGCTGTTTTCTTTTCTATGTCGACACTCAACATCATCAGGAAAGGGACACTACGTACATTTAGACAGTACAACTGGGAAATGGTTACAAAACATGAAGAAGTTTATTAAGAATTCCCTGACATCAAAGGAGAAGAAATTTGAATCTGTGAATTCTATTTAAAAACTGTACCATGCAATCTCAGGCATATGTTTTCTTTATATAAGACAGGAATGGGAGGGTCAAGAAAAGCATGATAAAGTTGTGTAGGAAACCTATCAGTTCACTGGAGCAGAAGACAGTAATTGGAATGGAAGAGGGCATTGTATGTCAGGTGAACCATTTTTCTTTTTATGTTTTTTACCATCATATAACTTACATATTCACGTTGTACAAATATATGTCAGGTGTCAGGGTCAATAGGAGAAGAGATCAGTGTGTCAAAACAGACTATATTTGAACAAAACTATACATTGATGAGCAGCTCTTCACTGAGAGCAAAGACTATAATATCAGAAGTAAGAATAATGTAATCAAATTAATAAAAAAAACCATTTCATTTAATACATAGTTCTAGAAATGTGATCTAAACTGATATAAGGAACACTTAAAATAATTGAGGGGTATCCCATGACAGCTTTGAGCCAATTTAAATAAGTGACATTCATACTGATTTAGTTGAACCGATTCAACTTTTGTGTGGCCAAAATCAGTTCTACAGATTAGGAAACTATTAATGTTGTTCTAGTTTTAAAACACAATAGGATGATAAAAGGAATGAAAATCATCTTACTGTTATTTGGTGTCTGGAAAATTGTCTGGAATTTGCAGTAAAACAAGAAATGTTGAAGTTAAATTCAAAAAAGGTAAAACTTATTTCTTGAGTCTGTGAGAGACTTGAATTCAAGCCACATGAATTAGTATAATTCCAAGGGAAAGGGAAATGGGAAAGGAGAAAGGGTAAAGAGAAAAAAAATTTTAAAAGGAATACATCATAAACGATTGTGTATATATATATATATATTTAAAAAAGGGTAGTTCAAGGTTATTCCTGATAGAATAGTTCCAGAGACATTGAAGTCAGGTCCTTAGCAGCTGAAGTTCACTAGAGTTCATCAGGAACTGCCTAGTATATTGTTCACCAACAGAGAAATGTTTTCCTAAAACATTTCAAGAATATCCATGTGTGTACCTTGCTGAAGACAATTAAACTACAACAGTGACATACTGTTGTAAGATATATGAGATTTACAGGTTGCAAACTCCAAGGCCAAGGTGAAGGTACCATGATCACTACATTTAGGAGTCCTATACTGCAAAAAAAAAAAAAAAAAGAAATCCATTGAGCAAACAACACTGTGTTCATCACTTTACGCTATTGATTGCAAGTAACTTAAAGCATGTTGGTTTAAAGAATTATGAGCTTTTTTGGTACAGAAGTTCAAACATCTGCCAGATTAAAAGACTCACTCAGAGAAAAAAAAAAAGTAAACTTAATGCAAACCGTATGTCTGAATTGGGAGAGAACAAATTGATCAGCACAGGAGATGAGAGTTTCTGATAAAGGGGCAGGGAGGGAATATTTGTTAATTTTGAGAGTCAAAACAAAGTAGAGTTAAACCAGCCTCAGGTGAGATTTTTAAAAGTTTTTCAGCTTTCTGAAATTAAAATGTTTGTGCAACCTAGATGACTTTTCCTGATTTTTTAATTCCATCTTCCCTGTGAATGTGCAAGAGTTCCATTCAGCTGGTCCCTACTGAAGGAACTCAGCTCATCTCTTTTTTTTTGACATTTACTTTCCGGGTTTGCAAAAATGGAGTATGTAGATGTGTCATTTTGGAAGTAAGAGGAGTTTAATTGTATTAATTCATTGTAATTGAACATAAATGCCTGAAATCAAGCACATTGATAATATGCAGAAAATGCAGGAGTGAATAAAAAAAAAAAATACATACAGAAATAAAAATAGCAGAAAACAGCTGAAGAGAATGATTTATTTTAGGTCACTTTTAAAGTCATTTGCCATCCTCTCATTTAAACGGGCATTTTTTTTTCAAACAGTAACGTCTTCTTATGTATTTAATAAGTTTCAGCTGTGGGAAAGAATTCTACTCCAAGGGTTCCATAGATATGAATAAAATGACATAGTAAAAATTGAATGGGAGAACATAAAAATGAGAACGATTCAGAGAAAGTATTTGTCTAGGAGGAATGTATCTGAAAGGGACTCTGTATAAACTATATCAGAGAGATATTCACACCCTTTAGTGAAAATACAGCAAAGTATTTTGTCCTGATCAACATTGCTTTTATCATGTCATTCCCAGAGTTTAGATGATATAATACCTTCTGCTTAGATGATGGCACAGAACAATAGCTAAATCAGAAATACAATAAAAATATCTGTTACACCAACACAATCTATATATTTATCTTAGCTTATACATATATGTGTGTGTATATATATATATAATTTCTATCATATGTATGGATAATTCATATGTCCATTATGTTAAATCTCTGACCTCAAAGGAAAACAGAGATCAGTTTATTTATTGGATATACCATCCTACTGTTTGCATAAATGAGAAAAATAATGCTTTGGTTGGGTTTTTTTTTTTTGACATACACATAAAATACTTTGTAAATATCAAACCAAAAACCTTATTTGCCTTCCAATGCACACTAGATTTCTTTTTTTCACTCATTCTCTTCTAATCCTTCCACCAGGTTTGTCTTATTAAAATATGGCGGTGCTTCAAAAAAGCTACAAAGCTTCTGAGTTTTTTTTTCACTGATTGATAGTAAAATAACATAGTCCTGGATCTGTTCCACTTACTCACATGAAATAGTAATCTATTCAGGCAGTAATTTTGATGATATCAATGTACTAGTCAGTGAACAAGTTTTATTCCTTTGTAGAAGTCTAGCATCAACTCTGGTACTGATGAAACCTTCTCTCTCTCTCTATTTCGGACTAAAACAGACATATCATTCTTACGTGAAGCTTTTCCTGATGTCTGAAAAATTGGTATTTCTCACACAAAGTATGAATCTCAGAAAGCAAGACCTTTGAACTGTAAACACTGATTTAATTCTCTTTCCTATATGCAATAGTACTCAACATCTTGAGAAAGCCAAGTCTGAAATGAAAGTAACTACCCTATACACCTGCCCCTGCTCATTTTTTTCACCTGTACCATGGCTTTGTGGCTTTGTAATTCATGAAACCTCCTGAACTCTGAAACATCATCCTTATTCTGAGAAAGCAAATTGAAATTTTCTGTGCTTATTTCATTTCTAATATCTGTTTCACAATTATCATTCCCCTTCTTTCTTATGCACAGGATGTGAATGTCTAACATGGGGTCTATGAAGATCTTGTGCATATCCATTATTCCTTAATAACATTTTCATGGGAATTGTGCTTGCATCAAAATGAAAAAATGAAAATCCATATTCAGGTTTCTAAACTTGCTTTTTAAGTTAGGTCCAAATGCAGAAGATAAACCTTAATGTGGTAAAGTTGAACACCCAGGGATATAAATCTAAACTTCAAATTATGCATCTGATCTTATTGGCTTACCAAGTTCAACTAAAGCTTACTATTTTAAGATAATTCTCTCAGTGTTTAGTCTCTGCAAGCATAAACTACAAATGTTGCTGTTAAGGAAAGCCCAGAAACATAGTTTCTTTCAAAATGGTTTTGAAAAAAATGCCTCAAATGTATTTTTTTTAAAATGTAACTTTCTAAGGGAACCTCTCTGGGACCCTAATGCCATTGTGCAAATGTAATACTGGGAATTGAGCTAGTGTAAGTATAGTGTGCCCGTGAAGTTAAGATAGCTAAAATGTGAAAGTAAGAGGGACTTCCATCAATGACGTTCAAACTGTGAGCTTTTGACCCTTAAGACATCAAGTTCTGGCTCTCATGAGAGAGAATATCAGGGACAAAATTTGTGCACATTTATTAGGTGAAAATGTCCCGTGAGCCTTCCCTTTCGATTTTTGTGCTAGAATATCTGAATCATGCTCACTGTTGAGGGGTGGCATTGAGGGTGGAAACCAGCAGAGGGCTGCTTAGCAGACTTCTATTGTAGCCTTGTCATTTCTGACATTGACCAGAAAGGAAGTGAGCAGATGCTGTCCTTTCCTTGGTAGCACTGGCTCGGTGTTTTCTCTTTTGGTGAGGGGGAAAGAAATACAAGAAGTTACCTTAACTTTCCCTGACCCACAAAAGCAGATAGCAGAGGCAGGGCTTTTAACAGCTAAAAAAAAGGAAGACAAAGTAATAAGCAAGAGTGTTGACAAGTTTTTTCCTGTTTATTGCTGTTATTTGGTGAGCTAGGTGGTTTGGTTGAGTTTTTATCTGAATCAACTGATGACAGTCTGGATCAAAACTATGAACTATGCATTTTCATGTAAGTTACCAATAGTTTCCAGCTAATGACAGCTGAAGGGTTAGTTCTCATCAACCCACAAAATTTTCCCATTACACAGCAGGCTCTTCCCATCATCCAGTGTGGGGAAGTACACAAGGGGAAGAGAGAGGAGTTAGAAAATCTCCCTCTTCCTTATGCATATACCTTCAGGGAGATCATGCATTTTTAAGAAACTCTGCCTTATGGAACACAGAAAATGAGCAGACCAAAAGAAATTAAAAAAACCCCTTTTTTTTCCTAGGTCTTGATTATACGGTGTTCATTATGAAAAGCTGGCCAGCATTATGAACAAAGTCAAAAATAGTACTTCTGTGGGTAAGGAGAAAATTTCAGACATTGCACAAGGCCAAAAAGGTGACTTCCCACTTGTTCCCACGCTCCAGAAACTACACCAGCTGTTCCCCAGAAACAGATAGAAATTAGCACATCTCCACTATTCATACAGTGGCCTACTAAGAAAAATTACATATTTTGCAATCCTTCCTTTAGTAAGACTTCCATATTTCCATTAAGTCCTGAGATTAAAGGTAAAATAATTTCATAGTGGAAGAATCATTGTTCTCTAAGTTAAGAATGTAGGATAATGGGAGTTAACAATGGATTATAATGCATGAAGATACAAAATGAGACACATCTTCCCCTTTAATAGTAGAATTTTTCAAACCATCATCAATTTTTATTTTTTTTTTTTAATCATACAGAAGTTCTGGGTATTATTGTTTAACAACTTGTAATTTACAGGATAAAACAAGTGTTAGTATCCCATATCTGATAATCAAATGTTTTTGCATCGAGTGAGATTATACAGCTGTGTGATTAATTGTGATTGATTAATTAAATGTATTTATTTAAATAAACATAAAACAGATTTGAGGGGATGGAAAGGACAGCTGTAATGTCAGTGTATCAAAATAAAATGAAATCATTACCACCATATACTGTAGGAACAGAGGAGGATAAAAACCAACAGTTCAGCCATAATGATTTCATTAGGATATATATGTAGAGAGAGATGAAAGGAAAAGATCACTAACAGATTGCTAGTAAAATGGAAAGAGTGTGAAACCAGCTGAATGTGGTAATACTTAGAGAAATAAAAGTAGAAATGCTTCAGAAAACAAATGTAAACGAAACATTTTTCTCTGTTTAAGGCAGAGCAAAAGCTAAAATATACATTTTCTCAATTCACCTCAGAGTCATTGATCTCTTTTGACCATTGAGCCTAATGAGGCAAGTAAGAGAAAATTGTAATGCGTCTTGCACGTGTATATTGTTAGGCTTGGATTATTGTGTAGGACTAAATTGTATTTTTTATAGAAATACCTTTCAAATAATGGCAGGATTCTATTACAAATAATATAATGAATATTATTTTATAATGAAGAATTCCTGAGCTTCTTAAACTATAAATAAATATACATTATGTCAACTCCATAAACACACACACCTTTTTTTTAAAGTAGCTCCATATTATTTATGAATATCAATTCAGATAGGCCATTTGGGGAGGGGGAGCATGTTTTATATAGACAATAAAATGAAACAGGAGACTTTTTCATTTTTTTAAGTAACTGCTTATTACTTAATTAGGTGTTCTGCAGGTCTACAAGAGATCTATTTCAGCATTGGCTAAAATATCTTCACAAAGATTTATAATTTTGTGTTGTACAACTTTACAATGCATTTGGAAATAATACGACTGTCGTGTAAAGTGAGTGAGTCAATATGTATTATAATTATAAATGCCAAACTGTGATTTTTTTTTGCACACATTCATGAACAAAAGTGTTAGATTATATAAACTAAGCAGTTCTTTTTATATTCAATGGTGTGACTAAGATATTTCTTAAAAAGCAATCCAGAAAGCACATTAATGAGTGGGAAGTAACCTAGAGAATAGCCAATAGGAAAGGCTAAGTGCATGAATGTTTCTGAACAGTCACTGCTTTCTGGAGATTATGCTACTTTTTCCACTAGAGACTGTGTTTTCCTTAAACAGTTGTCTAATTGAGCAATAAGATTACTTATGGCTAGCTTCTATACCAGTTTCTTCTTGAGGAGAACCATCCAAAAAAGAAAAAAAGAAAAAAAAATGAAAGCATGAAAAAAACCCCACAACCCAAACACAAATAACCAGTTAAGAATCAGTTACAGCCGTGCACATCCATGCCCCATGCACATCCATGCCCCTATCCATTAGAACTATGAATGTAGCTCTTGGTTATTGTAGATCAAGCATAGCCAGAGCCCAGACTCAAACACTAGCACAAAATCAGTCATGCTTTTTTGGCTTCTAGTATGCTTCCTGGAATGTTTTTATCCAAACCAGTGCCCAGTTACAGTCCAGGACGTAATTTGCATTGGCATGGTTTCTGGCAGAAATTATGGACAGGATCATTGTTTTGGGAAGGGAGAGAATGGAACACAATATGAACACAAGTCATGTAGTACTACTCTAGGGCACAACCAAAAACCTTTCATATCCTCATGCCAAAGTTCAAAACTCAGTGTATACAAATAAAGAAGTTTCCTATAGAAATCAAGTATTGCTAGTAAAAGTTTCCTTTTGTGTAGTCCCAAGCCTTATTCTTTTCAGGACATATTAACTGGGATTAATAGTTACAGCACGATAATATCTCAGGGAACTTCTTTAGGCTTTTGTACATATGCAACTATAGCTGCATGAATATTCATGTCCAGGATGCCATGGTGTACGATGCTGTATGAACACTACTGACAATCTCAGTTCCCTTGATATTTCAGTAGCCTATTGTTTCATTTTCTTCAGTTGTATGCCTCAAACTATTGCTCAGTGGCAATCAAAATTCTTTGGGAACCTCCAGTATTAACCTTGACAGACCTTTCTTTGAAAGTAGAAAATTAGAAGGTTTATGTTTATCAGACTTACCTCATACCCACAAGACCTAGAATATTTTATTTTTTTAAACAATACAATGGGAATGCAGCTAGTCATTTCACTGGGTGCATGCAGACTCTCCAGACTACTTCTTTTGCACATCTTGTTTGTTCAAGACCCGTTTTTTTCCACCTACATTTTCCCTGGCCACTTTGTCATTATGTCAGTTGATAACTGACATTGAGATACGTGTGACATAAATCTAGAACTATGTGCACTTCATTGGCTCTATTATTTTAATGTCAAAATGCAGATATGAAAAAAACAGTAGCATGAAAGCTGTATTTTCATCTCCTCATAAGTGAAAGGAAAAAAGAAGCATCTGCAAATATTACTTATCTTTTCTGATTATTTCTCCTCATCTGAATAAGAAATTTCATTCAATAACTAAGAAAATTTCAGTGGTATATTTCTCATGTGACTTTGAAATGCTTGTAATTCCTTTGTAATTTTACAGTTGATTAAGAGGGAAACAGGCACAACAGACTTCCTGTTGAAGCTTTTTATTACATTAATTGTGCTGCTTTGTCTGATTGCTCAGAACTTCTGCCTTACATACATACTTTCTATTAAAAGTAACTGGCTTTAGATTGCTATTATTACTGACATAAAATCTACACTGATTAGGTGACAAATGTGCAGCTACATTTATCGGTACTTGTGAAAAACCTGATAGTTCTATAATTCAGTGGCTACTGAAATCTACCAGCCTCAGTGATGGGTGGATTGGACTCATCAAGAGATATAATCCAAAGTGATGTTAGTATGTTGATAAAACTAAGGTTTTAGCTTCATTTTGTCCAATACAGAGCATCTTTTCAATCTGGCAGGACTTTTGGGCCTCAGGGCTTGTAAAATTAAGACAATTTTAATTTTCTTCACATAGCTAAGTTGTCAAAGGAGCATAACAGTGTTCTGGTATTGTCTACTTAACAAGGGCAATAAAACAAATTTAGATGAGGACATGTGCTTGAGCATATAGTAGCAACTTGAATATCAGCATACTTAGAACAGAGAGCCTGTATTTTGGCCAATAGTAGATGTCAAGGCTTGGGCACTATGCCTGAAATGCTGTTATTAGATTGGGAAAATAGGGATTTACTGAACATGTTAAAAATCTTGTCTTCATTTTGCTACATAAACATATATTATACAGTGACATAAAAAAAGGCTCTGATAAGGTTTGAAGGCTCTCTTGCCAGCTAACCTACCCCACACGCACCGGAGCCCTGCTCCGGGGAACGCAGGGCATCACGCTGATACCGTCAAGCTAAGCCTTCAATTTAATGCTGCACAACACAGGGTTAAATACCCGTACACCGGCTACGCAT
Organism: Tetrax tetrax; assembly: GCA_009806455.1. Lineage (NCBI taxonomy): Eukaryota > Metazoa > Chordata > Aves > Otidiformes > Otididae > Tetrax > Tetrax tetrax. Next base: position 28,288 of record WHYT01015439.1, read on the forward strand.
GCGAATACACCCGTCCCCTGCACCCTTGGACCCATCTGTGCCCATCACGTACACTAACACATCTGCCCTCTGCACCCTTGGACCTATCCACACCTAACGCGTGTATCGCCATGGACTGCCCCTCCTATATACGTGCAGCCCTACTAACGTTACCCTACACCAAGATATCAGAAATAAACATAACTATCCAAATTGGGAGATCAGGTCAGAAGTGGCAGTAGCCAGAGCAGACCAATAATGGCCCACAAAGTGTTTGAGCTCAGAATCCAACTACTCAAGTAATATTTATATATCTCACAAATCAAGAACTACATATGCATAGATGGTAGAAGTTCAGTTTTAGTGTGTTAATAATCAATGGACAATATCTCTTTCAGCAGAAAATGTGGAAATCAAGGGTGATTTTTGGAGCTGGAAAGACTGGCTTAAAATGAAGAGTTAAGAAATATCTGGTAAAAGTCAGTAAGGCATACTGTTGTGTTGTAAAAGCTAGTATTTCTCTATAGTTTATGAAGCATTCATGTGTTACTGTTGTAAGTTAGAATATTAAGAATAAAATCTGTGCTTGACTACCACTTTGCCCTTTCTGAGTAAGAAGAAAGTCTCGTGCAACACCTCCTGATTCATGGTCATCTGCCAAATCTTGCTGTTTTGAGGTCAATACAGACTTCCAGCTGGTTTACATAAAGAAACAGCAGCAGTAACTGAGGCTGTTGTTCTTCCTTAGAAAAATAATCTGATAGCCCATATTAGGATTTTTTCGGCATTGGATTACTGTAATATGCTTCACTACTAGCTGAGAATCCATGTGGAAGATTTTGTTCAAGGGCGGGGAGGGGGGGCAGTTAGTTTAGTAATGTTTCAGATAATATTTTTAAGGGAATATAAAGGAACTGATTTACAGTTTCGCCGTCTGTTTCCTCTTTCCAGGAGTATGTACAGAAGGGTACTGGTTCTGACTTCTAAGACTCCAAATGCCTTAGAGCAAGGCGCTCAGGAGAGGCTCTTTTCTAATTCTACTATTAATCAGGAAAGAAATCCAAGTCCCATGACAGGAGCAAGGAGAATGCTAACACTTATTTTTCCATAATGTTCCTGTAGCTCTTTCCCTTCTTGTTCAGAAGGGAAACAAGAAAAATCTAAATGTCTTGCCCTTCTCAGATTTTTGCAAAGCCAGTCATATTGAACAGATATACGCAGAGCGTTGAGGTTTGTTCAGGAAAAGGCTTCTTTTATGGATCTGGAAGTGCTGGCAGTTTTCATTACCAATAGATGTTTGTGATTGGTTGTTATATTTTGGCTAAAATTTATTGCTGGTTTTGCTTTATGCTTAGGGATTGTATTTTTTATTAATTGGTGGCAGGATGCCTAACATCTCATATAGATTTTGAAGGACCATTTCTGCACTGTAAATACAGAAATAATACCTGCTCATTCACAGTATGCAATGCTCTGAGAGAGTGCTCTTATCAGACTGAAGGGTAGAGGATTCACACATGTGAACTGCAACTAAAAGAGATCATTAAATTAAAAACTCCCTTGGCTCTGATATAACATTCTAAGTCACTTCCATGCTGTTCCCATGTTATAATTTTAAGTGTATTAATTGCGAGGGAGGTGGTCCCTGTAGACTATTGAAACTTAAATTTAGGACCTTAGTCAGGCAAATGTCCTATAGATCTTCAAGGGAATTTTCCTGAGTAGTTTTCTAACAAAGGTTCTTCTTCATATATGCAACAAATGCAGAAATATTTCTATATTATAATGTGTGCATTGTGAGATGAGATATCTGATCTCTCAGTGTATCAGTGCAATTCTGCCCATATTACACATGGCAATATCCAATTTAATTTTATTAGTCAATAGATGTTTTTCATTGACAGCTGGAGATGAGGGCTTGTTCCTAAAAGTAGGAATTGTTCTTATGACTTTATACTGAGACTATCAATCTCAGTTGATGAGGTGAGCAGCTCTGGTGCCAGCAAAATTCAGAGCAGAGCACCCTAGCATGATGCACAAGGAGGTTTCCTCAACTGGGAAACCTCAGGGGAACTCAAGAGAACCACCAAGAGCCCACAGCTCACATGACAGTGGCTGATAAGACATGGATGATGCCAGGAGCAATGTCTGCCAAGCACACCTCACAGTTATAAAAGAAGCCCCTGGGGAGAACTAGTGACCAGGACTTCCGCGAATAAGGCGGGCAAACAGGATGTGGTGCAGCAGGTTGCGCAGTGGATTACATGGCAGTTTGCATGCAACAGCATGCAGGAAGGGCACTGAAGCTTTGCCAGCTTGACCGGGGAGCACTACTATCTGCTCAGCAGAAACCCATGGCCTCTCTAAGCTATGGACCTGCCACAACTAATGCCACTTCCCAGGCAGAGGTCTGGTGGGAATATACTGCCACTCAACTGTGACTCAATAGGTCAGGTGTGCCCTATTCTTATGCCAGTACAGGACAGCAGTAGTAGGCACACCTGTTGGAAGTGTGCCCAGGTAGAGGAACTGCTCTGCTTACTGACAGAGCTCCAGAAGGCGATCAGTAGATTGAGGAATGCCAGAGAGTCTGAGAGAGAGAGAGACTACTGGGATCACATTGTACGTTCCCTGGGATGGGTCCAACAGGCAGACAGGACACATGATACAGAGGATTCCCTGTCCTTTCTCTGCCTGGCTGAATGCAGTGACTTAAGGAATAGGGGAGAATGGCAACAAGTTCCTGCCTGGTGCAGCAGATGTCTCTCCTCTGTGACTACCTCATATTCTCAGGTGTCCTTCCATAATAGGATTTCACTTTCTGCAAGTGAAATCAAACAATAACGAGAGTGATGGTTCATCTAGCTTGGAGGTGTCGTTGAGGTTAAGTTGGCCTATGCTCTGCATCAAAACCACTTCCATAAAGGAAAAAAAAAAGACAAGTCATTGTCATAGGAGACTCTCCTGAGGGAAACAGAAGGCCGAATATGCAGCCTGGACCCACTTCTTAGGGAAGTCTGCTGCCTCCCTGGGGCCTAGGTTAAAGATGTGAAGAGAAAGCTTCCTACCCTGATACAGCCATCAGGTTATTATCCATTATTGATTTTTCAGGTAGGCAGCAACAAAGTTGCAGCAAGAAGTCTGAGGGCAATAAAGACAAACTGCAGAGCCATGAGACGGCTGATGAAGGGATCAGGAGCATCAGTATGTTCTCCTCTATCCTTCTACTTGCAGAAAATTATGAAGGAGAAAAAAGGAAGAGCCAACAGACCAACACCTGCCACTGAGCCTGGTGTCACCAACAGAATTTGGGGTTTTTAGACCATGGATTGGTCTACATAGCACCTGCTGGCAACAGATAAAGTACACCTGTCTTAAAGGGGAAAAAAAGAATCTTTGCACAGGAGTTAGCAGGGCTTATTGAAAGAGTTTTAAACTAGATTTGAAGAGGGAAAGGGATAAAAGCAGGCTCACTAGAGATAAGCCTGGGGGCAGCACACAATGTTTGAGGGAGGCTGTGCTAGTGAAGTCCTTTGGTCTGTCATCTCAGTGGAGGCAGGGGATGGAGATCCATGTGACACCAAAGATGCAAGGGTTATCAGTGTGTTAGAAACCATGTAAGGGCCTGAAAATGGGCATCTAAAAATTAGGGCTTCTCCCTCTCCAAAAGGTGGTGGGATCAATAGTCCAGCTGAAGTGCATCTACACCAATGCACGCAGCATCGGCAAGAAACAGGAGGAGCTGGAAGCCATCATGCAGTGGGAAAACTATGATATAGTTGCCACCACAGAAATATGATGGGATGACTTACATAACTGGAGTGCTGCACTGGGTGGCTATAAACTCTTCAGAAGGGATAGGCAAGAAAGGACAGGCAATGGGGTAGCCCTCTATGTTAGGGAGTGTTTTGACTGTCTAGAGCTTGGTGATGGTGATGACAGAGCTGATTGAGGGTTGATTGCTTATGACAAAGAATCAGACAGAAGGCCAACAAGGTAGATATCATAGTGGAAGTCTGTTATAGGCTACTGAACCAGGATGAAAGTGCAGATGAAATATTCAATAAACAGTTGGGAGAAATCTCACAATCACTACCTCTTTTTATCGTGAGGGACTTCAACTTACTTTTACTAGATGTCTTCTAGAAATACAATATGGCAGAGAAGAAACAGTCTAGGACATTCCTGGAGTATGTGAAAGACAACTTCCTGACACAGCTGGTGAGTGAACCAACTAGGGAAGGCAAACATCTGGACATGTTTTTTACAAACAGAGAAGGACTTGTGGGTGATGTGATGGTTGAAGGCTCTCTTGGGCACAGCAATCATGAAATGACTTTTCAATTCTCAGAGAAGTAAGGAAGGAGATTAGCAGAACTGCCACCTTGGACTTCCAGAGGGCAGATGTTAGCCTGTTTAGGAGCCTTCTTGACATAGTCCCTTAGGAGGAAGTCCTGAAGGGTACAGGAGTTCAGGAAGGCTGGACATTCTTCAAGAAGGAAATCTTAAAGGTGCAGGAGCAGGCCATTCCCATGTTCCAAAAGATGAGGCGGTAGGGAAGGCCAGCCTTGCTGAACAGAGAGCTTTGACTGGAACTCAGGGAAAAAAAAAGAAGAGTTTACAGTCTTTTGAAGAGGGGGCAGGCAGCTCAGGAGGACTACAAGGATGTCATGAGGTAATGCAGGGAGAAAATTAGAAGGGCCAAAGCCCAACTAGAACTTAACCTCCCTTCTGGTGTAAAAGATAATTAAAAATGTTTCCATAAACAGATTAATAGCAAAGGGAGAGCTAAGGAAAATCTCCATCCTTTAACAGTAACATCAGTTGTTGTCTGGGTTCCCAGCCCCCTAAGGTGGGACACAGGGATGGGGAGCAGAATGAAACCCCCATAATCTAAGAGGAAATGGTTAGTGACCTGCTACACCACTTAGACACACACAAGTCTATGGAGCTGGATGGGATCCACACAAGGGTACTGACAGAGCTGGTAGAAGTGCTCACTAAGTCACTTTTAATCATTTATGAGCAGTCCTGGCTAACCAGGGAGATCCTAGTCGACTGGAGGTGAGCAAATGTGACACCTATCTACAAGAAGGGATGGAAGGAGGGTCTGGGGAACTACAGGCCTGTCAGTCTGACCTCGGTGCTGGGGAAGGCTATGGAGCAGATCATCTTGAGTGCCATCACATGGCACATACAGGACAACCAGGTGATCAGGACCAGTCAGCATGGGTTTATGTAAGACAGGTTGTGCCTGACTAACCTGATCTCCTTCTATGACAAGGTGACCTGCGTAGTGGATGAGGGCAAGACTGTGGATGTTGTTTACCCGGACTTCAGCAAAGCCTTTAACACAGTTTCCTTTCCTTTAACACCACAGCATTCTCCTGGAAAAATTGGCTGCTCATGGGTTGGACAGACATATGCTTTGCTGGGTAAAAAACTGGCTGGATGACCAAGCCCAGAAAGTTGTGGTGAATGGAGTTAAATCTAGTTGGTGGCCAGTCACAAGTGGTATTCCCCAGGAGTCAGTATTGGGACCAGTTTTGTTTACTATCCTTATCAAGAATCTGGATGAGGGGATCAAGTGCGCACTCAGTAAGTTTGCAGATGACACCAAGTTGGGCAGGAGTGTTTATGTGCTTCGGGGTAGGAAGGATTTAAAAAGGAATCTGGACAGGCTAGATCAATAGGCAAAGGCCAACTGTATGAGATTCAACAAGGCTAAGTGCCGGGTCCTGCACTTGGGCCATCCCATGCAATGCTACAGGCTTGGGGAAGCATGGCTGCAAAGCTGCCTTGTGGAAAAGGACCTGGGGGTTTAGTTCGACAGCTGGATCAGAATGAGCCATCATTGAGCCCAGGTGGCCAAGAAGGCCAATAGCATCCTGGCTTGTGTCAGAAATAGGGTGGCCAGCAGGACTAGGGAAGTGACTGTCCCCCTGTACTCAGCGTTGGTGAGGCCACACCTCAAATACTGAGTTCATTTTTGGGTCCCTCTCTATAGGAAAGATATTGAGATACATCCAAAGAAGAGCAAAAAAGATGATGAAGGGTCTAGAGAACAAGTCTTATGAGGACCAGCTGAGGGAACTGGAGTTTAGTTTGTAGAAAATTAGGCTGAGGGGAGACCTTATCACTCTCTAAAACTGTCTGAAAGGAAATTGTATTGAGGTGAGTGTCAGTCTCTTCTCCCAAGTGATGAGTGATAGGACAAGAGGAAATTGCCTCAGGTTGCGCCAGGGTAGGTTTAGATTGGATGTTAGGAAAAATTTCTTCACTGAAAGGGAAGCAGGTGAGTCACCAACCCTGGAAGTATTTAAAAGATGTGTAGATGTAGGGCTTAGGGATGTGGTTTAGTGGCAAACTTGGCAGTGTTAGGTTTGCAGTTGGACTCTTTGACCTTAAGGGGCTTTTCCAACCTAAATGATTCTAGGATTCTACGATTCTACTTTGAGTCTAATCACACACCAAGGCCAAGCCAAGTATTTACTGAAAGGTCTGTGAATACACATGTTATTTTTTTAATTTTATTAGTACCCTAAACAATTAAAATAAGATGCAAATATGAAACTTGACTCATCAGTTTCATTGTATACAAACAGAATAAACTCGGAAAGAATTTATGGACTCAGTAATCTTGTTACACATAATAAAGGAAAAATAGGAAAAGAATATGGAAATAATAGAAAATAATATTGTAAGGATGGCTATCTCAATCTGATTAGGCCAGTGATCTTTTTATTGATGCTCAACAGAGCCTCTGACACTTCAGAGAAATTTTTCTGGTTTGACCTTCAACATGCAGAGGCCAATTGAAGTCACAGAGATTAAAATTACTTTCCCCATTTATTTGTTGTTGTTTCTAGCCCTTAACTCTGTCATTAGCTCTGGACATTTCTACTATCCGCAACAACTCTGAAGGTTGCTAAAATCTTGATTCTTAACTCTGTGGGATACTGGACAATTTATACAGCAATTTACAGACATGTCAAAATGGTACTCTAGCTTAAAATCCCAGAAGAATGAGTATGGAAAGGTGGAGATGGATTACAAGCTCTGTATCCTGTTTTTTTTTTTCTCTTTGTCTTTTCTTGATAAGTATCTTCTACAATTGTGAGTATAAAGAAATATCGATAGAAAGAAAACAGTTTCCAGTGAAATACAAAAGGGATGCCTAGGCCCACATATCTATGGGTTAATGACATAAGCATAGTATCAGACTTTGTTTTTCTTTGAATCCCCCTATTCCACCCTCCAAAAAAAAAAGTAGTTTATCAAGGAAAAAAATACAGTGGGTTATTCTGGATTCACATAAACCAACACTGCTGCGATTTAATTACAAAAAAAAAAGGTACATATTTTAGAATTACCTGACTAAGAGAGCAAATATACCCCTGTAAAAGGAAGCTCAAAACCATACATGGAACAGTATTCTGCATTGAATTATTTCCTAAAAATGGTACATTGATTGTAATTTATTATTTGGAGAATTAACTGAAGTATCTTTTAAGTACTTTTTTTTTTTACTAGAGACACTTCTTAGAAATGTGTGGTTTGTTATAAAATTAGCAAAGTAAAAGTGTGAGAATGGCACACGTGTGTATAAATTCATATACATACATATATGTGTGTGATACATGTATTTCAACCGTATTTTTTCCTGTCTCTGAATTTCAGATATTTTGTTTTCTGCAGACTGCAAGGTGTTTTGGTAATACTCATTTTATGCTTTGTGTCTTAAAAAATATAGCTAAGGATTTTTTTTTTTATTAGAGGCTTTAACAATTAAAGTCTGAAATAAATATTTGTATAAAAGTTTACTGATCTTTTCATCACACTCTTTTTTCACTGCTTCTCTGTATGTGATTTGGTGATGTAAAAATATAATGACCTTACAGTCTAAGTGACTTTTCCGAGCATTGAAACTAGTGATTTCATGGGATGACTAAGTTCAAGATTCTATCTCCTTGAAATTTGTTTCCAGGATGTTAACTGCAAAGCAAGTTATATATAGCAGTAAATGCATGCTTAATTTGTGCAGAAATCATGGTGTGATGAATACAATTAAGAGCCTCGGAGGGAATAATTATATTACTGCATAAAGCTGGTGGATCTCAAATTGCTTGGTGCCTGGACTTTAAATTGGCCTGCGTTCCTGTTGTGAAAGTCATTCATAGCAGTAACAAAACTGCAGTCAAAAATGGGGTAGTTTCAAAGTCATATAAGTATATTTACTCGTTTGCTACAAATGACAGAGCCTAGAAAATGGAAGCAGCATTTAGAAGTAAATGAACAAAAAAAGTTAATTCTATTTAAAAATATGTGTAATCAATTATGAAAATAAAATATAATAAACAGTGTACATCAAAGCATTGTTTAATGCAAAAAGCAAACCTTACAGAAATAACAAAATCTTAATGATTGCATTTTCTTTCATACATGCACAAGTAGCGCGATGCAATTCGTACTTCGTGTTTTGAGTCTGTCATAGGTACTTCTGAGAGGCTTTAATGAATATCTGTAATGGAATTAAAAGCCACTAAGATAGCATAAGTCTAAAATTTGACTAGTAGACAATTGCCTCTTATCAGAGGGTCAGACTCCTCACCTAAGGAGTGTTGTGACCAAGGCCAAGAATTATGGGACTGGATTCTAACGCATCAACAGTTAAGAGCAATTCAATGGGCTGACGTAGGGTCATAAGACCTAAAGTATTTTTCATAATAAAGACAATTTTGTAGCATTGCATAGCTAGTTGTTCAACTTCTTTTTTCTTCAACTATTGAGTATCTAGCAACAGTCTTGACCTAAAACACAAATTCCTGAGCACAAGATGCATCAGCTGCTGCAGTCTATTTAAGGTTTGAGGGATTTAAATTTATTCAGCTTCCTTCAGCATTTGGGAACCATTTTCCTATTCTTCTACTTCTTTTTATGCTTGTCAAACACACTACAGGAAACATGAAATTGTGTATGTTGCACTAGAGAAAAAACCCAAAACAACAGCAAATAAATAGTGACTGGTTCTAAGGTCAATAGCTGTAAAATATTACCGAAGTGACAAAAAAAAAAATACTTATATATGAAACTGTGATTATGATGTGAAAATGAAGGCTATGGACATTATTCCCAAACTATGGTTAATTTTCTTTTCCCTTGGCAATATTTTATAAAACTCTTACTTGGAAACTAGACATTATTTACTCTTGATACATTTTTGTTTGTTTGAAAAAAGGTAATGTTACTGCATCTGCTTTATCAGACACCCTCTTTATGTGAAAATATATATGTATAATTTTAAGAAATATTATTTTTCAGATAGTGATATAGAACACAAATACTAGTGGTCTGGAGGTAAAACTAGAGCCATAAATGATATGGCTCAAGGTTTGTGTATCCTAAGACATCATGATATTGTTGGTGACATCATAATAACAAAGAGAATAGAGTATGACTCTGTTATACCAAGATTTCATAATGGTGTCCATTGTCATTACTCTGAGTGCTTCCCACACGAAATCAATTATAAATGATAAGTCGGTTATGGACTTCATGTTAGAAATTTTTCTTTATCAGGTTTAATTTATGGGTTTTTTTCAGATTTCATGTTTATGTAAAAGTTTTATTCAAAGTATGTATTATGGTAATGGAAAGTCTGTCTCAATTTTCCTAAACTGTTCTTTTAACACACCTAGAAATTTTAAGTATGCAGGCATCCCATTGAAAAATAATCTTTATTCAGATTAGTTATATAATAATGTGCTTTTTCTGTATGACTGTATTTTACTATTTTAGAAAGAGGAACTGTAATAAGTATGCACAATATGCTTATATTTTCTCATCATTAACAATGTTAATGCTTTAGATAATTATCATCCTGACTGAAGGTGCATAGGCAATATTACACGTAATGCTACCTTTAATGAAACAAACAAAGAAGTGAAAAAGTAGAATGTTTGCTGCTAAATGCAGAAATGGAAATTTCAAAGAAAAGAGTCTTTAATATGAATTCAGCAAGCTTTAATCTCATCTCATTCTCATGAAGAGTCTCTTTTAAAAGTTTACATTTCCAAAAATTATTTTAATACAGCCAAAAAAAAAAAAGGGGGGAGGAGGGAAAGGGATTGAGAAAAAGGTATGTTTAATTCTTTTCATTGGCTAAATTGGCCATCATCTTACTACCTCTGTTCTTCCTGCTTGCATTGTTCCAGTCCAATTTGAAGTCTAGTGTTTCAGCCATAGCAGAGCTGATCTATCCACCTATAGTCAATCCTCACTTTTGTAGACTTTGGGGATATTTAGTTTTGTGCTGTTATTCCTGGACACATATCTTTTCCATTTTATTATAGGAACAGGCTTCAGAAATTAGATGATATGTTAGTGCATAAGCTTTCCCCTTCGTTATCTATGCAAACTATGACCATTCTTACTGCTTCCTTTCCATTTAACATGAAAATTGTGACTGAAAAAACAACATAAAATGTTAAGTTCTATTTGGTATCAGCCTATTTTAGTCACATCTTTTTCATCTGCTTGTTGTTTGTGCTGCAGAAGATGGCCAATGCAATGTACCATCCACTTTTATGCCTACAGTCTCATTCTCTTTCTTCCCACATCTTCACAGAGGAAAAAAATGTTCAAGCTACAATCGATAGACAAAGATGAATCAAAATTAGCATGTGCAGCATCCATTTAGTCACTGTTTTATTTGACACCTTACATCCAATGGGACTGCTAGGAAGATGAGCTGTAGAAGCTAGATAATATAGCAAATAAACTCATGCTTACAATTAAGACCTCCTTTAAAGTCAAATAGAAACAAAATGACACCCACATATTAGCTGCCATATTGATTACAAGAGTCAGCCACTTTCAAGCACTCTTGATAATTCAAAACGAGCACAAGGGGTAGTTTAAAATATATTCTAGAGAATACATTTCTATTGTCCTTCTCTTTTAAAACAGATTCAGGTACAATACCTTCTAGTGACTTTAAAAAAAAAAAAAAAAAAAGTGATGAGTATCTGCTAGTGATATGGATTTTAACAAACATTCTCTGTATCTCAGTATACCACAGTTCTTGCCTCCTTCTCTGAAAGGTATTTACAGTGCCCAGATGTTAAACCATAGAAATTTCTTTTCCAACAGTAGCATCTGTCTCATTGGCAGTCTCTCCTTGCTGTTTTGTTGGCTTCACTGCAGTTGTCTTTAGGCTGTAAAATTATTAGGATACTGATGTGATGTCTTATTCACTAGACTCCTATTGCTTTTAGCTAAATCATGGTTTCTGTTCTGTAACATTTCCAAAAAAAAAAAAAAAATCTATATAACAACAAAATTTCTCCTAAAGATCTCTACATGACCTAAAGCAATGGGGAAAAATTCCAAATGATTTTTCCAAGGATAAAGCAAAAATTAGTACTTTTCATAACAATCTGGGAAAGAGATGACCAAAAAAAAAAAGATAATAGCTAGTAGTTTTTTTTTACTGCAATATGATTCAGATTTCCTGTATATTACATTTAATTTTGGAGAAACTGCCGATTAATTGCTTTATTTTCTCCTCAAACAGGATTCACGGTATTTATAAGATGAAAGTTGGAATCTTCCTTTTATCCTACTTCTAGAAATACCTTATAAAATTATAAGTACTATTATTACATGAATGTTGGATGAAGCTCCACCATCAGGTAGCATATAAACATAATAGAAAGTATTTCAAATTTTAGAACTGTATGCAATATGTTTTGAGGAGAGAAGTAATAGTGAACAAAAATTTAAAGTAAACAAACATTTTAAAGTAAATTTCCAGCCATATAGGGCTATGGATATGGATTGGGATTTTGACCCAAACTTCCTTTTTTATAGACTGTCTTTCTTTTATGCTCTTATGGCTTTTTGAGACTGAACATCAATGTACAATCTTTTAAATTACTGGTTGATTGTTATGCAATGATTTTTTGAAAAATGCTTTGTTATTTGCTCAATTTCTGAGATGATACTGTGCAATACAGCTTCAAAAACATTACTGGAATAGTCACTGAGCAACGATGTTGTAAGTTTTGTTTGTGGGATGAGAGGAATTTTGTTCTTAACAGTGATATATAGAATCTTTTTTACATTTAAGAACTTTTCCCATAGGTTTCATTTAGCTTATGAACTTTTCATTCCGTTATTTTAGTATTAGATATAAAATTCTGGCATATGGAAATCAGTGTTACTTTCTTAATATATATGCAAATGGTTGATGTAGCTGTAAATACTATCTTCTTTTAGATTCTCATAAACTTAATCTTAGCTTTTACTTTGAACAATGAAAAAAATATTTTCCAAAGCTGGAAAATTTGAAAGTCCTGTGATTCTTAGTCTGAATTTTGCATCCAAATTGCTGTCTATCCATATCTCTATTATACAGTAACAGAAAAGATGGATCCAATATAAGTAAAGCAGATGGTAAAAAGTGCCTGCTGACCAAACAGGAGCAGTGGGACTGAACCTGGATGGGTCAGCCCATCTGTAATAGATATTCTCAATTGTTGCTCACATCAATTGCTTCGGCTGTTACTGTATGCCACTTATTGCCTAGGAGCTGTATAGCATTCTTTGAAACCTTTAACATAATACTCTTGAGATGTTGAACTATTTGGTTTATATTTTTGTGTTGAATTTATATATGTCACCCCCCTACTTAAGAAATTAATGTTGTTGGAGTTATTTTACTTTAAATTAAACATGCATCCTTTTGTAATGATATAAGACCATTACTTGATACATATCCAATTTGTCTTCTAATTTATGAAAGTATAATGATATTGCATTATTGTTATAAAGTTAATCAAGACTTTAATGGGACAGCTATGTTACTATTGAGCGTTTTTTTTTTTCTTTTATTATAATACATATCTCCAACAAGCTGATTATGCAGTGTAACAATGAATTAACTAATTAGAAAGTTATTACTACATCTATAGTGGGTAGGAATTCTAGCTTTGTAAGCTGCATTTTAAGACGCTTTAAAATAGAAGATAGAAATAAAAAAAATTAAAACCATACATCAATAGTTACAGCAGACTGCTTAATCTATGGACATTTGGTCTTTTTTTTTGCTTTCCAGGGTTTTTTCACCTGATGATGCCTCTTTCCATGTATGCAAAAGAAACACAAGATTATTTCACATAATACCTCTGTGACTTGATAACGTCTTTTACTTATTTATATATATATGTGAGAAGCTCATGCCAAGGACCAAGAAAAATTGTCAGTTTTGGTTTGACAAGAAGACAATTTGTTACACAGTTTTAACCTTGTTTCTGCTTTGAATTTCACACAAGAATTGAAATCATATTTCCTTTCAGAGCAAAAGCAGAAAAGACCATATGAAAAAAAAAAGAAATATATTTAATATTAGGACCTACAAATCTTGACCATATTAAAAGTGATGGGCTTTTTTTTTTTTTTTGCTTTACTTTTAATTGGAATGATAATTGAATCTTGGTTATCAACAAACAAGTTTTCTTCAAGTAAAGTGAGAACAATACCTTAAACCAGAAACTATATCTATGTGATATTCTACATATAATCTGGAGCTTCTAGTCTGAAAACTATTCATATAACTTTTTCTTCCTTGGTTTATCTCACCACACACATCAAAGATCTAAGAATTAGTAATAACATTCTAGGCACAAAATGACAAATAGAATTAAAATAAGTCCTACATTAACCTTAACAAAATATAATATCATGAGAGCTAGACAGCAAACATTTAAGTCTCTAATTTCATCCAGGCTCTAGTATAGCTAAAATCACTAAAATCTATCTCTTACTGTAAGTGAGACCTACCTAGTGAACTGTTAACGATTTAGCACCCGCAATACCTGAAAAAAAATTAGTGCCTCACCCAGTACTGCATGTCTGTGAACTCAAGACTGACAGTTCTGGATCCAGTCTGAAGACCACTGATCTGACATCTAGTCTCTGCACTGTTTCTGGTTTTTATTGAATTATCATTTAATGCAAAATGCATAAAAACATCATGGGAAAAAAATGATGATCAATACATGCCTCCTTTACAGATTAGTAACTCAAAATCAGCATACTGACTCTTTGTCTTATTCTCTAACTGCAAAATCATGGAAAGACCACAGATGTCTGACAAAAATATAGGATAAAACTAAAAAAAGACTGCCACAGCTAGACTGACAGTGTGACCCTAGAGAAAAAATGGATGTCAGCAAGCTGTTGGTAAACTGCTGATTTGAAGAAGCTTGGAACTGTAAGCAGAGCATTATTTGGTATCATTTGACTCTTCTTGTGTTGAGGATAGTAGGACTTCACTAACAAAGTACATAGAAATACAATCACATCAGCTATATCTCATCTCTTTATAAAATTACTTAAAGAAACAGCATCCTCTTTTTTTTTTCCACTTCAGAAAGAGATGAAGAAAAAAATTACTTTTATGAGTAGAGTGAGGTTCCCTTCCAGATCACAGACAGATCTAAATTTAAATGCATAAATTTAGATCTTCATATCTGAACAAGGTGTTAAAATGTCTGTGATAGGTAGCATAGATATACTTAGTACATGAAAAGCTTTCGGACGTCTATTTAATCCACCCTGAAATAGACCTATTCATTTGATGTTCTCTAGTGTTCGATTTAGGAATAACATTCAGGTATCTGGTGCTATTTGTTGTCCCTGAGATATTTGTATGAAGTAGGAAAATAAGAGAGAATCTGCATGAAATCTGAATCCTTTTAGACTCCTATTAGAATTGCTTGTCATGTGGAATAGGTGTGATATATGCCAACTATTTTCTTACAATAAGCATCAGCTCACTATAGGATAAAGAGTCCTTGGTGTCAATGATGGTCAGTCAATTGCTCATTTAATTTCTTAGTATAATTACAGCAAGCTAACGAAGAGAGCAACTTTTAGATCTACATATCACCAAATTCCACTAAAGATGTGATCAAGTGTCAAGCTCATCTATAGTAAGAAGTTCTGTACGTGTACAGTATCTCCATTACATGCCTTACAATGGTCATATTTTTAGTTAAATATTTTCTATGGACACAAGTACTAGGAATTACATTGCTGCAGGTTATCTGTGTACTTTTGATTTATTGAAATCTCCTCTAATGCTTAAGCAGTTTTGCAGGTTCTTACAAATGTCAGAATAAAAATGGAAAAAGGTATCAGTGGACTCTAAGGTCTAATTATTTACTTGACATTCTCGATATGATGTCACCTAAGAGCAGCAGTTAGCATGCACTCTGAATTAGGAAGCTAAATTTAGTGGGGAAAAGAAAAACCTCTTTTTTTCCCTACTCTCAGCCCACATATACCTGGGAACTCCAAAATCACCATCACATCCTGCGTCATAAAAACAAGAAAACAAATAAAGAAAACCCCAAAACTTTGGGCATATCCTTTGTTTTTCTGGATATTATTTTTTTTTGCAGGGAGGATTGGTTTGTTTGTCTGTTTGGGGAAGAACTTAGATGAGAGTCATACTGTTCTAAGGACTTGCTGACTTGTTTTGGCAGACAGTAGCAACCCTGCACTGCTGTTCTTTGGAAGATGTTATTATAACGGACATCACTCCAGTGAATTTGGCAAGCAAGCATACCAAGTTGAGAGAGATGCTGCTACATCTTTTGGCACTAGCATGCACCTTAGATTTACAGTCCCCCGATGTCTCTTTTTTTCTTTTTTTTTTCCCCTTTCCTTTTCT